>OU342742.1:116423973-116927022 GCA_910589775.1 Avena eriantha | reverse complement strand
ACACATGCAATGACTCTTGTTGTGGTTAATGAAAACAGCAGACATGCAATGACACCGTGGATCCATATGGGGTTAATGAGAAGAACCACATGCAATGACACTGGTGGATCCATGTGTGGTATGTGAGAAGAACACACATGCAATGACACTAGGTGTGGTTGATGATATGGTTTGTGAGAAGAACACACATGCATGACACTGGTGGATCCATGTGTGGTCTTTGGGAAGAACACACAGCAATGACCCTGGGTGATATGTGGTCTGTGAGAAGAACACACATCCAATGGACTCTAGCTGTGGTTCATGAAAATATGAGACATGCAATGACACTAGTGGATCCATGTGTGTCTCATGGGAAGAGCAGACATGCGATGACACTGGGTGGATCCATGTGTGGTTTGTGAGAAGAACCACATGCAATGACACTGGTGGATCAATGTGTGGTTCATGGGAAGAACACACATGCAATGACTCTGGTGATATGTGGTTTGTGAAAAGAACAGACATGCAATGACTTTAGCTGTGGCTAATGAGAAGAGCAGACATGCCATGACGTCGGTGGAACCATGTGTGGTTTGTGAGAAGAACACACTTGCAATGACACTGGGTGTGGTTCATGATCTGGGTTGTAAAAAGAACACACATGCAATGACTCTAGCTGTGGTTCATGAAAGAGCAAGCATGCGATGACTCTGGCTGTGGTTCATGGGAAGAGCGGACATACAATGACACTAGCTGATCCATGTGTGGTTCATGGGAAGAACACACATGCAATGACACTGGTAGATCCATGTGTGGTCTGTGAGAAGAACACACATGCAATGACACTGGTGGATCCATGTGTGGTTCATGGGCAGAACACACATGCAATGACACCGGTGATATGTGGTTTGTGAGAAGAACACACATGCAATGACTCTAGTTGTTGTTCATGAAAAGAGCAGACATGCAATGACACTGGTGGATCCATGTGTGGTTCATGGGAAGAACACACATGCAAAGACACTGGGTGTGGTTCATGATATGGTCTGTGAGAAGAACACACATGCAATGACTATAGTTGTGGTTCATGAAAATAGCAGACATGCGATGACTCTAACTGTGGTTCGTGAAAAGAGCAGACCCGCGATGCCACCGGTAGTTCCATGTGTGGTCTATGAGAGGAACACACATGCAATTACACCGGTGGATCCTTACGTGGTTTGTGAGACTAACACACATGCAATGATACTGGTGCATCCATGTGTGGTTCATGGGAAGAACACACATGCAATGACACTGGTGGGTCCATGTGTGGTCTTTGGGAAGAACACACATGCAATGACACTAGTGGATCCATGTGTGGTTCATGGGAAGAACACACATGCAATGACACCGGTGATATGTGGTTTATGAGAAGAACACACATGCAATGACTCTAGTTGTGGTTCATGAAAAGAGCAGACATGCAATGACACTGGTGGATCCATGTATGGTTCATGGGAAGAACACACATGCAATGACTCTGGTGGATCCATGTGTGGTCTTTGGGAAGAACACACATGCAATGACACTGGGTGGATCCATGTGTGGTCTGTGGGAAGAACACACATGCAATGACACTGGTGGATCCATGTGTGGTCTGTGGGAAGAACACACATGCAATGACATAGGTGATATGTGGTCTATGAGAAGAACACACATGCAATGACTCTAGCCGTGGTTCATGAAAAGAGCAGACATGTGATGACACTGGTGGATCCTGTGTGGTTTGTTAGAAGAACACACATGCAATGCCATCGGTGGATCCATGTGTGGTCTGTGGGAAGAACACACATGCAATGACACTGGTGATATGTGGTTTGTGAGAAGAACACACATCCAATGACTCTAGTGGATCCTTACGTGGTTTATGAGTGGTTTATGAGAAGAACACACATCCAATGAACTCTTGTGGATCTATCTTGGCATAATTTGATGTATGCCACGATGTATTTCATTGTGCAAGACACTCACAATCCAATGAACACTTTTTATACTACTCAGTATCGCCCTTGGTTTTATGTGGTACTCCTCAGTTCCCCCCCCCCCCCCCGCCCGCGTGCTCTCTATCTTTCATAGAAGCACAAATATGTGCTCACCCTGTCTGCTACTCCCTGATTGGTTATCATAGTTGTCACGCGGATCGTGCGCACCAACCGTTGATTCTGTGTGATCCAACTATGATCGTTGCACACGTCATGCCCTTCACAGTATAGCGTGAGACATCACGGACGTCTCCCTCAGCGAGACTTCTACATGAAGGAACACGATGCCGTCCATGGAAAAAGTCGTCGAGCAGTCATGTCATGTTTAATAAAGTCTGAAAAGCCTACTACTGCTACTACTATGCCACAACGCATGCGTCATCGAGTGCATGGTCGTTGATGGACAGCTGCAATTTATTGCCACTTGATTTTAATTAGACATATCCCATTTTTTACGCAGCGGCTCTCAATCGCCAGTTTTAGGGCCGTGTCAAACTTCGTACATAGAAATTGTGTGTGCGCCCTTTGCATGCGGATCAATACAGAACTGCCATGCATGGCTCCGGAAAAAACGTGACGTACCGTGCGCGTGTCGCGGTGCACGGTGCAGTCGACTGCGCGACGCGTTGCACGGTGGTGCAACAAAACATGCCTTGCTTTTATCCACCTTAACTATAGAGCCCCTCTCCACACACCCACTCCCACTCTCGCTCACTGTCCCCACGCAACCCTCTCCACTGTCCCACCAGCATCCGCAAACTCCCGAGAATACCCCGTCCGCGCCGGCGATGGCCGAGGAGGATAAGGTGGCCATCGTCGCCTCCGTGGCCGCCGGCGAGGAGGCCCCCGTCTCCTCGCCGGTCCCCCTCGACATGTTGAAAGCAGCCACTGTCCCTATCCAGGCCCCAGTGGAGGTATCGATGGCAGCTGCCGTTCCCGTCTAGGCCCCCGTCCCAGCTACCGACGGAGCCACTGAAAAGGAGGCCCCCGCCGGTCACAAGCAGATCACGAACTTGTTGGGCACCTACGATCCAGATAAGTACATCGCTCCACTGAACCCCTATGACACTGGCATCGACGACCTATGGTCGGAGGTAACTTGGGTTTGCTCCCTCCCCTGGTTTTTCTACCGTTTGTTAGAAATAATGGGCTAATCTATTTAAAATTTAGCTGGTATTGTCATGTTTAATATTCTAGAATTAATCATGGAAATTGTGCCTAATTATCCAACACCGTTCCCATCATTGGATGCTAGATCTTTGTTTATTAGGATTCGCTTGTTCGCATTTCGATTGCTCGATCTTCTTACACCATCTACTCCCCCATTTTCCCTTTCTTCCAATAGGTTTCCGGCAGCGATGTCTGCAGCGATGACGAGTCCATTCACACCAAGGCTCGTTAGGTGCTGAGGAGGCTGTGGGCCGGCAAGTACGATGGATTCCTCACGGGCCCCTACTACAGCTACCCCTTCCGCAAGGGGGGCGTCTACTGCTTGATGAGTCACACCACCGGCGGCACCGTCTTGAACACCTTACTGAAGCATGCAAAGGCCGCGGGCTCCGGCATCCACAAAAGTGGCAAGCCCGAGCCCGCGAACATCAACGCCTACATCGCTGAACACCGTGCTCTCGGCATTCACCTCTGAAACCTCCAGCGGGTGGCCATGAAAGAGGGTCGCATGCCTCCAATCAGGCCTAAGGCCCCCAAGTCCAAGAAACTGGGCAGCAAGAAGTGGCGGAAGCACCAGAGGGAGATGGCGGAGGCGCGGGCGCTTGCAGGATGTGCCTGCAGCTGCGGCGGCTACCCCTGCTGCCCAGCAGCTCCTTTCTAGCTATATCCTATTTCTGGCTGAATGCATCAAACCTCGTTAAGCAACCTACTTTCTATCGCTATATCCTATTTAGCTACACACACCTATATCTACATTTGTTTTGTTTTCTGAATGAATGTATTTTGCCTGGTGTGATTTGCTGCTCTAGATTCGCTACCTATTCGGAGGCAAAAAGAGGTCCAAAAGGGAACGAAATATCGAAGTGGGAATCTTCTCTAGATTTGCTACCAATTTGGGCAAAATGAAACATATATGTTTACCGAGAGAGGAAAAGGGCACTCTTTCAAACTGCCAGTTAAGAAGCTACCATCTTGACAAGCTACAAGACACATACATAAACATAACACAACGAGGGTTAAATTTATTTTACTAGTATCACTTGATGCGCTAGACATCTTGGCAAGCTAACTGAGTTCCACAAAACAGAAACATAACACTGACAAGTAAAATTTAATTCACTCCGCATCAGACCACTTGACGCGCTTGCCATCATTCTAGGTACTCCACGTCCGACGAACTGCTTTGTCCCAAATGGCATCTGACATGGCTTTCCTATCTTCAGCGTCCTGCGGCACAATTAGTGGTGCATCACAGGCCTGATTGTTGCCGCTAGAAGATGCCACCTCTTTGTTTTCCGCTTTAGATGCAGCCTCTCTGTCAGCTGCTTCTTCAGCTGCAAGCTCTCTTTCAGCTACTTCTGCAGCCTCTCTGTCAGCTGCTTCAGATGCAGCCAATTTCTTTGCATATTCAACTTCAAACTCAGCTATTCGGCATTTTCTACAAAGGGCTCCCCTAAGCTCGTCTTCCCTCTTGCAAATAGGGCAAAACACGAGGTAACGTTGAAAAAAATGGATCTTCTTGTACAGCTGGTAGGTCACGTAAGCATCTATGGCTGCATACTTCTGGTTTATATCAGACAACGGCCACTCGTCCCAGAAATCGTGCCTATTCGTAGGGAAATCTTCCTTCATTGTGTCGTACGACTCATCGAGGATTCTAGTTGCGAGTGATGCCATTCCATCCTTCTTCCTGCCCCCTAGGATCTGGACAAGACGCTGAACATCGATCCAGTTGTGCGCAGGAATTATAATTTCCTCTTGATACAATTTTGAAAAATCAGTTGTTGTGTCGACAGTGCAGAAAACAATTCCCTTTTTTTCAAGAAACTAGCGCAGCGCCGGACATTTCCTGTCAGTCCTGAAAGTATGTAGTTTGTCATCACCAAAATTTGTAACTATAAATATTTTGTCAATGCAAGATCATCATATCAATATAATTTTGAAAAGTTTAGTAAATGCAAGATCAAGACTCTCAACATTGTATTGTCATAATTTATTCAGTTTTGCTACTTCTCAGTCGACTGAACGAGTTGCACATTTCTTTTAACTACGGTTTCACTTTTCTTAGGTGATTGAGACTAAAGAAAATCTCAGTCGATTCAGACATAGGCAAACCCTAATTTATTTGGTCCTAAGTAAAATCCAGTAGTTGCAAGATGAGCAAGTGGATAAAGAACAAGAGGAGAAAACCCTAAAAGTGGTTAGCTATAGAGAGAAGATCTACAAACCGGGAGAGGTGGTAGACGAGGACGTGTTTCCGCATGGCAAGTTGAACGACGGTGACTTCATTCACTTCATATGGGTGCTCCGGGGTGTACTCGAGGTCCAATCCCACAAACTTGTCCACGTCTATCCCAAGCCAACCCTCGTACATCCTCAGGACACGCACCACTGTCTCCTCCTTGTTGGTGTAGACAACATCTATCTTCTTGTTGTCATGGGTAGTGAAGCTTGTCTCTAGAGTGCGTAGATCTTCCATGGCGGCAAGGAGAAGACGGGAAGAAGATAGTAGATGACAGGAAGAAGAAGAGTGGTTTCTGTGAGGCAGGGGAACGGTGGAACCGTCAATGCGCTTTTATGGTAGGGGTTAACGATTGGGACGGAAGTCCAAGGAGAGACGCGTGGCGGTGGCCGTTCCAACTTCTGAGTAAACAAAAAATAATTATAACACCGATACATGGGCCCTGTTTTGTCACGTGAATACACTGGGTAGGGGGCGTTGTCATATCCACTATGCCAACGCTGCAAGCCTACGTGACAGCCACCCCGCCTAAGCGACGGGAGCGACATAACAGCGAACTGACAGGGGGGCCCCAACTTGACGCCCGTTAGCCTGATTTTTTGTATTGAAACGTAAAGTTGAATTCGTGCCGAAAAATACCCTCTGAGTATTTGGCACACCAACTGTAGTCATCCTGGCTGATTTCAGGGAACTTGGGTACCGCGTTGCCTGTACACCCCAAATTTCAGGCCGCAAAGTGATAATCTCGGTGGTTAGTGCGCACCGCATAGGGCAGGCCCTAGCCGCCGGTCGCTGCAGTCGGCCTGGCTCGACCTGGCCCAAGGACCTCATGGGGAGCCGACCTGGCAACGGGTCGGGGCTTAGCATCCCACCCGGGACAGTAGCTGTAGCCATTGTGGTGGTGCGCAGCTAGGCCGCCGGGGGTTCCCGGCCCACCCGAGGGTTGATGGTCGGCGCGCAGCTGGCCGACACGCGGGCGCGTGCTAGGCCGCAACCGGTCCACCCGGGCTTGCTCGCCTGGCCGCCGCGCGATCCCTAGTTGGGCCACGTGCCTGGCCCACCCGATCTTCCTGCTGTGTTTGTCTATTTCTGACTATGATTTGGCCCATCTGGCTGAGTTCAAAATTCCCGTTATTTTCCTTTAAGTTCAGTCCCACATGGGGCACCTAAAGGGGAGGGCACATCCCCCTCCGCCTATATAAAGGGGTTCCTATGGGTGGACTAAAGACACACCAATACAGCCCAATAAGCTATTCTCTAAGGCGTTCTTCCTCGGAGAATACCCTGTCTCTCTAGTTTCCTTCGTCGTGGAGCGGTCCCAAGTTAGGACTATGCGCGCAAAGTCAACGCATCCGCGGCACGCTGTTGTGCTAAGGGGATTCCGCTAGGGGATATACTTCCGCAATCCCAATAGGGATCAAGGAGTTTCATGAGTCATCGCTTGGCACCGTATGCATGTGATAACTTGGTGGGGCCACTGAAGCTTCCGGGCGATCGTACAAGGACCTGGACACGAGGCGACATGCGAGGATCTTTGTGACCTTGAGGTCATACGGGTATAACTACATCATCCACGCTCTGGGTTGTTCAAGGGTACGTTACCGTTGTCTTCCTCTATTACTGCATTACTTCTAGATAGGTCCTTGGGCATTTAGGGTATTCTGCGTAGGTAATTTTTTTATTATCTGCTATGGACCCCTTCAATGGAAGCCAAACTGTTATGCGGCATTTATATGAAATTGAAGAACTCTGTTCCCTGTTTAGACTTGCAGGTATTCATGAGAATGAAGTAAGAAGGGAGTTATTATTTTTATCTTTATCCAGTAAAGCTCGTGAATGGTATAGATCTGTGTATGATGAATATTGTCTCGATTGGGAAAATCTGAGAAAGGCTTTCTATCTTAAATATTATACTCCTAAAGAAGCTTATGATGATTGTTGCCATATTTATAACTTTTGACCTCATAATGGAGAAAGTATTGCTCAAGCTTGGGGGAGATTAAAGGGTCTTATTCGTAAGAATCTTCGTCATGGTATTCCTAAAAGCATTATATTAATAAACTTTTATGTGAGATTGCCTCAGCATCATAGGGATTTCCTGGATAATTCTTCTAGAGGAAGTTTCACTAATTAAACTCAAAAGGAGGCAACAGACTTATTGGAAACTATTTCTCAAAATACTGAAGCTTGGGATCTTGGTAAAGATAATAAACCAGGTTTTGAATATGAATATTCATGTGTAGAGAATTTCTCTACTTCTATATTATTTGAGGAACTTAAGAACATGTTTGGTGTTGACCCTGAGGATTTAATAGAAATTGCTAAATCTTTTGCTATACATGTTAATATTCCAAAGAAGGGATTTAATATATTTGTTGAACCTCTTAAAAATTCTGCATATGTTTCTAAAGTTGTGAAACTGGTACATCAAGTCTCATCTCCTATTATAGAATAAATATTTGAGGCTCCTCCTTATCCTATAAAAGTGAAGGAAAATTTACTCACTACTATTACTAATAAGAGTGCTAGAATATGTCATGAACCATATGAAAAAATTCAAGTTCAACATCAAATTTTGGTCATTAAAGAATTAAATGAAGAAACACATTGTGATGTGTATCTATGTGAAGATTCTACCATGGTAATAAAAGGTAATACCATTAGAGTTGGGAAACCTATCATATCATGTACTGTTGGGACTTCATCTTATCTTGGGCTTTTTGATATTTGAGGAAGTATAATTGTGATTCTGTATTATCTTTATCTCGAAATCAAGCCTGGAATTGATCCCATTCACATGGAAGAGAGAGGTATAACTATCCAACTTGCTAATAAAGAATTCATTTGTCCTCTTGGTATTGTTAGAGATGTTGAAGTTTTAATTGGAAAGTTTAAGTATCCCACTGATTTTATTATGCTTGGTTGCTCCCAATATGCATTTTGTCCTGTTATATTTGGTAGACCTTTCTTACATATTGTTGGTGCTGAAATTAATTTGATAAAATACAAAGCATTCATTTAGTTTGCTAGTGAAAGACATGAGTTTAATTTTTCAAAGTTTACTAATAAACATTTCGAAAAGGAAAAACTCTCTAAAGATATACTGGAGACTCTTCCTTGAGTGGCAGTTGCTTCATCGGACGCGATGGAATGATATGTGCTTAATCAAGAGGAGCCATTTAATGATGAAGAGAAAGAAGCTCTATAACAAATACTGTGTCAACAACCACAACAACTACAATTACATATTCCACCTAATAATCTGGGAGAATTACAACCACCTAAAGGAGATCCTAGTTTTGAACTTAAACCATTGCCTGAAGATATGAAATATGCATTCCTTGATGATGAGAAAATATATCATGTTATTATTAGTGCCAACCTTTCAGAGGAAGGAGAATCACAATTACTTGAAGTACTGAGAGCTCAAAGGCCATCCATTGTCTATTGACTTGATGATTTGAAAGGTATAAGTCATGCTCTATGCATGCATAAGATTAACTTGGAAGAAGATGCAGAGCCTGTTGTTTACTATCAACGCAGTCTTCATCCAATAATGAAAGAAGTGGTGAAAAGAGGTAACCAGACTCATGAAGGCAGGTATTATCTATCCCATAGCTGATAGTAAATGGGTAACCCATGTCCATTGTGTGCCTAAAAAGGGAGGAATCAGCGTGATTCCAAATGATGAAAATGAACTTATTGCTCAACATATTGTTATTGGTCATAGAATGTGCATTGATTATAGGAAACTTAACAAGGCAACTCGCAAAGATCATTATCCTTTACCATTCATTAATCAAATGGTTGAAAGATTATCCAAACACTCTCACTTTTGTTATTTAGATGGTTATTCAGGTTTCTCACAGATTCCGGTGCACAAGGATGATCAAGACAATACCACTTTCATGTGCCCATAAGAGAATGCCATTCGGTTTGTGCAATGCTCCTTCTACTTCTCAAAGATGCATGAATCCTATATTTTCTGATTATATTGAGAAAATTATGCAAGTATTTATGGATGACTTTTTTGAAGGAAATATGCCCTGAGAGGCAATAATAAAGTTGTTATTATGTATTCCTTGTATATGATAGATGTTTATTTTGCATGCTATAATTGTATTGATAGGAAACATCAATACATGTGTGTTTAATAAACAAAAAGGGTACCTAGTTATGCCTCTCTTATAGACTAGCTTGTTGATTAACAAGATGATCAAGGTTTCCTGATCATGGACATTGGATGTTGTTAATAACAAGGTCACAGCATTTGTGAAATGATGTGATGAACATTCATCCGAAGTATAGCATTACGATCAAGTCATTATGTTTATATTGCTATAACATCATACAAAGTAGTATTAGTCCTTAGACCATGAGATCATGTTAATTGCTAACACCGGAAGAGTATCTTGATAACATCAAACGTCACACCGTAACAGGGTGACCATAAAGGTGGGTTCAATGCTATGAAGGTGTTATGTTGAGGCTTGTGGATCAAGAGTGGAATTTGTCAATCCCGATGATGGATAGATATACTCTGGGCCCTCTCGGTGATATCACATTAAGATAGCTTGCAAGCAAGTGATGTGATCACTAGAATGTTATATCACGGGAACAAGAAAAGAGTGCATGTCGGTAACGAGATCAAACTACGTATTTGGATACCGATGATCGAATCTCGGACATGTATTATATCATGAGACAAAGAGATTAAATTGCTGACGTTAAAGGTTCTCATGATCACAGAAGTCATCGTTGAATATGCAGGAGTCGGTATGGATCTCCAGGTCCCGCTTCTGATTATTGATCTGAGAGGAGTCTCAATCATGTCTGCATTATTCGTGAACCATAGGGTGACACACTTAAGGGTTTCCGGACACCATTTAGGAGCACATATGTTCCAGACAAAAGGTTTGCAAAGCGCAGGAAATGTTTTGATAGAAACATGAATTGTTTTGATAGACACCGGAATTGTTTCGGGTGAAATTGCAGAAAGTGGTTCTGCATGTGATATTGAAATGTTGCAAGGGGTTTTATGTGAATGTTTGTTAATTAAAGTAATTAACAAAATTCTGAATAAAATAAATAAAAGAGTTTTATTAATTGAGAGTTGCATTTAATTTGGTGGAAATTAAATACATGTGAGTGGGATTTTGGGTGGCGGCCATGTTTATGTGAGTGGAGGTTCACCACAGGCATGAAGGAGGGGAGGAGTCCCCCCCCCCTCATGCGCCGGCTATGATAGGGGAGGGGTCTCCCTCCCTCCTATATAAAGCCGCCCTCTCCCCTCTCACAAACTACACCTCCTCGTGAAGGATCTCTCTCCCCCTCTAGATATTTCCCCATGGTCTCGGATTAGCGAGATACATGTTCCCGGTGGCCTTGCGTCTGGAAGGAGTTGCTGCTTCCGCTGATTCACTGGAGCGAGGAGGTAGAGGTTGTCCGGTGCCTTGAACGTGTGTGCGAGGACGGATGCGCTGCTGATTTGCGGCGCTCGGACATCCACACGATCTTGAGATCGGCAAGCGTACGACTACATCAACCACGAGTTCCTACTCGTTAACAAAACTCATTGTCTTCGAGGGTAGGTTCTCCATGGATGTATGTCCACCCGTTGCTGTGTATCTAGTAGATAGATCTTGGCGTATAGTTCTCATCATAGGAAATTTTTTGTTTTCTATGCTGCGGACCCAACATTTTTTGTGTATGGTTCCTCTTTTGAAAACTGCTTGTTCAATCTTAACAAAGTTTTGCAGCGCTGTGAGGACCAACACTTAGTCCTAAACTGGGAGAAGTGTCATTTCATGGTGGCAGAAAGTGTTGTTCTTGGACATTGAGTTTCAGGAAGAGGAATTGAAGGGGACCACGCCAAGATAGAATCCATAGAGAAGATACCATATCCTAGGGATATAAGAGGTATACGAAGTATTCTTGGTCATGCTAGTTTCTATAGAATATTTGTCAAAGACTTTTTGAAAATATCCCAGCCCCTAACAAATCTTTTGCAAAAAGATGTTCCATTTTCTTTTAATGATGATTGTGTAGAGTCTTTTGATATTTTAAACAATGCTTTGATAAGTGATCCTTTAATTCAACCTCCTAATTGGAATATGACTTTTGAAATCATGTGTGATGCTAGTGACTATGCTGTAGGAGCAGTTTTAGGACAAAGAGTTGATAAAAAACTTAATGTGATATATTATGCTAGTAAGACTGTTGATGGTGCCCAAAGAAACTATGCTACAACTGAAAAAGAACTCTTGGCTGTACTTTTTGCATGTGACAAGTTTAGATCTTACATTATAGACTCTAAGGTAATAGTAAACAATGATTATTCTGCTATTAAATACTTTATGAATAAAAAAGTTGCTAAGCCTAGACTCATAAGGTGGGTTCTGTTACTACAAGAATTTGACCTAGATATTGTAGATAGGAAAGGTGAGGACAACCAGGTAGCTGATCATTTATCTATATGGAAAACATACTGGTAGATCCTATTCCTATTTATGACAGCTTTGCAGATGAACAACTAGCGAATATTAATGTATCTACTGCTAGAGTGGCCTCACCATGGTTTGCTGATTATGCTAATTTCATAGTTGCAAAAGTAATTCCTCTGCATTTCACACATCAGCAAAGAAAGAAATTATTTTATGATCTTAGACATTATTTTTGGGATGACCCATTTCTTTATAAGAAAAGTGTAGATGGTATCATGTCACAACCCCGGGATCAGGGTTAAACAAATCCCAGACCTTATCCTGACATAAGCTCAACCTAGAGCTCGAGGATATCAAGTGAAGAAATTGGTAACATAAAAGTAACCCTATGAAATAGGTATGATTACTCGGATGCTTATGATTTACTATCCTATACTGGGTAAAAGAGCTTTCGGCCCATGAAGATTCCAGATGACAGCCCAAGGAAGCAACTGACAAAGACTTTGATTGTATTAGGAAAGAAACTATGAACCAACATTGTGTTGGTATTGTAATTACGCGTGTATGAAACCTATCCGCATACAACTTTGAGACCCAACCCATTATATATAGGACGGGATAAGCCCAAGCAAGGGTACCGAAAACTACCAGACAACTTGTAATAGTGCAATTTCCAAATATTTAGGCGACATTAACTCCATTGTTTTCCTAACATCCGACGAAATCCCCAGCGTTCTCTTTTCCGCGAAACCCTAAGTCCATCATCATGGGCATTGCCGAGGTTACCCCTCGTCAATTGGCATCGTTTGTGGGAAACCTAAAAGCTAGAACCACGGATTCGACGGACCGCTTTCCACCAAGCATCAACCCGACAAAAGGAGTCCCACGCTCGCCCACCCCTGTATTGGTACCCTCCCGTTTCAACGGCGGATCCGATGTAATCGTCAGAAGCTTCCACTTTCGAGTAGAAGAACCACAAGAATCGCGCCCTTCGGCCCTGATCACATCAGAACCGTCGGTGGAAAAACCTACGCCCATGGAGGTACCAGCATCTTCCGACAGGTCCTCCATGGACGCCACGCCATAGATCGAAGCAGGTGAAGGAAGCGGGAAAATTGAGATGGATCTGGGCGACCTTGATGGTCTTTACGACAATCTCTCCTTCGGATCAGATCCACAGCAAATCACACCACGCAGAGCAAGCCCAGCAAATTTAGAACCCAAAGAAAGCAGCGAAAACGTCGACTTTAGAATAAGGATGGTGAAGATTTACCCAGAACTATAATCTTAAAATACTAACTGTGCACCCTCCGGAGCAGAAGACAACGTCACCAGCCCACGCATAACACGCCATCAAGTGTGCATGGTCAACGGGAACACCTCAACACCACGCGTCTCTAATAGTAACCCTATCCTCGATCCCAATGATATTTTATCACATGAAAATGCAGGAAACGAAAACAATGAATGGGGCCACGGAAACGGAGGAGAAACAGCGGATAACCGCATATTCCAAGGAAGAGGCGGAGACTCACCCGAAGGAGAGAGACGAACTCTTTGAATACCAGCAGCGGCATGGCAAAGGGCAAGGGAAGCAATTTCGGGAGCAATCCCAATGACAGCAGACAGTTCCAGCTTACGACGGGCACAGTTAAGCTCTACCTGAGGATCAGGGAGCATAACACGAGGAGCACTGCCATGAAGGAGAACATCTTGGTTGGGGAATATCCTTGAAGGAGAACATCTCGGTTGGGGAATATCCCTGAAGGAGAACATCTCGGTTGGGGAGGACTCATCCGAGATCTTGATCTATTATTCATGTCGATCGATCAAGCAGGAAACATCAAGGCAAAACGGCCCAAGCAGCCATCGTGGCCGTGCAAACATATCTGCTCACAACTCAGCCCTCACCCGACGATCCTCGTGTGGCCCTCCACCACTCTGCCCTAATGAACCTTGGCATGGTGGGATCCTCTCTCGCCGAAGCAGAGCAAGAAACCACGCGGCAGCCCGATAGATCCCCACGCCATCGTAGCAGCCCTCAGCAAGTGGGACACACACGACGATCTCGATCGCCACACCAAGCACACCTCGTAGGATACGAGCCACGAAGCAGCACAAGAAATGACAACACACAACACAGGAATGATGGATCAAGAGACGAAAACCACAGCCAGCGACACCATGATGAATACAACAAAGACGATTATGAGCTATGCAGGGCCAGTTTTTTCACTCAGTGGATTCCCAAAACCATAGTATCCAAGGCCTTCAAAGTTTCGTACGACCGCCAAAAGTACGATGGACTCCAAGAACCTGAAGCATGGTTAGCTGATTATCTGGTCACTGTCCAGTTACAAGCCAGTTCCATAGCTATTGCAATGCAAAGCTTACAACTGCACCTCACCGGCGCCGCAAGGTCATGGCTCAGGAAGCTACCCGAGGATTCCATTGGTAGCTGGAGTGACCTAGAAGATAAGTTCGTCAGGCACTTCCACTCCACATTTAAACGACCTGCATCCTTGGAGCAGTTGTGCGCATGCAAACAAAAATCTGGGGAATCCATAAGAGCATTCATCAAAAGATGGAGTATCATAAAAAACTCAGCTGAGTCCATATCAGATGAAAGGGCCATCGATGCCTTCAACGACGGCCTCCGTCGCCGAGAATTCATAGAAGAACTGGGACGAGTTAAACCCAAAACAATCTCATAGCTGATGGAAATAGCAAATTGCTGGGCTGATGGAGAAGACACACTTCATAACAAGCGTACGCGATCACCCGAGGAAGACAGGGATAAATGCGGTAATGATAGAAGAAGAAGGAACAACAATGGAAACACAGGGCCAAGTTATGTTGTAGCCAGTTTCTCGGGTGAAGGTAACAACAGAAGCAACGACTACAACGGCGGGTACCACCATAACAGGGATGACGTCGGAGGAAGCTAGTCAACACAGCGGTACCAGCCAAGAGCTCGAGATCCACCTATGTCCGCAATGCAAATGCTGGAAGGACCCTGTAATATGCACTTTTACGTGGACTCGGCAGGTAGGTGATAATCTAACCATCTCATGAAAGTCTGCTAAACATTCTTGAAGATGCAAGAGCTATGTAATGCAAAAGCAACAGAAGCAGCAAACCGAGGATACGCATCTACGCCTGGCACATCAGGCATTAGCGCACCACCACCACCATCATCAGTAGGGCCACCACAAAATACAAATGATCAAAATGGTGAATACCCTAGGTCAAAAGGGGCAATGTGAATGATTCAGAAGGGGCGCCCATCCAGCAGAACCTAGAAGCTCATTAGAAGAAAAATCAATATGGTGGAAACAACAACATCCAACCACACCCGAATATCTCCATTGGTCCGAGCAAGAAATCACATTCAGCAGAGCCTATCACCCGCTTCGGGTGC
Organism: Avena eriantha; assembly: GCA_910589775.1. Taxonomy (NCBI): domain Eukaryota; kingdom Viridiplantae; phylum Streptophyta; class Magnoliopsida; order Poales; family Poaceae; genus Avena; species Avena eriantha. Next base: position 116,911,740 of record OU342742.1, on the reverse strand, counting down.
CACGACCAGGTAACTCACCCTTGATAGTCGAGGCACAAATCGGCGGGTTCGATATGAGCAAATTCTTCATGGATGCAGGAAGCAGCATAAATATGATCTATGCAAAAACGTTATGAACAATGGGCCACCCCTGGATAATATCGCGCCAACAGAAACATATTTCCACGGAATAGTACCAGGTAAAGCTGAAATTCCTTTAGGAAAACTTTTTCTTGATGTTTTTTCGTTCCAAAGTAAATTTTAGGCGAGAAAAACACAAATTCGAAGTCATGGACTGGCCATCACAATATCATGCGATCCTGGGATGACCAGCTTTCGCACGGTTTATGGCCGTACCGCACTGTGCATACTTAGTCATGAAAATTCTGGCACCAAAGGGAATCATCACGATAAAAGGAAGCTTCACACGTGCTGAGAACTACGACAGGGAGTTCAACAAAATTTCTGAATCTTTTGGCATGGCAACGAAGTTCGAACAACTCAAAACTTCATCAAACACAGAACCACTTGAAGTAGGGCGTGTCAATCCTAATTAGGCTTTTGACACGGCAAAGGACACAAAAGAAGTATAGATCCACCCTGTCGACCCGACAAAAACAACATTTTTAGCTTCCAACCTTGATCTCGTATAGGAAAGCGCGCTCATCGAGATCCTCTATGAGCACTAGGAGATCTTTGCATGGCTACCTTCCGAAATGCCGGGGATTCCTATGGAACTCGCTAAGCATGCATTAAATTTGGATCCAAAGGCAAAGCCAGTAAAGCAACTCCTTCGTCACTTCATAGAACCAAAGCGTAAAGCTATTGGAAAGGAGCTCCATCGCCTTACCGATGCCAACTTTATCAAAGACCTAACAAAAGCAGAGTGGGTCGCAAACCCAGTATGTGTTCCAATGAAAAATACTATAGAACTTTGGATGTGCATTGACTTTACTACACTGAACAAGCATTGTACAAAAGATCACTTCCCATTGCCGCGAATCGACCAAATAATCGACGCAACTGCGGGATGCGAACGTCTTTCTTTCCTGGATGCCTACTCAGGGTACCACCAGATTAGGATGAAGGAAGAAGATTAGGAGAAACGGCATTTATCACGCCTTATGGTGTATTCTGCTACACAACAATGCCCTTTGGCCTCAAGAACGCCGGAGCAGCATATCAGCGGATGATGCAGAAGTGTTCGGGAAGTCAAATAGGCACAAACGTACAAGTATATATAGATGAGGTTATAGTTACAAAAAGACAAGGATCTACGCTCATCAAGGACCTCCAAGAAACATTCAAAATATTGATAAGTTTAGCATCAAACTGAACCCAAACAAATGCTCCTTTGGAGTCCCGGCTGGGCAACTCCTCGGATATTTGGTATCAGCCAGAGGAATCGAGGCTAATCCCGAGAAAATACAAGCAATCCTAACAATAAGAAGCCAACAAATCTACATGGTGTACATCAGCTGGCAGGGCGAGTAGCGACACTTAGTTGTTTTATTGCAAGACTAGGAGAAAAGGCGTTGCCAATTTATGCCCTCACAAGGAAATCGGAAAATAGAATGGACGGAAGAAGCTCAGCGTGCCTTTGAAAATCTTAAAAGGACGCTTTCGACATCTCCTGTCGTCGTGTCGCCAAAACAGAAAGAGCCTTTACTACATTATATCGCTGCCACAAATCAGGTGGTCAGCACGGTCTTGGTCGTGGAGCGACCTGAAGAAGGAAAAACCCATGGTGTGTAGGGGCCAGTCTACTTCCTGAGCGAGGTATTATCGCCATCCAAACAAAGGTACCCACATTACCAAAAACTAGCATATGGTGTATTTATGACAACATGAAAACTACGCCCTTATTTTTCGGAACATCCAATCATAGTGGTCAATGAAGCACCTTTGTCAAGCATCCTCAACAATCCAGAAGCAACTGGGCGTGTCTCTCTATGAGGCATCGAATTATCTCATCGAGATATCATGTATGAGAAGCACAAAGCAATCAAGTCCCAAGTTCTACCGGATTTCATCACAGAATGGACATAGTTGCAATGTGCGGGTCCACTAGACCTTTTTAGTGTCTCGACAATGTACTTTGATGGATCAAAAAGAACGGAAGGAGTAGGAGGAGGAGTCATACTAGAATCACCACAAGGCGACAAAATGCGCTATATACTTCGGATGAGCTTTGCAAACTTATCCAATAACGAAGCTAAATACGAGGATTTGTTGCACGACATGCGAATGGCCAAAGCTTGCGATGCAACTCGCCTCAAAATCTTTGGAGATTCCAATCTTGTGGCACAAAAAGCAATGAACAAGTGCGACACTGTCAGTGAAAATATGACTATGTACCGCGATCTATATGATGTTATGGAGGTTCAATTTGATGGGTGCGAAGTATCGCACATAGGGAGAGCAAGCAGTGAAGAAGCCGACAATCTAGCAAACATCAGATCCTTGTGCTTACCAATACCACTAGGAGTTTTTTGGAAGAAATAATGGAGCGGTCAATCAAAGAAAAAAGAGACTCAGGTTGTAGCACCAAAAATAGGAAAAAAGAAACATTCGCAAAAAGACTCGGGGGCTCCATCAGAAACCAAGAGTGTAGAAGAGGCCATCGAATAAGAAGAGTAAGAAATTGGAGAGGTCATGCTAATTGAGCTTACCTGGATGCAGCCGTATATAGCATATATGACTAAGGGAGAACTACCCGAAGATGTGATAGAAGCCCGACGAATCACCCGAAGATCAAAGGCCTTCAGAATAATCAAAAGGGAGCTGTATAAGAGGAGTATTTCGAGCGTGTTACAGTGTTGCGTAACACCCGAAGAAGGAAAGATCATACTCAAAGATATACATGAAGGAGTTTGTGGTTACCATGCTAGTAGCCGAGCAATTTCTGCCAAAGCATTCAGGGCAGGATTTTACTAGCTCACTACAGTTCAAGATGCAAAAGATATCATCAGAACATGTGAGGCATGCCAACGATTCACAACAAAGCCTGGAGCACCCGCTGCTGAGTTACATGTATATCTTTGGCTTGGCCTTTTGCTCAATGGGGACTTGATATGGTGGGAAACTTCACAAATCATCGCCAGAAGGACACGTCTTTCTGCTAGTAACAGTCAACAAATTTACTAAATGGATCAAAGCAATGCTTGTCACCACCCAAGACGAAACTTTGGCTGTGAATTTTATTAAGTCCATAGTATTTCGGTTTAGCATACCGAATAGCATCATCACAAACAATGGGACCAACTTCACTTCCGATGAGTTCAAGGAGTACTGCTAGGAGATGGGTATCTAAGTAAGCTAAGCTTCGGTAGCTCACCCGCAAACAAATGGACAGGTAGAAAAAGCCAATGGATTAGTTACCGTTGGGATCAAGAAAAGACTACTAGCGCCGCTTGACAGAGAAAAATGAGCATGGGTTGATGAATTACCATCTGTCTTATGGAGTTTACATACAACTCTAAATAATTCGACATAGGAGACACCTTTTTTCCTGGTCCACGACATAGAAGCCATGCTTCCTGTTGAGGTGTCAAACGAATCCCCAAGAGTAGCTGCGTATGATAAAGAGGAATCAAGAGAAGCACTTAAATATGATGTGTATGCACTTGATGAAGCTCAATATGAAGCTTTACAATGAGAAACTAGGTACCAGCAAAACTTACGGAATTACCACGGCAGAAGATTGTGGCCTAGATCCTTCGCAGTAGGGGACCTAGTTCTTTGCCTCAAGCAAGATGGCCACAAGAAGTTAGAATCGCCATGGGAAGAACCATACATCGTCACAGAAGTTATTCCTGGAAGAGCATATCGACTACAAGATAAGAAGACATGAGTAAATTACTCAAATCCATGGAACGTAGCACAACTACGACGCTTTTACACATAAGATTAATTACAATACGATAAGAGTTACAATTCGGCTTCTTAAAACCAGAATATCCAGGCCAACGGCTAGATGCCATCCGCCCAAAGAAAAATGTATCATCGATTTTTCACATTATGTATAAATACATAAGTTTTTCGTACCTTAAGCTCTTTATTATTATTGTTGTTCAAAAGATCTATGTTTTCCATCAAGCTAACAACAACTATGAGCCTATATCCAGATACAGGCATCCTAACATAGCCTCAGGGGCTACTCCCATCGGGAGCGCTGGCGCGCACCCGATACAAATCCAATTGTGTATAAAGCAAAAATATTCATGATTGAAAATACCTTTGAGTTTTACATCAATGTATCCTCAAAAAAGGTATCCTTAAAAGAAAGATTACTCCCATCAGGAGCTAGTATAAAGCATTAGAACTATTCGATAAATTAGCCAAGCAGGCCAACTGCCGAAAAAGTCAATAATCTTAGATCGTGCTCAAACTCGACAAAAATCCATATGCTGTGTTCAGAAACATGAAGGTAAGAGCCCAGGATTTGTCCTGTGTGGCCTGGTAATCGCGCAAGAATGTGCTCTGCTAGTAAAATATTCGTATCAATGATATGATAAAAAATCCCGATGGACACGTTGGTTACCTGATAAAATAGAAGCTAGAATTCAGAATTCGGTAAGACCTCAGTGCCCTGAACTGAATTACGCTAGTAGTAAATTCCGAGTTCAAGCCTGGGGAATTGAATTTGATGTAGGAAAACCTTGTTTTTTCCCAGGAGCAATTAACGGATTCCCGGTCCATCAGAAGCATCAGACTCTTTGTGCCAAATCCCTATGAAAAACAAAGAAAAAAGAAATAAAAAGAAGGAAAAAGAAACTTTCAGACTCAACCTAAAACTACGGTTCAAGTCGAGTCTCGGGGGCTACTAACATAGGTATGATTACTTGGATGCTTATGATTTACTACCCTCTATTGGGTAACAGACCTTTCGGCCCATGAATATTCCAGATGACAGCCCAAGGAAGTAACCGGCAAAGACTTTGATTGTATTAGGAAAGAGTCTATGAACCGACATTGTGTTGGTATTGTAATTATGCGTGTATGAAATGTATCTGCATACATCTTTGAGACCCGAACTATTATAAATAGGACGGGAGAAGCCCAAGCAAGGGCATCGAAAACTCCCAGACAACTTGTAATAGTGCAATTTCCAAATATTCAGGCGACTTTGACTCCATTGTTTTCCTGACATCTGACGAAATACCCAGCGTTCTCTTTTATGCGAAACCCTGAGTGCATCATCATGGGCATTGCCGAGGTTACCCCTTGTCACCATGTGACACAAAAATTATTACAGTAAGCTCATAACTAAGCGAAGAACCAAAATATTACAAGCAGAGGTCACTGACCACAAACATCAAACAACAAAAGGAAAATTATGCTATTAAGTATAGCAAACTTAACAAATGGCCTAAGAGGCCTGAAGCATAACGATGACGTCCCAGGCCATAGATTCCAAGCTGCTGGCCAGGAACCCCAAGCTACTCGTCAGTGTCAATGTAGTACCAAACTCGTCTTCAGGGGAACACTTACTCTGCTACAAAAGTATCAATAAAGCAAGGGTGAGTAAAGGGTGTACTCCGCAAGACTTATGGCTGGTGGGGTTATTTTGCATAAAGCCAGTTTTGTTTATAAAACAAGAGGGAGAAGAAGCTCGTCTAATCAGAAGTTTATAAAAGGGGATAAGAGGGCGACATGTCTGAAGCATTGATCATCATCTTGATATCCACCAAAGTAATCCTCATCTCACAACTAGGATCACCCCCTCGTGCCCATGAGGAAGCATCCTTAACAAACATTAGTTGCCAAGTTTTATGATTTGGTTGATGTTCTCTATGATCTTCACGTCCATTCCCAAGTCGTCCATAACCGTGGACATGGTGTTTCGAAAAGATTAAACCTTTTAGCGGTGTACAACTTTACCCACACGTACCAACCGACTCTTAATGCCACTAGTAGCCCTCTTCCTTGGAAGGCCGGCAGAGGGTGGTTGGCCATGACCTTTACCTTGCTTTCAGCGAGACCATGAGTCACGCCCTAAGGATGGTTGCACTGTAACGGGTCAAATCCCGAAGCCGGTTGGTTTATTAGGGGCTCCGTCGACCCTAAGCAACCCCTGCCATGCTTACCTACCTGTTATGCTGCACCTTCACCTGCCAAATCTTTCAAAATGTTTTCAATGCATATGTCAAATGGAACAACGAACTATGTGCCTCATGGAATTAACTAGGAAAGTTAGTTAGTCGAGAGGTTCCCATAAACCCTGTGTGGATGTACGCTCGTCTTGGTTCAAGAGGCTCCCATCGTTTCCTAGTGGTGGCGAGCATGGGACTAGAGAAACCACATCCATCGTGGCCTCCCATACAAGCCTTAGAATGTTTAACCTTTATCACTGATCTTACCTCATCAGTATAACTCGTTCTCCTGTCATACTAGATTCTCTGCATTTGGTACATCTTCTAGATGAACCAGCACCGGTGGCTAAGCATGGCTAAGCAAGACACAGATAAAAGCTCTAGCAGTGCACACAAGCTAAACCTAGTTATGCTAGGAGCAGTGGATTGAGCAATACAAGCTCAAGGGAGTAATGCAACGGATAGGATACTCTATCTATCGATAAAAGACCACAGTAGAATCGTATGCATCATCGCAATAATGAAATACTTTCAAAATCATAGGATTCTTTTATGTGTGGGGATATGCTTGCCTTGTTTGTTGATACCCAGATATAGATCTTTGGGAGCCGTGTACTTTACTTGGTTACATTTGGTCAAGTATTGTTCGCCGATCTTCGATGGTGTTAACCTCGGTCTTCAATCTTGATCTCGATATCATATTCTACCAGGAAGAAGTAAACACCAGAGAGAAAGGGGAAACAACAATCAACACGTGGCATCAATGCAGTTCTCAAGCAAGGATGATGATATGACAAGTTAAATGGAGCTTAAAAGAAACCCTAGGCATGCTCCACAATTTAAATCAGGGTGCGCGAGGTCCATACCCTAGAATAGGGAGAAACCTCGGAGTCACCTGCGGGGGTTCATTTAGTTTTGTAATTAAACTTGCCATTTTAGTTCTTGAACAATGCATGATTTTGATGCTAAACTGTAGATCTCAAATTTCCGAACAATTTGATATATTATACATATTTTTCTGACTTATAAATAATTAGTTATTGAATATATAGTATTTAACCATTTTCTGAAATTATTAAACTTTTATTGCGTCATTATGACGCCAGCGCATGGCTTAAAACTTTTCTCACTAGGGCCTGTGCTAGCCTCTGTGTCTGACCGGTGGGCCAGGGACACATCAACAAGCCACGATGGCGGTCAGCGGATCCACGGGCCACGTTAGGCTGATGCGGGCATGACATTAGCACGACGTCCACCCCCAGGCGGCGGTTGCCGGTGATGACAGGGGCCACCCGGCAAGTGTGGAAGGCTGGGTTGGACACGGCGTAGCGTGGTGATCCTTATAGCAGCTGTGCCACTGCTATTTGGTCACCGGAGCACGGGCCACGACGACAAGCGGCGGAGGCAGATGGCTTTGCATGACGCTGGGGAAAACTAGGGAGGAAGGGGAAGCGTGGAATGGTGCATGAGCACCCTGTGCTCACCGTGGTTGTGGTGGTGGCATCGGTGAAGAGTGGGGAGGTCGGAATCTATGGTGAAGACGACGGTCCGCACCGGTGAAGGAGGTGTCGATTGGGGTGAAGGGGCAATTGACCGAGTCGAACATGGTGGTCACTACCACGAGCTCAAAATGGCAAGAGGAGGCAAGGAATGACGGTGAGCCGAAGCTCCCGTGAGCCAGGGTTTGGCCGAGAAAGGGGAATGGGGATAGGGAGAGGATAAGGCTCGTCTGGCTATGGAAGGGGTACTTGTAGACCTCGAGGGCGTCGGTAGCGCGTATCGTGGTGAAGCGGGCATCGCGGCAATGGTGGATGGCAGGCACAGCGCCAGCGAGCAACTTCTCTCCTTTGTTCACGAGGAAGAAGAAAATAGGAGGACGGCGAAGAGGTATGGGCCAGGTGGGTTGCGGCTGGGCGAAGCTGTGCCGACTGCGGGCTGCAGGTGAGTGGTAGGGAAGAGCGGGGAAGCTACGGGACGGCCTGTGTGGCTTCAGTTTTCATTTTTTTTACAGAACTATATTTTGTTTAATTTTCCCAAATTCCATTTGTATTTTCAAACTGTTTTGTGTTTTGCACATTTTGAAAATACAAAAGGTGTTTGCAAAATATTTGAAATACTGATGGTCCCCTTGTAGTCAATTTGGGCTCCATTATTTTTGTATTTTCATAATTCAAAAACCTTTTGAATGGATTTTCAAAGAGGGAGGAAATTAGGGTTTTTATGTTGTTTTGCTTTTCTTTCTTGTTTGCATTTTGTCTTAGAAACAACAATGATCCTCATGCAATGCACATAGAACCCTAATTGGGATTAACTAAAACTAGGGTGTTACATATCATTAGACGTTCTGTCCCTGAGTTTGAGTAACAGACAATCATAAGGGATTGTCATGACAGTCCTTATAGAGGACATCATGCAGGAGACCGCACTGCTGCAAAGGTATTACAATCAGGTTTTTATTGGCCTACTTTATTTAAAGATTTTGCTAATTATGTTAAAACTTATGACAAGCGCTAGCGTGTTGGAAATATTGGTAAGAGAAATAAAATGCGTATGAACTATTCACTACCTCTTGAACCATTTGATGCATGGGGGTTTAACTTTATGGGACCATTTCCCCCATCAAAACAAAACATACTCATATTTTCGTTTGAGGAAAGTCGGTTGAGGAAATTCCAACAAAAAGTGCAGACCATAACACAACAATGAAGATGCTTAAGGACATCATCTTCCTCAGGTTTGGAGTACCTAGATTTTAAATTACTAATGGTGGTTCTCATTTTATTCATGGAGTATTTACAAAAACTCTATCTAAATATGGCGTTAATCATAGAATTGCATCTCCACATCATCCTCAAACTAGTGGGCTAGTTGAATTAAACAATAGTGAAATTAAACTCATATTGGAGAAGACAGTTGATAAAGCGCGATCTGATTGGCCAACTAAAATTAATGATGCTCTATGGGCATATAGAACTGTTTTTAATAATCCTATGGCCATGTCTCCTTATAAATGGTTTATAGAAAAGCATGTGATCTTCTAGTTGAATTAGAACATAAAGCGAGATGTGCTATTAAACAACTCAACATTGATTTTAAATCTACCGGAGAGAAAATAATTCTTGATTTAATCATACTATACGAATGGAGGAGTGAAGCATATGAAAGTGCTAGACTATTTAAAGAAAAAGTAAAAATTTGGCATGAGAAGAAAATACAAAGAAAATAATTCAAAGTAGGAGATCAAGTATTTTTGTTCAACTCTCATTTCACGTTTTCTGTAGGAAAGTTAGCCTCAAGATGGCAGGGTCCATTAGTTGTGCATGAGGTGTATCGCTCTGGTGCTATTCGTCTTCATGGATACTTCAACGGTAAACCTCATGTCATTAATGTACAACGTTTTAGACATTATATTGCAAGCCAGACATTTGCTAGAAGGGTTGAAGTAATAAATCTCCAAAGTCCGGAAGCCATAATTGCAAAAAAATATCCCCTTCCAGATACTCAAAATCACCAAAAGTCAAAAAGAGGTGCGTAACAATCTCGAAATATCTTCATATTTTAGGAAGTCATTATTTCAGAAAATTAATGTGTGTCGGGAAAGAATTGGACGAAACATAGTCCCAAGGAGGGAAAGAGACCAGGTGGCGTGCCCACCCCCCTAGGCGCGCCACCCGAGGTCTTTCCCTCTTCTGAAGTCCGTTTCTCTTCTGTTTCTTCCTCAACGATTCGTGTTACCCTAAAAACCACTATATATACTCCTCTCTGCTGACCTAACCTCGCGTAGAGTCTTTTCGATCGAAACTTGTTTTTCGATCTTATTTCTCTACAACTTTTAGCCATGACAAGCTCCGCATCCAATCTTGGAGGAGATGACTCCGAGAAGAAAGGCGTAGTGAATTGTTACCTCAGATCTGCGGTGGCTCCCATGAAGACCTTGACCTTCAAGGAAGGGGGTGCTGCTCATGGAGGAGGTGAAGGCACCTAAGACCGAAGGAACCCTGGAGGAGAGGCTGCAAGTCTTGGAGGACATCGTATTCAGGTATGGTACGGTGGTTGAGCACAGCCTTGATGCTCATCACCTCATGGATCTAGAGATGGAGAAGAAGGTTGAAGTCTATGAACCAAGGATCAAAGATCTGGAAGAGAAGTATGTCCATGCTCTCACACAATTGGATATGTTCCAATCCCTCATGTGGGATGTGGAAAACCAGAACAGTGAGTATGAGGATCACTTCAAGAAGATCGATGAGGCTACCTCTACCAAGTTCAATGATCCTCCATTGTCCTTTTATAATGGGAGGTCCTATCCTTGGGAGATCAAGGAGTGGGACGCCTACTATGAGGAGAACGAGGTAGAGGTTCTGCGTATGAAACAATAAAATTTTACCCTATGCCCCTGAACCCCTGATGTTGCCAGGACCTATCTATTAGTAATGCAATAATGGGAGGGGCTTTTCGCAAACTTACCCTTGAATATCGAAAAGCGTTGTCAACGCTCAAGAGAGTGTGGTTGATGTAGACGAGCCGAAGCCAACCTCAAGGTCATGGTGAAGTCCTTGTGCTCCTGCGGCTCCAACAACTTGAGTGCCTCAAGTGTGACACCTCGTGGGGAGTTACATGCAACCGGTGCCTGGCGATGACTCCCGCTTCCCCGATCCAGCAACAGTTGCGGAAGTAGAGCTCCCGTATGTGAATCCCGCTGTGCGACGGTGCTCCGCGGTGAACATATCTCTCGTTCACGCAGTACGAACTTGGGACAACGGTCACGGGAGAGAGACAATCAATTAGAAGGTCTCCCCAAAAGAGAGGGAACCTTTATTGATTATTCTGTGTATTTCTTTGGCCAAATATGCCCACTATATATAGGGGGTGGGGAGGTACTACCTCCCACAAAGTCCCGAGGTGGGAGTAAATAAGGGGGAGAGGGGGGCGCCGCCGACCCGTCCTAGTGGGCCCCACGCAGGGGGCTTGGACCAGCCGGCCACCCCCTTGCCTCCTCTCTCCTCTAGCTTTTCCCTCATGGGCCCTTCTCCCTCCGGGATTGGCCCATTAAGCCTTTTGACCTTTTAAATTGATTTCTCTTTTATTAAATAATTATGAACAAATGATTAAATCAATATTTAACATTCATTCACATATTATTAAATATCCGTGGCTATAGAACACCTTGCACCTCGACTCCAAACATCCTCCAGACTTACCGAAACCCTTCCGGTTTTCTCTCTTCTCTTCTTCGGTGATTTTACCGATCCTATAAACACTCTCTAAGCATCATCAAGAACTTAAGCATGATACCCCATGATTCGGGAACACTCTAGACATGGTCGGGACACTCCTAGACCAATGATCGATAGAGGGACCTGGATGGCCATGTGACACGTGTGCATTCCACGAAGATCTTTCGTTGTTTAAACCGGGACAGTCACGTATTATTCCTTTTGTTTCTCGATACTTGCATTGCCCAAGATCTGATCAATGGCATCACCATGTCGTGTTTAATCTCGTACCGAACAATGCTACTTGACTCCTTCCGACAAGTGATATCCCTATGATCAAATCACACGCTGCGCAGCTATTGGATATATCCCGCTCTTGACATATCCCTATGATCAAATCACGCGGATGGACAAATCCCGCTCTTGACATATATTGCCTCTACCATTCCTAAGAATACCTAAACACACCTTTATTGCAACTGTATTATCAAGTGACGTTTGATGCTATCTAAGCACTCTCGGGAGACAGTGATTGATGTAGTCTGATTGTCAAAGGAATAGCCTGCGAGGTCTATTCTAATCATCATAACTTGAACCTTGTGACATGATTGGGTGACGATGTTTAGGTTGGGTATTGCTTCATCATCTCATTCTCATAATGAGTTGACTCCGTTTCCAACTAGCATAAATTCCACATGATCAGGAAACCTTGATCATCTGTTGACCAATGAACCAGTGACTAGAGTTTCACCGGGAATCCCTGGTTGTTTATATATCACACACGTATTGACATTTCCTTTCGATACAGTTATAGCATGATATAAACCTTAATCATAAACTTTATGAAATATGATAATAATCCTTATTATTATTTGTCTCTAGGGCATATTTCCCACAAACGACACCAAGAAAGAAAAACCCGCGATAAACCTCTAAGATTGGGGGAGTTCCGCCATACTCTATGCTTTTTAGTTATCGTATTTGCATCTAGTTCGTAATCATTAGGAGGTTTTTGCTTGCATCCATTAGCTATCATTTTTTCCTAAAGTTTAAAGAGATCTTAGAGCGTTATCATGTATCCTTGGTTGAGTCTTTTTGAATAAAATATGAAGTATGGTGTCATCCATATATAGAAATTTCACATACATCTTGCCTTGAACTAAATTAACTTGAACATGTTAGACAAGCATAGAATTACTCAACAAGATAAACTTGCAAATAAGGAAGGATCCATGCAAGGGAAGCAACACTTATTAAAAAAGGAACATTGTGATTTGTGGTGAGATATGGAGTCTTATAAAATAAATAGTTGGAAAGAGGAGGATGATAAGGGGACATGTGATACTCTTGTTCTACTTAGTAATCAACGAGTAAACTAAATGGTTGTCATGGGTATTTCAATACATATGCTCTATGGGAAAGTATATGAAAGGAAAGCACCCTAGAATTCGGCTAGCCTTGGAAAGTGAAAGACAAAGGTTGTCTAGAGCATGTGACATGATTGAAAGACCCATGAATAAGGTTTATATTGGTTACTAAGAGGGCAAGACTGTTAACTGATGCCATGCAAAAAGGGGTGAATGTTCTTGAAAAAAATTCAAAATAGTCATGTCTATCTTGTTGTTTAAACAATTCTCTTTTCCACTATTTGTTCTATGATAAACTTATCTTTATTACAAAGGAATATCCAAAGGTTAAATGAAAAGCTGGTAAAAAGCCATGCAAAGCTATTGAAAATAGCATAGTGTATGATAAATTTGAGACTTGTTAAATTGTCCAACATGTAATGGTTAGTTTTTGTTCAAAAAATAAGGGGTAAGTGATAATATCTATTTATGCATCCCATATGTGCATGGTGGTTAGCTCATATATCTTTTGGACGAGTGAATATACATAAGTTTACGATGTCATGCTCGTATTTTCTTTTCAACCATAAGCTCATTGATGCATGATCATGATCTATTCGCTTATTTGCTCAAGGACGAGTAAAGGTTTAAGCTTGGGGGAGTTGATACTTGCATTTTGTATCATCATTTTTTTGGACATTTATGCACTATTTATAATCATATTTACCTTGATCCTTCTTTATTTATGCATATTTAGATGATTTACGGGGCTTTCCTACAAAGTCCCTTTCATTGGTATTTAATTTCTGGGAGGTAGAAAACCTCCTTTTTCATTTTTTTTGTTGTTTCAGGACCTTTTGGACGTCAATAAATCGAAGGAAAAATACTTGCCAAGTTTTTCACCAAGAGAACCAACTTGGGCCAAAGAATGAAGCAAGAGGAGCCACGAAGCCCAAAAGAGGCCAGGTGGAAATCGACGCCATCATCATCACCACTCCTCCTAGGCGTAGGGGGGGTCTCCATTAACATCTCCATCAGCATCATCATGATCACCATCACCATTTCCAAGATCCATCTTGTTCCCCTCATAGTTTTATGATTGATTGAACCCCGGATATTGTTTTATGGGCTATTTACGTTATTGTGATTGGCATCTTTTCTTTATTTGGTGGAGAGATTATATTTTCAGATTGTGTTGTATCCCATATGCTACTGATCTATATCATATTTGTCACTAGTGAGTAGATCCCCATGTTCCTCAGGGTATAGGATGAATTAGCTATGATTTCCATATAACATGCAATGAGTATGTGGTCTAGTTTTCTATCTATTATATTGTTCTATGATGGTTTTATGTGAACGTCGACTACATATTACTTCACCTACATGGGCTCATAGGAGAATACTTTGATGCAGTAATAGGGGTTGGAAGGGACGTAATTGATAGAAACTGTTTTCCATATTTTTGAGTTGCATTGGAGGGATTATATGTCGGGGACCAATGAACCTATTGCTATGGTGGGACATGTATGTCTTAATGATTCCTAGATGTTCACGTAAATGGACCTAGGACCCATCATAAGTGGTGTATTTAGTCCATACTTATGGCTGCACCTAATTAGGCTCTGCCCTAAGGGAATAAAACTTGACAACATATTCACCATATTGTGTAGAAATCTTTATGCTAAGTAAATCCATGCCGCCCAGGGGAATGTTTGTCACATATAAGTTCACACACACTTGAGCTTTTCAACTTGCTGGATAGAGTATGGGGCTTTCTCTCATTGAGAGCATTTACTTATTTCTATTTACTTTCAGCATTTTGCATTCTTGCAAAACTACAAACCCAAAACACCCAATCTACTATATTTGCTATTATTTCCTTTGTCAAAATTTCTAACCAATACCTTCAGCTCCTCGTGGTTCGACAACCTTTCTTTATTGAAAAGTACTACAATAGATCTCCTGCACTTGGGAGCCATCAGTTGTCTAGGACATGGTCCCTCTTTTCTGGTTTGAGAAAAATTCTCAGATTACGATACCAGTTGGTGAAGTTAGTTCCATTTATCTTATCTTTCTCTAAGATGGTTCTCAATGCAAAACTGGAAAGGTGAGGGAGACTGCTAGGTGCCATTGATCTACAACAGAAAATATGAAAAACACTTAAGACATGTGTCCATAAAATACCAAGCATATTAAACACTTTAATACTTATGCTCCCACTAGCACCAACACCCCTCTGATGGTTACCTAGTGATTGAGGATCCTAAATAAGGAATCCGACTAGTGAGATTTAGCATCACCGCTAGTCGTCAAGTCTTCTAGGTACACCACTTCTTATCAATCACATCTCTTATGACTCCTGTTGGTCCGGTGGCATCACATGCCCCAGCTCCCGTCCGACTTTCCCCCGAGTCCCACGTCTATTGTGATAGACCCATCTAGATTACCAAGTGCTTCCACTGTAAGAGTCCGACTTGAACCCACCTAGTCGGAAAGAATTGATAGCACCTCAATTTTATGAGCCCACTACCAATAATATCCGTCTTGTGATGGTGCAACACTGGCGGGGAAACCGACTAGACCTTCTTTGAGGGATTACTTTCTACCAAATATCTAAAAGAGGTAAAATCGAGACATAAACATAACACAAAATAAGGAAATTATAATGTGAAATGGTATGGCTCTCTTTATGGCGATCTTTATCTCCAAAGCTTGTAATTCGACTCGTACCAACTCTTGTCACATGTCGCCTTACTCCATGTTGCCGACTTGTACATCGACTTGCATGTCATCCGGGTTCTCCAAATAGCTACACTAGCTAGTAAAATAAATTACATAGAGAATCCAACATGCAGGTCGTTATACAATAAAATGACAGTACCTAGGCGCCAACCGCTGACTAAAACCGGGATACGCAGATCATGTATGGATTACACACATCACATGCACATAAGCCATACCATTCACAACAACATCCTGCAAAACAAGTTATGCATAGATACGACATTTACCGGTGTTGTGAAACTCGCAACGACATGTAAGGCTCTACGACAGGATGAAGCTAGTGGTCCCATCGATTTTTACGAAAATGCTGATCTCATTTGTATTCCGAACATGGATTTCTTCATCAGATGAAACAAGTTTACCCAGATCAGATCCATACTCCGATTCGATCAAACTCTTTGGTCTTTGATCACTTCATCTGGATTTACATGTCACAGTCTATTCCGATGGCGAAAGTCGACCAGTAGGGGTATGTCGTTCCATGACCTTAGCAGTATGATCATGGAAATCAGATCATCCAATTCCTTGAGTACAATTGATCCAGTCAACCTCGTACAAAACCGATCTGTCTCATAGATCGACCACCAAACAGGCATTAGATTCAATCTAATGCCAAGCGCATGTCACATATGCATGATCTCTAGCCTAAAACTAGAGAAAACAAAACCTTTTCCCTACACGGTGATCCCAAGATCTAGCTGAGGTGATTGGCCACGAGGATTACCACTAGACGCGTAGTTGCAGAATTGATGAAGCATGTCACTTGATGCAGGCAGTCCTCACGATCGGATCGTCGAAGTGATGAACATACAACACCTCCACCAATATCCACATGTACGAGGAGGAGTGTCGGTGGTGAACAGCTAGTTCCGGTACAGTGGCTAGAATGAACTGGACTGGGGCTAGGGTTTCCAACGCTTGGAATGACCTAATCGCCACACTTATCTTGGTATGTGTGCCCAAGTATATATGGGGAGTAAAAGTGGGCTCCAGTGACTTGTGGCCCATTCACTAAAGCCCATATTAGTCACTATAAGTCCAACTCACTAACTCAGTCCATATCCAATTCGGGTGTAACCCAAATACATTTCCGGTTCAGGTATAACCCAAACTTGCTCCGCTGTTAAGTGTGTGACTCGACTGGCTTATGGTGACTCGGACATGATTATAGTCTCACTCGTGATCGATTAATCAGCGACGGCTCCTACCAGAACATGCCACTCCCAAGTACCAAAGAGTCATGACGACATACCTTCCAATGTGATTTTCGTCTGAGTCCCTTTTGCCTCACGATATAACTTGTCGAACTATAGGTGAATGATCATCATCCCTTAAATAGTCCGACTCTCTTCTTGATCCGAGATAAGTGATTGTTCCGACTAACTCTTTAGTCGATCGCTCCGGTTAACACTTAAGAGAGTCGTGCATGGCCATGCTTTCTGAATTATATCACACGAGAGGGCACAGAGAATATCTATCCAGTTGGAGGGGAAAATCCTATCTTGGTCATCCACATCATGCATCTTGATTCTCAGTCAATCTGAACTATTCCTTTATAACTGCCCTGTGACGGAACATCGTTTGATAGAACCTAAGTCAGTGATCCTCAACTCGGGTCATGCGATAACCTCAGGTCTAAGGATTATATTGATTGAGATATACAAATGATGACTTGTTAGTTGTATCTCAATATGGGTCAATCTGATTCGCTAAACTCTTTAGCCGAATCCGTTTAAGTTGGAATAGCATCACCATGCCCATGACAAGTGGAATCGAGTCATTAGCCAACTTTCACATTAGTCTAAGTTGTGTGTCCAGTACAACCTCAACGAACAAGCAAACTAGTATGAAAAATGTGAATATATAGTTTCACAATCGAATCACATACTCAATGATACATATTAGTAGTTCATAGAAGGATAATAAATTTATGAATACATTGGGAATAACAGCATACATGATTTCCTCTAGGGCATATTCCCAACAGACTTGGTACTGGACTGCCATCACATGGGGATCTAGTAGGAATTCTCTGACCAAGGGGTCATCCTTCTCAGCAGTAAACCCTGCCTCTCTGCCTATTGATGCTCCCTCTCCTCGGCCCTCATGGCGATCCTCATGCCATATGGCGCTAACAAATGCGCCACGCGATGCTCATAATCGAAGTTGAGGACCGGTCTCGCCCCAAAGTGCTGGACCGCGATGTAGTCTTAAGCACGGGCCGCTTTCCACGGGCATCTGAAAGTACCTAGATGGATCTTCATGTGATCCAATGTGATCTGAGCTCCCCAAGTCGTGATCTTCGTCGGTTTTCGATGAACACCACGAAACTTCCACTCCGGCTCCGACATGATACTAATTAAATAGTTAGATAACAACATTTGATACAACTGTTAGTCAACATATACAAGGATGATGTCAATGAGCCAAGTAGGATGCACAAGATTTTTTTGTCCAAATCACAAGGCTTACTAACACCATCCCCAGATCGCATCATAACATCTAAAATTATTTAGATTTTCTACCCCTAAAATAATGTACATTTTCTACATCTAAAATTATCTAGATTTTCTACCCCTAAAATCATTTACATTTTCTATATCTAAATTTATCTAGATTCTACCCCCTAAAATTATGTACATTTGCTACATCTAAAATTATCTAGATTTTCTATCCCTAAAATCATGTACATTTGCTACATCTAAAATTATTTTTATTTTTCTAACCTTAAAATCATGTAAATTTGTTACATCTATCCCTAAAATATATTTTTATTTACTATTAGAAATTTTCTATTTCCTAAAATTATACATTCTATTGTTTTCTATTTACTAATTTCTTCACTAAACTAAAATCCCTAAAATCACCTAAAATCACCAAACTAAATACACTAAGAGAGGGGGCGGGAGTCTACCTGCGGCGGCACAAGGTCGGGGGATGCGCGGGTCGGTGGAGGGGCGACGGAAAGGGCAGAGAGGACATGGTCGGAGAGGCGCGACAACGAGGGAGGAGAGGATGAGGTCGGAGAGGCGCGGGCGAGGGCGGACATGTGGAGGTCGGGGAGGAAGGTTGCGTCGGTCAGAGAGGAAAGTTGCGGCGGTCCGAGAGGAAGGACGGGGTCGGGCGAGGAACGGGTAGGTGGCTCCGTCGCCGTGGACTGGTGCGGGGTGGTGCCGGTCACGGTGGGGCTGGACTGGGGCGGGGCGGGGCGGCACGGGCGGCGACGGCCAGGGATGGGAAGGCAGCGGCGTTTTCGGGGGGAACGAACGGGAGTTGTATGTGGTGCGGAATGAATGAGGAACCACCGCACGGGGTGGGAGGTGCCTTTAACAAAATTTTGGATGGCATAGTGCTGGCGTCTTATTGAAAGCATGGGCTATATTCGTCCATGCTCGCCTCGCGGTCCTCATTTAGTGCCATCGTTCGAAATTTCACGAACACTAGGATTAAGTTGTAGTGGCGGCGTCCGCATTTTCCCGAACACTACGACTATTTTGCCCTGCAGTTGCGGTGTCCATTTTATTTTACACGCCACTAGGAAAATGACTGCTATAAGCCTTTTGCTACTAGTGTCTCAGTCCACCTTACATAATGTACTAACATTCTGTGGTATATCTAGAAGTGTAGAAACAATTATCTCTTTGGAGTGAAAAAAGGCGGCGCCATACCAAATAAACATCAATGTGATTCTTTACATACAACTACGGAATCTACCAACCTGATGGACTTGCCCATGCAAGAGGCACCTAAAAAGACCCATACCAAGGTCAAGCAGTTGCCACATAGTTATACATTGAAGGACCCAAGATCTTCCGTAATGCGACATATAAAACCAAAAAAAGGCCCCAGCTGCTAGGAATCCAGGTACTTCAGGCATCATAATCTTCGTCCAATTTGACAAAGATGGGATAAACCAGAATGTCATGTTTCAACGGGGAATACATCTTCAGTCCATCAATAAGAAGCAAAAGCAATGCTACTAGCTGCCTACATTGTCGAGGCGCTGGGAATTCAGACTACCACAACAATCACTGACAATGCTCTTCCAGCAAGAGCAGTTGCTACTGCAAGATTAAATTCAGATTACATGTAGTGGAGTTGTAGGGACACTAGGAAAATTCTTAATTCCATCTATAAAATTCACACGAAGGTGTACCACGTAAAAAAATATCTCAATGGAGCATCTCACAACTGTGCACATCGGGTGCTTAGGAAACATCAAACTTCACAAACCTTTAGTAGTTCTTCCTCAGCTAATGCAAAACCTTTTTGCCATGTTATCTCTACTTCTCAAAATCGGGAGTGGAAAGGCTTTGTAATTTATGACCCACATTGTTGTCAAGATGATGAATAAAAGCTTGGCGCCTCCGGCGCCTTCAAGTGTTAAAAAAAGCATGTTACGAGGAGATAGAATGGGTGGGCGGGGGAGGGGGTATATTCCTTCTAAGTCAGAATCTCTTCAAGTCCACTTGAATGATTCAATCCATTCATAGGGAGGATTAACGAAGCAAGTCTCACGTACAGTGGCGGAGGAATAAAATAACCTGAGGTAGGGCGTACTCCAACAAATATTGCTGTAAATACCAAAATAGTCTTGAGACACTACTACATACGATCCAAACATAATCAATTAATGAAATAGAAATAGTAACATATTTGGGTATAAGTAAAACCAAAAAACATACCAATCGTGAAGTTTTAATGATATATAGAAGTCCTAAGAAATGGCAAAAGATCTACCATTTTTTTTATCATAATCGGTTAGAATAGAGTCTATAGGAAAATAGAAGGTGCCAACACTGTGAAAATAATCAATAGTGACATGTTTTTTTCTCCCTTATAATATTTTTTTCAATCATTTTGTTACCAATTCATACATACTTAAGATTAGAATTTTAGATCAATAGTATATACAAAACAAAAATAAAATAATAAAACATAACCTACCCATCACATAATTACAGTTGGTCGTAAGGTGTCGAAAATACACTCAGGACCTCCTTGGATACCCCATATAGAACATTGTTTAGAGTCGGGTTTTATGAGATTGTAAATTAGCTATTGCAAATAAAAAAAGTTGGTTTAAAACTAGACTGCGATTATGTTTGTGCATTACTTACTAAAACAAGCATAACTTTCTTATACAAAGTCCATTTTCATCGTATGACCACTCAAATTGTTTAGAACAAACTTGTTCATGTAAAACATTTTACCAAATATCAAGGTAGGGCGGCCTACCTTGCCATACTGGGATCTCCGCCCGTTCTTCCGGTGTAACTTTTCTTCCGAACCCGGATACTACTTTAGTGACCGCGTTTTCTCCTGTTTCTCCTCTTAATTGCACGCTAGGGCATATGGCTCCGTTGTATTACCACAATTCAAAAATATATATCAAGCTTTATACTCCCTCCATCCCAAGGCTTAAGGCATATAATTATTTTGAAAAGTCAAGCCATATAAAGTTTGATCAAACTTTTAGAAAAATCTATCAAGAACTATTATATTATATAGATACCATGTGAAAATATCTTCCATGATGTATGAAAGGGTATGATACGTAGTGTAAATATTAATATTTTTCTCTAAAACCTTGGTCAAACTTTAGTTGGTTTGACTTTTGAAAAAAATTATATGACTTAAGCCTTGGGACGGAGGTAGTATTAAGGAAGAGAGGTAGTATATAGGACTACAAGGTCCGTACCGATGTTCACAGCATCACCGCGAAGCACTGAACAACGACAATAGCGGTAGAATGCAGATCTCCATGCTTGAGCAGCTAAGCACCTTCTCCTACCGCACTCGCCTGCCTGCGCAGAAGCTAAGCACCTTCTCCGACCGCACGCGCCTGCCTGTGCAACAATGCCGCCTTGGCGCTGCCCCCGCCCCCGCGGCCGTGGGGCACCTCCCGGAAGGGCTCCGAGCAGAGTCTCTTCCGCGGCACGTGGCAGTGGTGATGGACGGGAACTCGCGGTGGGCGCGCGCGCGGGGGCTGCCGGTGACGGTAGGGCACCAGGACGGGTTGCACGCGCTGGAGGGGATGGTGCGCCTCTCCTGCGCGTGGGGCATCCGCGTACTCACCGCCTTCGCATTCTCACACGAGAACTGGAACCGTCCCAAGGCATATGCATGCTGCCATATTATCCTCCCTGCTCCCTGCCTGTCTCTTTTATCTCTCACGCACTCAACTTTTTATTATTGTTGTTGTTGTAACTCGCAGCGGGAGGTTGACTTCCTGATGGTGCTGATCGAGGGTCTGATCCGCGACAATGTTGACGAGTTCTTGAGGTACACACCTGTGACCTGCCCCCCCACTTCTCACAAACCCCCAACTTTCTTAATTTCTCGTGTTTTACTACAGCCAAGGAATCCGTCTCCGTGTAATTGGTGACTACTCAAGGCTGCCTGCCTCCTTGCAAAACACTGCGAGGGAAGCCGAGGAGGCCACCAGGGACAACTCGCGCCTGGATCTCATTCTAGCTATCAGCTACAGTGGCCGACAGGACATCTTGCAAGCATGCCGGAACCTTGTCCACCAGGTTCATGCCAAGCGGCTCAGGCCCGAGGACATCGACGAGTCTCTGTTCGCCAACGAGCTCGCCACCAGCTTCACCGACGAGTTGCCTTACCCTGACCTGCTTATCAGAACCAGCGGCGAGCTTAGGCTAAGCAACTTCCTTCTCTGGCAGACGGCCTACTCCGAGATCTTCTTCACCAATACTCTCTGGCCTGATTTCGGAGAGGCTGACAATGTGGAAGCACTCGCCTTCTTCCAGAGCAGAAACAGACGGTTTGGTCAGAGAAAAATCATAGCACAAAAGTCAAAGTGAATCGGACGCGTCATTCCAGGCCAACACACCACCCCTTGATCTACTTCCATGCTTTTATCTTCTTTATTTATTATTGTGGAAGGACAACTTCCAATGCAGCACGCCATTGTATTACGGGATAATAACTAGTACGTATACGTACTTGGATGTTTCACATATTCTTAGTACTACTACTACAACTTATTTCTGTTCCACACTTCTAATTTTCCTCGCTATACTTCTACTCCTTGAAACAAGCCTCGCAAAGAACCAATCGGACCATTTTCGTTGGTCAATGTTGATTCACCATTCATGGACAGAGAGCCTCACATGTCGAGAACTCGAGACCCACTTAAGGCTTACACGGGAAACCTACCATAAACTTACATGGAACGCGCACAATGTCACCAGTTGTTTCCCGTATTTGCATTCCCCCCTCTTCACCCAATTAGCGCGAGCATCAATGCCCTTGCCCTGTGCCCGCTGGCATGGCCGACCGCATCTTGCCTAGTCTAACCTACCTCATACTTGGCCTGTCAAGCCGAATCAAAGCGTAATTTTCATCAAGTATTACTTAGTCGAACTATCTCGATGAACACTCGATCGAATAGCGCACGGCCATGCATCCAAATCATATCACACGAGCATGCCTATAGAACATGATGGAGGCGAATATTCTGTCTTAACTGATCCACGTCACACAGTTTGCCTCTTAGTGAGCTCAAGACCGCCCTTATGGCTACAAATTCTGGAGAGCGAAAGTCATACACAAAGTCCGGCTAATCCACTACCTAGCTTGTGCAATCACCTCAGATCTAAGGATTATTGTGCTAGTCAGATATATGTCGGCTTGCTCATGTCGTCTAGCTCCTAGGTTGGCATGGCTAACGTACCTCTTCCATCTAGCCAATGTAAGTTAGGTAACATATTATATGCAGATGAATCATAAAACTTAGTCATCTTCTAGATTACACGTTAGTCTTGACAGTGGGTGTCCAAGCAAACATCAAACAACTAAAGAGAAAGCAACATGAACTGAATATAAGTACAGGGCTCCACACTTGCATCATATACATCAATAAGTACAAACAAGTATACACAAACAACTCGGAAAGTAGCGCCTTTAGGTCACCATTCTTAACACCTTGATCTTTGGAACGACAAACCACATACTCCTTTTAGCCGGTCAGTACCTCTTTTTTCTCACTATCCCCTTGCCGGAAGAAGATTGATCGCTAATAGTTCAATATATTTAAGACCCTCTAGAAAAGATAGGAAAATGAATTCAAATGTATTACCATATTACTTTGCACTAAATAGATGAGAACTAATCTTGCGCCATGGGATAGCAATTCCATTCCAGCTACTTAATATTTTTTTGTAGTCTCTCCATAACGTGCTTCCATTCAGCATTAGTTAGTCTCCGATAATATATCGGAATACTCAAGTATCTAATCGATACATACCTTTCCCACAAATAGATAATTCAGCATATAGGTCGGCCCCGTCTTGGGCCTCGTCAAAACAAAACATTCACTTGTACGAAAAAATATTTTGAGAACCGAAACTTGTTTGAATGCTGATAAAATTAACTTCAGGTTTGTTTATTTTTCGAGGTCGAGGTCCATAAAGAGAGTCGTATCGTCGACATATTTAAAGCATAGAATGTCCACCATCAACTATATGTGGAATCAATCCACTATATTGAATAGCATTGGCCATAATGTCTCACCTTGTGTTAGTCCTTTTTTGTTTGGAAGTATCCACCAACGTCATTTACTTTGATGTGCATACTACCTTCCTAGAAAAATTATGTATTAATGGGTGCCACTCTGCACAGAACTTAGAAAAACTATGATACTCTGGAACCACTATATGGTGTAGTGTACAGATACTCTGGAACCACTATTCACGAAAGTCCTCTTCCACAAATACTACAACCCTCAGGGTGGTACAACGGAACCATTGCGGCTCCAACTAATTATATATTCTTTGATAAAAACACAAGAAAAATACAAGGTTCGAGTTCCTCCTCGGCCAATTGAGGATTTATTGGGTTTAGATCTAGGTTGCTCACCAGGACTATCCTAAGCATGCATAAGTACTCTCCTAAGTCTACGTCTGCCTTCTCAATTGCAGACTCTATTCCATAATCTATGCCTTAAATATCTCGTGAGATATCAGGTTCTTCGTAGTAAACCTCTTCTCCTAAAAAACCTCTCCTAGGAATCTTCAGTTTTAGTGTACTTAAGAAAGGGTTTTAAGAAGGATAGCTGGATTGTTTGATGGTGGTTCTATGGTGGTTGTTTGATGCACTATATATAGTGGTTGATAAGAATCCTAGGTTTATGAGTTGTTTCTAAAAACGTTTTTATTAGAAAAGGTAAGTTTTAGTTTTTGAAAAACTATGTTTGTTAGTGTTCACAGGTTGTACGTGATTTTAGACAATACCTTTCCCACAGTATCCGCGCTTGGCCGCCGCTCCACACCACCGACGCCGTCACCACCGCCGCCACCAGCCCCAGCAGGTAGGTGCGCCCCTCGTTCTCCCGCCCCATGGTTAGTAGTTGTATTAGCGAGGCAATTAGCTAGGTAATTAGTCTAGGGTTAATGGTAGTAGTAGTATAGTGGTAGTGGTATAGTAGTAATATTAGTAGTAGTAGTAGTATAGGCATATTAGTAGTAGTAATAGTAGTAGTAGTAGTAGTAGTAGTAGTAGTAGTAGTAGTAGTAGTACTAATATTAATAGTAGTAATATAGGCATATTAGTAGTAGTAGTAGTAGTAGTAGTAGTAGTATAGGCATATTAGTAGTAGTAGTACTAATATTAGTAGTGGTACGTATTGGCTAGGCATATTTATTTGTCTAACAAAAGAAATGATTATAAACAAAATGTAAGTATATATTTTTGTGTATAAACAAAATAAATGATTATTATGAAAGTGTATGTATTGTAGTGTATGTATACATAAGAAAGTATAGGTGAGTTATTTTCTTTGTTTATATAGTTATTTTATTTAGTTGTTTAATCAGTTATTTTCTTAATTAGTTGTTTAGTTATTTTCTTAGTTGTTCAGTTACTTTAGTTGTTTAGTTATCTTAGTTACTTAGTTATTTTAGTTAGTTGTTCAGTTACTTATTAGTTGTTATTTAGTTATTTTACTTAGTTGTTGTACTTAGTTATTTTACTTACTTTATGGATTATTTAGTACAAATTTGATATTATTTCTATAGGAATTTGTTATCAGCGGTGATGCCCATCTCTCATCCTTGTCGTCGACTCGGTGGCAACGACGGAGGACTAGGCTCCGCCGGGCATGTCCGAGACTGGGCTCCGTCGGGCTGGCACTGGAAGTTGCTACCTTCCGGGACGTGTAACTTGATGAGGAATCCGGGACCCGTCATCAGTCCGAAGCTTTTTTGGTGGCGGTCGAGTGGTCTACCATCGGTGCAGAGGTAGTCGGCCCCCCAGGAGGTGGTACAAAATCGTGTCAGGGAGGAGGACGAGAATGTCCATCGCTATATGGCTGTGTTGGACATCAGGGTCTCCAATACCTGGAAGTTTATCTAGGGATCTCACCCGAGCTATACTCTTGTGATGGTTCCTTCTCTTTGGGTGTTCACCACCCGTGGCTCAGGACCTGGGAGTCGACGTCCAGTTTGATTAAGATAGATATGTATTAGTGATGTCTTATTCGAGAAGTATTAATTTACTTATTGTTTATTCAGAGATCTGATATTATTGTTGCATTAACCGGATTATTCGAAATGTAATAACTTTACTTATTGTTTCATTAGTACTGTTTTATCTTCTATATTAATGAATCTAAGGACTTCAAGGACAGACAATGTGAGGAGGATATGTTCTATGTAATACGGAATCTCCTTGGTGGAGCAGAAGACGGTGGAGCATATCAGGGTGTAGTAGAAGACGATGGAGCTGAAGATGGCTCACCGTTTCTAATGAGTCCAGTGAAAGAATGGATATAGAAAAAAATGAAGCGCCAACGAGTTTGGTTTGCGATGACGGTTTGCAAGAGATCGAATATTAATTATATATGCATCAACATGTACTATGTATGATAGCGTAGAATGTGTATGAAAACATCTTTGAAATTATAATGAAACACAAATTGAAAAAGGAACGAAATGGAAAAAACAAAATTAAAATGTAAACACAAAATATGCCGTGGCAGAGAAACACACGAATTCTCTGCCGCGGCAGAAAGAGCTTTAGTCCCGGGTTGTGTTACGGCTCGTGACTAGAGGTCCTCCAGCCCCCGCCGCGTTGCTGCTGCCACGTGGTGGACTCTAGTCCCGGTCTGTAGCAAACCGGGATTAGAGATAGGGGTCTCTAGTCCCGAATTGGTAGTCCCGGGTGCGAAACCGGGACTAGTGCCTGTTACTGACCGGGACTAGAGCCCTGTTTCCCACTAGCGTAATATCACCACCATGATCTTGTTATGATCTACCTATTTATCACAATTTATGAGCAAAAAAGGTAGATCATAGCAAGATCATGATGACGCTTATTTTTAGCTTGATATCACTAATTTTTAGCAAAATGTCACTCCATCACGTAGAATCCTCAAGTGAACCCCACAATTTTTACTTCCCACTACCTTTATACATGCTCTAATGGTCTTCATTATGTGGTCTATTGCTATAAGGTAAAGATAAGATTTTGCTACCTTCGATGGATTCTCTTCCTAGGACTATGTCAGACCATTGGTATAGGGGGTATCGCGTCCCGTCAAGTTGCTGGACCCGCATCATGCTCTCCCTGGAAGTCTCGAAAGGGGCACATCCATCTAGAGGCTAGGCGAAGCCTCAACACAATACCTTTTTGTCGTGTAAAGCTAAGTTGCCTCCTGTCCAGCCTCTTGGATGGGCGAGGTATTAAGTACGTAGTTGGCGATTGTGGTATCCCCTTAGAGCTATAAAAGGAGAAACAAGTCCAAGTAAGAAAGAGATAGAAATAGACATCCACTCTCGTGGCCTAAGTTGTATGGCGAAGAGATGACCTCGTAATATATGCCTCCTCCAGTGAGCAATACAATGTTACCGTCCGAGTGGCTTGAACCTGGGTAAAATCCTTCTGTGTTCTTCAGTTCTAGCGCATAGACGATGAACTAGAGTCTTTTTGCCGCCCACTGCTGAACAAATGAAGGGGTATCATATTCCCTAGTGTACATGTTCTCACACACGACATGCTCTTTCCCTGATTCTTCTTTCCTTCGTGTCTTTTTCTTTTAAAGTCAGCGATGACATGTTCTCTGATCTTGTCGTTCCAACGAAATTCGCATTTGGTGTGCGACGATCTGCCAAATCGACCGGGGTGGTGAGTCCAAGGAATATTATAGAACTCCTTCGGGATTTTTCATTCGAGATAACCGACGGCTGACTAAGAATCTTGGAGTGTTTCGGGAGCTATTATTGGGGATATACTTAAGGGGTATATATCCACAACATGTACTAGACTCGGATAACTAGTGTGGTCCATTGTTAGGGAAGCCAGTGGCTCACCGGGCAGCCCAGTTGACCATATAAGAAGAAGGTTCATCCGGCTATAGGGAGGCCCAGTGGGGTTTTCGTCTCTCTCACATATGGTATACGACTTAGAGTACAAGACTTAATATTAGACGACTTTTCCTGCAATCTGTATCGTAGTCTGATACGATTCTCCGTGTAAACCCTAGGACGGATGAATATATGAGTCGACCTACGGATAGCCCTCAGGGCATGTGCACAACTCTCTCTGTAACCTTGGCTTATTGTCCTTGTAGCGAATTATAGAGCAGTATGATCCGGCCACTGCCGTTGGGTCTGAACCGGTAAACCGCGTGTCTTGCCATCCTGGACTTCCATCGGGCTTAGGCCTCTCTCTTCCCCACTCCACGAGGACCCACTCCTTTCATACTTGTATTCAATACGACGACAACATAGTGTCCTATATTGTTGGACCCTTTTGGTCTCATTAATCTTTGGTAATAAAATCATTTCAATGAAATTTAGGTGAAATGGGTCTAGTTGTCCGGCATTAAGGAAGGCAAACAAGTCTAGAAGGTCTGAGTTGATGCCATCCCATATGTTCTGGTAGAACTCAGATGGAAAACCATTTGGATCTTGTGCCTTATTGTGTTTCATTTCGAAAATAGCTTTTCTTACTTCCTCCGATGGGGATTTGACAGTCGGGCATGAGTTCCGATGGGGTGCGGAATCTCCAGCCTGGTACGTTTATTGCATTGCAGAAGATAAGATTACCACAGAAGAAAAAGATAATGCATTCCACAGGATGCTGTCACCCTAGATACTTTATGTCTCATGTAGATTAATGAAAAATAACAAAAAAAAAAAGAAAAAGATACGACCTCACGGGAAGCTTCACGTACTACCTTTATTTGGCCAGCACGATGTTGTATGTGTGACCTAGCAATACCAAAAACCTGAATAAGAGCTTGTCTCGGATCTACGCCACATCGCTCAAGAGCAATCAGCAACCAGTTCAGGTGGAAAAAATAACGTTATGCACCGATAACAAAACTAAAGTAAAGAAAAGAAAACAAAACGGATTGTAATAGGCCCTGATCACAAAATTGTTGTGACAAAGATACTGGGGTAGAAATTAAGATTTGATTCACTGGTTATGCTGTTTTAGCTTGCTGAAGAGGTTTATACTCCCTCCGTCTCAAAATAAGTAACTTGAATTTGTCTAGATTCGCATGTACCAATATACTAAAACGTGTCTAGATACATCTGAATCTAGACAAACCCACGCCACTTATTCTAGGACGGAGGGAGTATTCTAAAACAAGGGAGTATAGTAAATAACAACCAACTTGACTCTAGCTCACACACAGCTCAGTACGCCCTATTTCCAGCAAGTATGTCATGCTCGTAAGTTTGCCATTTATAGAAAGAATAAAGGCCAAATTCAGAGATCTGTCAGTCGTATGCGGATGGGCGCTCCGTAATCGATGCTGCCACCCTTAGAGAGCATAATATGTACACCTCGAGTCAAAACGATGCTGCGTGTTCCCTCACACTAGAGAACACAGCAAAAGGAGCTCCTGTTAGCACTTCCTCTAACTCTCCGGGTTATGCAGTTTTAGCTTGCTAAAGAGGTTTATATTATAAAAGAGAGGGAGCATAGTAAATAACAACCAACTTGACACATGGACCCACGTACAGATCCGAATCTAGGTGCTCATAAGTACGTCCTATTTCCAGCACCTACGCCCAGCCCCGCTCATAAGTTTGCCATTTATTTAGTAGAAAAAATAAAGGACAAATTCAGAGATCTATCAAAGTGAGATGGATCTGTCAGTCGTATCTGCGAGCATAATATGTACACCTCAAGTCAAGAAAATGCTGCGTCGTGAACCCAGCAAAAGGAGCTCCTGTTAATTAGCACTTCCTCTAACTCTCCGGGTCCCTACTATGGCTCAGCAGCTACGCATCCCCAGCCGCACAACCCGCCTACCATGCCATCGCGTCGCCACTGCCCCGGTAGGGCTACGTGCTCTCCCCCTCCCGGCGGGGCTGCGGGCAGATTCACTGCCCCGGCACGTAGCCGTTGTGATGGACGGGAACTCGAGGTGGGCACGCGCGCGGGGCCTTCCGACAATGGCCGGGCACGAGGCTCTGAAGCCCGCGTTAGAGGAGGCGGTGTGGCTTTCACACGACTGGGGCATCCGCGCGCTCACCGCCTTCGCCTTCTCCAACGAGAACTGGAACCGCCCAAAGGCATGCATGCATATGCCTATACCCTTCTCCATCCTAACTTTTAACTTGGACTACAACGTAATTGTTCGTGTTCGTGTTTTTTGGAACAATGTGCAGGCGGAGGTGGACTTCTTAATGCGTTTGTTCGAACGGTTCATCCACGACAATGTCAACCAATTTGTAAGGTATGTATGGTTGCATCCACAATTTGTGGCTAAAATTCTTAGTTATTATTGTTTCTATTCTCGTTTTTTGGTCCTCGTCTATATGTCCAGCTAGGCTTTCTTTTGGAAAACTCATAGTAGAGAGTAATATAAGATAGTGTCATTCATATGATACTACTCTATTTTATTGCCTCCCTAGTAGTATCTTAGTGGTAGTAACATAAAATAAATCATTTATCAGGTCATAGACTCATCTTGTCTAGTTACCACAGCATTCCGCCTTCATAGTGCATAGTAATACCGAAGGGAGTACAAAAGAAATTACGAGCGTAAAAACCCCACGCTCATGGGAAATTAATGCAAACACACCATATCTTACAAAAAATTACTAGGGTATTTGCGCACTACTCTACTCTGCTGAGTTCTACACGGTTCCGACAAAATGACTAAAAGTACTTTTACTAAATCTACTCTTTCTAAAATAGTTCGGAATTAGAATTACTAGTTAGATGCCCATGGCTTGCCATGGTCCCTCAGATTCTTTCGTGCCACAAATTTAGAGGTCTTTTAAGGTGTAATTTACTAGTCCTTGGGCAATTAGTATTGATTCCTATCCATTGTTAATTTTGGGGTATTTTCGACAAATTAATTTTGATAATTTTCTATGTATATATAATAGGTGATTTGGTTCGAGGATTAAACGAGTTTTGATGTCCCAGCTAGGACTACGATGTATCAACTACTCAAACAGAACAATAAAATGGTGAAATAAATAACAAATATTCAATGTTTGTGGCCCGTAATCTCATCGGGACACAACAGACATAATGCAACTTGCAGAGCTTGTACCGATTAAATCTATGACACCAATATAGATAAAGTCTATGATAGCCCTACCAGACGTCTTGATCTATGTCTATAAATCTTGATGTCTAATATGTATGTAGCTTCATCAAGGTTTTTCATTGAACAACTTTTTTTCAAATAAAGTTTAACACTTTCAAGTAGTTCTATGATTTTTTTTAATTAATAATATGCCATCTACATACAGTATTAGAAACACAATAAAGCTCCCACTCACTTTCCTTTAAATACAAGATTCTCCACTAGGTTGGACAAATCCAAAACCTTTGTCACCGCATCAAGGATTCAATGTTCGTAGCCCGTAATCTGATCGGCGACCAACATACATAACGAAACTTTCAGAGCTTGTACGTATTTAATCTGTCACACCAATATAGTTTTGTGGAGTTGTAGGGCTTTGAATTGTGTAAGAAATCACGATGTGGATTTTATTTGATTTGATAGCCACATTTATCTTATCAGGATGAGTATATTTTGGAATAATAAAATAAGGAAGTTATTATAAGAAGGATTATCCTATGGCCAGAATAAGGAAGGTCCATGCGTGCGATTACCCTGTGTTTTTCTCGATCTACCTAGTTTGCCATTTGATAACAAATACAAGTCATTTGGTCAGAAAGTATTGTTCAATCTGTACAATCGGATATGCTGGTTGGATGGTTAGCATTTCTTTGTCCCTATTCCACTACTTCTCTCTATACTTTTTGCCATCATTTTTGCTTGATCCCTTCTTGCTTGAATATTTCTTCCTCTCGTTTTCTTTCAACCACCCCTAAACATCTACTATCCTCTCTATCCTAGCTTAGAGCAAGTCCAGCTGCTCCCCTAAATTTTCACCCCTATATCTTCCTATAGGGGCC
The DNA here is from genome assembly GCA_910589775.1 of Avena eriantha. Classification (NCBI taxonomy): domain Eukaryota; kingdom Viridiplantae; phylum Streptophyta; class Magnoliopsida; order Poales; family Poaceae; genus Avena; species Avena eriantha. The sequence goes on along the minus strand of OU342742.1, from coordinate 116,879,898 downwards.
TCCCCTAAAAAGATTCCTCCCTTATATTTTGTCTATCCCCAGCAGCTCCCTATGGCATCTCCCCTATATCACATTCTACTATATTTTACCAATATTTCATAACTAACTTATTAACGGTTATTTGTTTGGAAATAGTTCATATAACATAAGAATTAATTCATACAACACATGAAATAGTTGATAAATATGAAATAGTTCATACAACACATGGTCTCATCTCATGTCCAACAAGACAAAGAGTTCACTCTAAATTTCACGCAAACCTAGTTGATCACCCATGCAAATTTCACGAAATAGGATTTAGCTTGTTCAATTACGTATGCTTACGCAATACCTTAGGCCATCTATGTAGTAATTTAGCTCGAAGCAGTCTCGCCTCCTTGCTACTAATCAGTCTTGTCTCGGGATCAGCACAAATTTCGATGTTGGGATCCATAGAAGGATGTTCAAACTTGCTTGTGCTGGCACTAGGAGTAGATGAACCAGAGGCAGAATTAGAGAACTTTTTCTGTTTTTTGTTAGACACCTCATCCTTCGAGATTGAACTCAGATCAACATTAGATGGATCCGCCATCAAATCAATCTGCATCAAAAAATTGACAAGAATTTCACAATAAATGGCAGGCAACAATACTCAACAATCCATCGATGCTGACAAGGCGCCAGATGGCCCCTACACCCTGCACTCGTACATCAACACACGACTGCCGTGGACACTCCACGGCACCACACAGCCGAGCCCAGCCATTGTCAACAGTCGGGAGCTGCAAATCCGAGACCCTCAAACCGCCAGTCACTGCCCGTGGCGCCCCTGTCGTGCCACCGCGTGCGCTGCGCTCCAGCCAGCCTTCATAAAAACCAGCCCCTTCGAACGTTCATGTATATAACATATTGTCCATAAAACAAAAAACAAAAAATTGAAAAAAATTCCTAATTAATACTACTCGGCTTATATGGATCATCTAGCTAGCCGAATTCTAACATATTCTTGTTCTTTGCAGGGAAGGAATTCGTCTAAACGTAATTGGAGACTGCTCAAGGCTGCCTGTTTCTTTGCAGAAGACAGTCAGGGAAGCCGGGGAGGCAACACGTAACAACCTGAAGCTTGATCTGATACTAGCTATCAGCTACAGCGGGCGAAGGGACATGGTGCAAGCATGCACGAGCCTGGCCGAGAAGGTGCAGGACGAGCTTCTCTCCCCCGATGACATTGACGAGAAGCTGTTTGCCCACGAGCTCCAGACAAGTTGCGCCAACGATTTCCCTTACCCTGACCTGCTCATTAGGACCAGCGGCGAGCAGAGGCTCAGCAACTTCTTAATGTGGCAGTCGGCATACTCCGAGCTCTTCTTCACCAACACCCTCTGGCCTGATTTTGGGGAGCCTGATTATCTCGAAGCACTCTTCTCCTTCCAGGGGAGAGACAGGCGATTTGGGCAAAGAAAGAGCCTACAATAATAATGCCAATGGCCCCCCCTAGCTTCTTATCGCAATGTCAACTTCACATTGCTAGACATTGACCTGATGTACACATGCACTGCCAAGTATTTGTTTGCCCTAAACACATACATACACATCCGACATACTTTGATGAATATCCCTGTTTTGGTTCAAGTTAATTTGTACAAATTGGGGTCTCCTTGATTTTGCATTATTCGTATAACTAGCACAGTGGCCCTCGCAAATGCTTAACACATTTGAAATATAAGTTTGTGTGCTTACGGGTATTGGTATTGCATGACTAAATATTACAATTATCCAGAAGATATTCATGCTTTTAACGTATTTGGATAAATAACTTTGTACTTTTATGAATATTTGTATTGCATCAACTAAAATATTCCAGTTATATAGCCAATCAAATTTTGTGGTAAACGTGATACTCACATGTGGATTATATATCCTTAGATTTATTAATTTTATACAATTAATGTTTATATCCCTATACAAAACACAATACCATTGGCCGTACAAATCAATAGTTCTACTTCATTTTACACATGTGCAATGCAAAATACCTTGCATTGTCGTCAACTATACCAATAAGAATGGAAATAAACAATATATGAATATTATCCAATAATTAATTTGATGCATCACATCAATAGTTGTATCATGTTTATGTCAAATTGTTCTAATATATTTTCAATTACTAATAATGTCCAATGGATCTAAGGAATTTTTTCTGATCCAGCAAACTCCATGCATGATACGCCCATGAGAGTTCGTCGGCAGAGCCTTTCGAAACTAGACACTATGGATAGATCCATGAAAGCACGCATCAAGTAGATATTCATCTTGACGTGCGAGAGATCCGAGGACCGCCACCTTTATTCATGCCGGTGACCTGCAAGATCTGCCACTCCGACCCCTAGCAGCAACCCGTAGGCTAGGCCAGCATAGAGAAATGCAGCGGCAGAGCATGATCAACCCTTCACCAGATCCAACCCAACCATGCATCGAAGAGGAATTCGGGGATGACACGGGAGACACCTAGATTTAAATCTAGGGTTCCGTCCATGGCCACCAGGTCCAGTCCCACCTCAGTTGCCGGCCATGGCGCCGCAGGCCAGAGAGGATATCTGCCACCACCCCGGCCAGCGATGCCGCCTGGCCGCTACATGCCAGCGTGCCGACCATCCTTGCCCTAGCAGATCTGGCGGGAACCTCCGGCAACCACCATCAAACCTCCTTCGGAGGCTGGGCCTGCCACCACCACGGCGGCAGTGGCGGCAAGAGAGGTAGGCAGCAGGGGGGGAGGGGGGGCTCTGGCGTCAGCGCGCGGGTCGCCCCTGGAGTCATCTTGCGGAGCGACGCGGGAACTTTAGTGCTTTGTAACATATATCGAGTGCCATGTATTGTTTACCTTCAGGTGATACTAAGAAATAATAACAATATCAATGATCAAATCAGATTTTCTAGTTCCATTTATAACCAAAATTTCCATGACATTGAGATACAATTGGGTTTCAATTATAGGATTTGAGCCTCTCTCTGTTCACTAAAACACGCACTCCAAAAGAATGCTAAAAAATCTAACCTAATCTAATATAAGGAATAATGCAGAATGATCTGCATTAGTCCACTTCTCCACTTATCCCAAGGATAAGTAGATAGAAATCTAACTATACCTATTCTTGAGCATCTCTCCATTCTGCTTGCACGCTACTGTGATGGGATTGAGACGACCGCATACGCACGACTGCCAACCTATGAGCGCCCCATGATACGTCCAAAACGTATCTACTTTCCTGAACACTTTTTCTATTGTTTCTCCTCTAAACTTGTGTGATTTGGATGCAACTAATACGGACTGACGCTGTTTTCAGCAGAATTGCCTTGGTGTCTACTTTTTGTGCAGAAAATCAACTATCAGGAAAAATCCTAGAAAATATGCCAAAAATCCTATTTCACCCGAAGACTCCAGGAGCCAGAATACGAGACAGAGAAGAGCCAGGGGGTGGCCACACCACCTGGTGGCGCGGGCCAGACCAGGCCGCGCCAGGGGATGGTGTGGGCCCCCCAGGCACCCCCTCGGCCTCTCTCTTTGCCTATAAGGAGCCTTCTGACCTAAAAACTCCGGGGGTTCGACGTTTTTCCAAAAGGAGTTCCGCTCCGCCGCCACCACCAGATGCCACGAAACAGCACCAGAAACTCCGTTCTGGCACCCTGGTGGGATGAGGAATTGGAGGAGATCATCGCCATCATCATCACCATCACTTCTCCATCGACCATCCATGTTTCCCCCATCTATGAGTGAGTAATCCCCCGCTATAGGCTATGGGGATGGTAGGGATTGGATGAGATCATTCATGTAATGGCATCAGATTGTTAGGGCATGGTGCCTAGTATCTTTTATTTGTGCTTTATGACTTTGTTGCGGCTTGTTGTGCTTAATGCTTGTCACTAGGGCCCGAGTGCCATGATTTCAGATATGAACTTATTATTGATTCATTATGATAGTATTGTTCTTGGTCTTATCTGCAAGTTGTATACACACGTTGTTGTACGGAACCTATGGCCCTGATGTGACAGAAATCGGGATAACCGGAAGGGAATGGCTTTGATGTGAGGATCACATGTGTTCATGGAGTGTTAATGCTTTGTTCCGGTGCTCTATTAAAAGGAGCACCTTAATTGCCAGTAGTTCCCTAGAGGCCCCGATGCAAACGGGCTGGCAGGACAAAAGATGTTGTGCAAGTTCTTATTGCGAGCACGTATGACTATATATGGAACACATGCCTAGGATTGTCTAGTACTTGGGTGCTTTATCTTATTTATCTGCAATTGCCCTATGTTCTGATTGCTATGTGAATTGTCTTGTCCATGCAACGCCCGTCCATCCATCCCTATGCCTACCGCACTCGAATCCCACTGTTTATTGCTTTTGTTACTACTGTCTTTGCTTTACTACTACTGTTACTTTGCTATTCCTACTACAAAACTGTTGCTACTGATAAACTGCTGTGAGCAAGATTGTTTCCAGGTGCAGCTGAATTGACAACTCAGTTGTTAAGGCTGATAAATATTCTTTGGCTCCCCTTGTGTAGAATCAATAAATTGGGTTTCACTTCCCTCGAAAATACTGCGATACACCCCTTATTCTTGTGGGTCATCAAGACTATTTTCTGGCGCCATTGCTGGGGAGCATAGCTTTATTTATCAAGTTCACTTGGATTCTCTATTGTTCGCTGCTATCCATCCATCATGGGTAAGTCTCGTGATGGCAAGGTTCCTATTTTACCATCCACTACAAGAAGAAGTACGGTTCTAAACACCTCTGCTGCTCTTGATTCACCGTCTGTTTTGAGTAAGTTCCTTACACCACCACATACACATGCTACACACACTGCTACTACTGCTGAATCTGAAACTTCTAATGCTTATGATGCTGCTTCTACTGTGCTTGATAAGAGTGGTTCATTAGGTCCTTTCCTAGATGCTACGATTGCTAGAACTATAGCTGGAAATACCGAAACTCCTAATGAAGACATTACCACACCTATTAGCTCACCTGAGTCTAGTGAGACTTATGATACTGAAGAAGATTATGTTGAGATGACCGATGAGTTTATTGAAGAATGTAAGAACACCCATGATAGGAGCGCTGCTAAGAGTCTCCTTGAGAGGCGTACTATTAGACCCAAATTATCTCTTGATGCTAAGTTTGCTGCTTCTCTCATAAACATTATAGATGAAGATTATGATTTCTCTCTCGATCTATCTTACATAGCTATTGTCGAGAAAGAACCTTTTTGTGGGACGAAGAATGAAAGTGCGGTAGCACATATGAATGAACTTTCTACTATGAGTGGCTTGTTTTCTGATGATATTAAGATGCGTACTTATTTTGTTGCTAAGATTTTTCCTTTTTCACTGAAAGGAGAATCTAAAACTTGGTTTAGTAATTTACCTCCTGGATCTATTGGTAGCCCTGAGTGCTTGATTAGTACTTTTCTGCGGAAATATTTTCCTCCCAGTGCTAGACACGCTATTTTGTAGGAACTTTTTGATTTTAAACAGGGAGAAAAAGAGGTATTGCCCGAATCTTGGGCAAGGTTTTGCGCTTTGATTCATGCACAGGCTGGAAGTCCATTACCTAAGAATGAGCTTCTTGATATATTTTATAATGGACTAACCGAGGAATCTAGGACATACCTAGATAGTTGTGCTGATTGTGTTTTCAGGAATAGGACTCCAAAGGAAGCTGAGGAATTAATGGCTAAAATAAGCAAGAATTATGAAGATTGGACTCCTCATAAACAAGCTATACCTGAAGTAATTGTACCTGAACCATCTATTCCCGTGCCTATTCCAACATCAAAGAAGAGGGGAGTTATTGAATTAAATGATGAAGGAAGCTAAGAAATGTCTTAAGGAGAAGGGAATTAAAGCTGCAAATGTCAAGAATTTACCTCCTATAGAAGAATTATGTAAGCCTATTCCCTACTCATCCACTATTGAGGTACACTCTCTCCAACACTTTGATGAAGGTGATATCCCTTACTTGAAACCTCCTGATCAATGCTTATAAGAATGTGATATCTTTATTGTTAAGCAAGATAACTTTAATAAAAGGGTGCAAAATCATCTAATGGAAAACACTAGAGCTATCACTAGTGGAAAAAGGGCCTCCAGTCCCGGCCTGTAAGGGGCTTTAGTCCCGGTCCTAGTAACCGGGACTGGAGGGGCGGGACTAAAGGCCACCCTCACTAGTCCCGGACCGCTTACCATCCGGGACCAATGGGTATCCACGTGGCCGTATCTGCGGGCGCGGGGTGCCACCCATTAGTCCCGGTTCGTATTACGAACCGGGACAAATGGTTCTCTGCCGCGGCAGAATTTTAGGCACTTTCTCTGCCGTGGTAGAGAATTCAATTTGTATCCTTTTTTTTCATTTCAAAATAGTTTTCTACGCTACCACATACCGTACATGTTCGTGCATACATAAGATAACTTCTCTTAAGATCGAGCATACAAATATATACATGATAGTTACACATGGAGATCACAATTATCGGGACTAGAGTCCGTCTATTCAATTACACGGTCGGGGATCATCGGCGCCTATTCACACTAAATTCTCCGGCGTCATCTATCATCTCGTTCATCAAGAATCCTGCCAGTTCTTCAGCAATTGCTACTACGCGTTGCTCTGGTAGGAGCTGATCCCGCATTTTCTCGAACTATATAAGAAAAGGAGATCAATATGAATATCAATAGTGATAACAAAAAGTGACGGTAATAAAATAATGTTATGAATGTATTGCTTACATTGACTCTATAATCATTCAGCTCACTAGTAAACGTGCGAATGAACTCGCAAACGTAGAATCCACATAGATTCGTCTTCGGTGGCTGCCTCGCGCACTTTACGAGAATAGAATTCAATCAAAATAATAATCCAGCATCATAATTGTATTGAAACTAGAAGTAAAGAGATGCGCTTACTACTTACCAAGACCGGCTTCTCACTCAAGTCACCCGTAACCGCACTCTTGAACTGGTTCCAAATCCTACCCGGTAAAGAAAATGAATGAGTTATTTATTACGTGATATCTTAGGAAATCAACGAAAGAGACCGATGTAGCGCGAAAATTACCTCTGGAGCATGTCCTGCATGTCCCTAAACATTTCCAAGGGTCTCTTTAATGGGTCCATGACTTCAACTCTACCCTTATCAAGTTGAATGTCCATGAGAATCCAGTGGAAACTGTACACGTTTATATATACATCAGTAACTCATCAATTACACTTAACATCGAGTAAGCAAAAGAGAATGTGTACAATAGAGTAAGACCCTCACGCGAAATTGTAAGGAAATAGTATGTGGTCACAGAAATTTTGCTCCGTTAGAAACCTTAGAAGTTTTTCCTGCGTCTCCTCGGGTTTTGTCGTTAGCGTCTTTACATGTATTTTATCTAGGTCAATGAACCCAACACTAAAGATTGACCTTCTTTTACATTCCATGATCTTCATTCTGCATAATAATAGAGTACAAAAGGATATAATTAGGATAATTACATGCAATGAACTGAACAACTGAAAAAATGAACAACTTATATATAGACAATGAATTCAACAACTTACAGACAATAGAAACTCATGAGACTTTTGTCGAGGCCGTCGAAACTGTATAACTGGAAGAGTTCTGGAAACTCAACATGGAACTCTTCTTCTCGGAAGTAGTAGTCATGTGGGACTTCCGCCAGATCATTATTCTCTCCTGCTTTACGGCTTTCAAGTACCAGTTATGTAAACTCCGCATTTGTGTTGGCAGTTGTTGGAACTGCTCAAAGCTGACCAGAGGCTTCCCTAGGACATATGTAGGGACTACCTGAGCCTTGGGTAACTTGTCATCCTGGGCACCTAGCAATTCCTCAATAGTCACATTCATAGCGGCCGCAAGCTTCTTAGCTTCTTCCATATCCTGTGGGGGAGTGTCATAGGATAACACCTGGAGGGGTGGGATCGATGTTTTGGCCTGTTTCCCGAGCTAGGGGACGTCCATTCTTTTCTCGGTTGAACTTTGACCTGATGATTTGCTCCCGCTTGCACTTCTACTTGATTTGCTCTTCTTCACTACCTTCTGAAGTGTGCGTCGATAGTCATCTGGCTTATGGTGCAACTCATATTGCGATTTTGTGTTTAGAAAAGAAAGTGCATACGCTTTTTGCTTCTCGGTGTATACCGGGGCGGGCTCAGGTTTCTTCTTTTGAAGTTGCGCAACACATTTGGCCTTTACGATCATGTCGGTTTCCTCGTCAGTACGATCGTAAGGTCTGATGGGAAGATTCTTATGAGGTACTCTTGGGAGGAGCGACATTTGTCGTTTTGGGCTGCTGCATCGTTTAGTACTAATCGGAGGCTGTGGCGGAGATCGAGATGGACTCGGGCTGTGGTGGTCGTAGTCATGGGGTGGGCTTCTTGGAGGTGATGGAGGTGATGGTGACATGCAACGACTCGGAGGCGATGTTGGCTTTGGTGTCCAGCCTGGAAGCTTGATGTTGTTCTTATCCCATAGAATGATACCACCCAGTACTTCTCCGAGTGTCCTCTCACCTTCAGGTCCAAGGATGTCAAGCTCTATTTAGTCCCACCCCATTGCGATTTCATCCACAACAACTTTAGCATAGCCAGCTGGACTCTCACGGCCATGCCAGCGTGTGCCAGGTGGACAAGGTAAATCACATCCAACCGCCACCTTGATGGATAGGTTCTTCACCTTCTGATGGAGCTCACAAGATGCCTGCTCCTTGATTCCATCCACGGGGTAGCCGGGACCGCCATCTACCATATGTGCATCGTCAAAAGGGACCTCCGATTCAGCCACGCTGCTTCTCCGCTGATATGGGATGGCGGTAATATCGAGTACAGGATCTTGCAGGTGTGCTGCTCCTCGAAGTTCATCAATCTGTTCCTGATGCATTCGAAGTGTTCCTAGCAACTCGGTGAACCTATCTCCCTCCTCCTCCTGCCGTCGCCTCTTTGCTCTCTCTCGGCTCCTATAAGTATCTCTGTCTTTGGGAAACCCCATCTCCCACGTATAACTAGGGCCAAGGCCTCGTACACGTCCTCCGCATTCGTCATTCCTGAGGACCTTTGTCAGCAAGTCTTTCTCTCTATCGGGATGGAATTTTGTTGTCCCCGCTTTAATCTCTTTCACCACTTTCTGCCATGTATCCCGAGGTATCCTAATCCCGTCACTGCAAATAAGGTCCTTGTACTTTCGTCATACTCACTCCCATGCCCAAGGAACCAATTCCTTGCCCTCAGATCTCATTCTTCGCGTATTGGTTCTGGAGTGATCCCTTTAGCAATCAGCTCATTCTCTTTAGCATCCCACTTTGGCATGGCAGCCGTGTAGCCCCCTGGCCCCAGGTGATGGCGATATTTCTTCATCGCGGCATTTTTCTTGTTTTTTTCCGACATTTCCATAACAGGTTCTGACTCCTTGTACTTCACAAATGCATCCCAGTTAGCCTGCTGCTTCGTTAGATAGCATTCAAATTTAGGAGGAGTCTTCGTCTTCTGATACTTTTGCCATAATGCTTTCTTCCAGTTCTTGAATAGTTCGGCCATCTTCGTAAGAGTCCACTGCTTGACTTTCTTCCTCAATGCAGCTGTGTCGGCATCATCCTCACATTCTGGCAGGGTGAAATGTGTCATGAGGTCTTCCAAAGACCCTCTTTGCACCTGTCGGCGACATACTCACCCTCTTTTGCCCCTTTGATCTTATTCCACTCTCGAACGGTGATCGGGATGCGATCCCTAACCATAACTCCACATTGTTGTTTAAATATAGTTTTAGCCTTTTCGGGTTCCAACGGTTCACCCCGTGGTGATACCCGCGTAATTGTATAACGCGTAGATGCGTCCAACTTTTTGACCGGGCCTCGTTTGGAATATTTTTTGCTCGATGTGGAGGCCTAAGAGAAGAAACATTCGTCAATTTATATATATACAACTCAGTTAATGCATCTACTAATCACCAGACTTCATATATATACCTCGCCGGACTTCGTTAAGGGTCCACCGAAGTTGTCGGCTTCTCCACCACCGGAGCCATCGGCTTCTCCTTGATCATTTCAGTCGACCTCCTCTCCCTCATCGGAGGGGTTCAGATAAATCGACGGAGATTCTGGTGGTCAAAATGGGGGGTGTCGTTGATCATATCCTCGAGAATTTCTTCATGTGCTAGGTCTCTCTGGATTGGATCCGTAGTTTTCTACAAAATGCACACAATAACATTTTTCATTCAATATTGCTGCATAAAATAATACTAAACAATAATATAAACACGCAATTTGCTACAATAATACTAAACAATAGCAAAATTCTAGTGATGCCCTAACTCTAACCCTAAGTCCGGGGGCCCGCGAGCACCACCACCCTAACCCTATCTTCGGGGGCCCGCGAGCACCACCACTCTAACCCTAAGAACGGGGGCCCGCGAGCACCACCACCCTAACCCTAAGTCCGGGGGCCCGCGAGCACTACCACATTAACCCTAAGTCTGAGGGCCCGTGAGCACCACCACCCTAACCCTAAGTCCGGGGGCCCGCGAGCACTACCACATTAACCCTAAGTCCGGTTGCCCGCGAGCACTACCACCCTAACTCTAAGTCCGGGGGCCCGCGAGCACTACCACATTAACCCTAAGTCCGGGTGCCCGCGAGCACTACCACCCTAACCCTAAGTCCAGGGGCCCGCGAGCACTACCACATTAACCCTAAGTCTGGGGGCCCGCGAGCACAAAATAATTCCTATATACAAAATATTTCCTATATATAAATATTTCATATATACAAATATTTTCTATATACAAATATTTTCTATATACAAAAAATTTCTATATACAAATATTTCCTATATACAAAATATTTCCTATAGACAAATATTTCCTATATATAAAAATATATTTCCTATATACAAATAATTCCCATATACAAATATTTTCTATATACAAAAAATTTCTATATACAAATATTTCCTATATACAAATATTACCTATATAGAAAAACATATTTCCTATATACAAATATTTCCGATATAAAAAAATTTCTATATACAAATATTTCCTATACACAAAATATTTCCTATATACAAATATTTCTATATGTAAAAATAAATTTCCTATATACAAATATTTTCTATATACAAATCTTTCTATATACAAAATACATACTAGCGGTGGCGGTGGCGACCGGCGAGGGGAGGGGCGAGGCCAGGGTTGTGGCGGAGCTCGTGGCGGCGTGGGTGGCCGCGGCGAGGGGAGGTATGGTGGCCGGGGCGGTCAGCCCGGGAGGCGCGACGCGGGGAGGTCAGCCGGGGAGGTGCGACGCGGGGAGGTGCTCGTGGCGGCGAGGGGAGGCGCGACGCTGGGAGGTCAGCCAGGGAGGCGCGGCCGAGGACGGCGGAGATTTGGCAGCCTGGCGGCGTATACGTAGCTCCTTGCGATGTGCTTCTTCGGTCGATGGATTCGACCGTGGAAGAAGCGGCGCATTAAATACCCCCACCCTTTAGTCCTGGTGCGTGTCACAAACCGGGACTAGAGGGAGGTCTTTAGTCCCGGTTCCAGCCACGCACCGGGACTAAAGGCTTGGGATGCCTCTTCGCCTGCAGAGCCTTTAGTCCCGGATGGTGTTCTGGGCCGGGACTAAAGGCCCAAATTTGCGCGCGCTGGGCCTAAGTTGGCGCCTGTTTTTTCAAATATTACAATTTGTAACTATTAGATTTTTTAAACATTTGAATTATACCATTTTTGCATACTTATGAATTTGAGAAAATTTTCAACATGAAAAGTTTGTGAATTTGAATAAGTAATCCAAACCTATTTTCTATTTTATAAAATAATTATTCTAACTAGTGAAACTAATAACCATTTTGCCATTTCCAATTTAAAAATGCATTAACTATTATATTTTGCATATTTTTGAATCTCACTAAATTTTTAACAAAAAAAGTGCTTGAATTTGAATAAGAGATTCACATCCATTTTCTATTTTATAAAATAATTATTCTAACTAGTCAAACTATTAACCATTTTACCATTTTCATGTGATTCCGATGCTCCGATGGTCTTCCCTAGACCGGGGGCCTCGGATCGTCTACCCCTATAGGTTTCTCCGTACGAGGGTAGCCCCTTTAGGGTTTAGGGTTTAGGGTTTAAGGTTTAGGCTTCCCTCCTCTGACTTCCCGCCATTTCTCACTATATATATGTAGGCTTGGTCGTTGCCATAGCACATCTAGACTCATATCTGCCGCCTCTATCCACTCTATCCCATGGCTTCCACCATACCTCTAACCCCAGGGAGGCGGAGATGGAGTCTTTCATGGGCTAGCAGGAAAATATTTTCCAAGGCGGAACTTCCGAAGATGCCATAGGGCGTGTGCACCAAGGGCATCTTCGAGAAGTTCCGCCACGCAAAGATTCTTCGTCAGGTGCATCACGTCGATTGCAGAGCGGACCTCATGCACTTTCCAATAGGGTAGCTCCCAAAATATAGATTTCTTTTTCCACATGGGTGCGTGTCCAGTAATGGGGTCTTTCGGAACAGGTTGTCCTCCAGGACCATTTCCAAATATTACATCCAAATCTTTGACCATACCAAATACATCAGCACCACTATGGGGGATAGGCTTCGTCCGGGTTTCTGCCTTGCCATTGAAATGCTTGCCTTTCTTCTTTAAGGGATGACTGGTCGGAAGAAAACGACGATTGTACGGGTACACATTCTTTCTACATTTATCCAGATATATAGTTTTAGTCTCATCTAAACAGTGCGTGCATGCATTGTATCCTTTGTTCGTCTGTCCTGAAATGTTACTAAGAGCAGGCCAATCATTGATGGTTATGAACAGCAACGTTTGTAGTTCAAATTCCTGCTGTTTGTGCTCATCCCACACACGTACACCTGGTTTGGCCCACAACTATAGAAGTTCATCAACTAATGGCCTTAGGTACACATCAATGTCGTTGTCGGGTTGCTTCGGGCCTTGGATGAGCACTGGCATCATAATGAACTTCCGCTTCTTGCACAACCAAGGAGGAAGGTTGTAGATACATAGAGTCATGGGACAGGTGCTGTGACTGCAGTTCTGCTCTCCAAAAGGATTCATGCCATCGGTACATAGACCAAACCATAAGTTCCTTGCGTCACCAGCAAAGTCCGGGAAGTCTCTCTCGATTTTTCTCCACTGGCGACCATCAGCAGGGTGCCTCAACATCCAGTCTTTCTTATGGTCTTCCATGTGCCATCGCAACAACTTGGCATGCTCTTTATTTCTGAACAAACGTTTCCCGTGGTATTATAGGAGCATACCACATCACCTTGGCAGGAACCCTCTTCCTGGGTGGCTCGCCATCAACATCACCAGGGTCATCTTTTCTGATCTTATACCGCAATGCAGTGCATACCGGGCATTTATCCATATTCTCGTACTTCTCACCGCGGTAGAGGATGCAGTCATTAGGGCATGCATGTATCTTCTGCACGTCTAATCCTAGAGGGCAGATAAGTTTCTTTGCTTCGTACGTACTGGAGGGCAATTGGTTATTTCTTGGAAGAAGCTTCTTCATTATTACCAGCAACTTTTCAAATCCCAAGTCAGTCATACCGGTCTCTGCCTTCCACTTCAACAATTCCAGTGTGCTACCCAGCTTCTTCTGGCCATCTTCACAAGTTGGATACATCAATGTGTTGTGGTCCTGTAACATCTGCTCGAACTGCAACCTCTCCTTTTCTGTGTCGCAGTCTCGCCTTGCATCACTAATGACCCGACCAAAATCATCAACGGGCTCATCGGGTTCCCGTTCTTCACCCCCTTCTTCTTCATTATCTTCAACTGCGGTATCATCGTATTCAGGGAACATAGATCGGTAGTTGTCATCATCGTTCTCTTCTTCATCGCTATCTTCCATCATAACCCCTCTTTCTCTGTGCTTGGTCCAAACATTATAGCCGGACATGAAACCGGACCGAAGCAGGTGGCTCTGAATGACTCTTGAAGAAGTGTGAGCATGCTCATTCCGACATTCAACACATGGACAACACATAAAACCATCCCGCCGCTTGTTCGCCTCGACCACAAGGCGAAAAGAACGCACGCCTTCTCTGTAAGCGTCAGAGCGTCGGTCACCGTACATCCATCAGCGCCTCATCTGCATCATACAACCATGCATATATATCAAACGCAATCACGATGCTTAAATTAGTACCGCGTGGTCAAAACGATAAAATAGTTGCTAACCTTTTAGGACACTTCAAAACAAAAAGGAGAAACCTTAAGTGTCGCTCTGGCACCTCATATCATATTTTGTCTTGTGTGAACTCAAGTGGCATCACTCTAACAGGCATTTCACCAAACACCTCTAGTGCATATGAAGAAAAAAAGTTAGCACAAAGTTATACCCACCTCTCACATAGGAAAAAAACAAGAGAGAGTGGAGGGATGGGTGCATATATATAGGGCCCGGCCATTAGTCCCAGTTTGAGATACAAACCGGGACTAAAGGTTCTGCCAGGAGCACGCGCGCCGGCCCAAACCAATTTGTCCCCGTTTGTATCTCAAACCGGGACTAATGGTTCCTTCCGAACCGGGAAAAAGTACCTCGGCCTCCTCGGGCCGTCTGGTTCGGACCATTAGTCCCGGCCCCAGCCACGGCTGGGACTAGTGGCCCGAACCAAAGGCCCATTTTTTACTAGTGTATTGTTGAGTTGAAAGATATTGTGGAAAGAACCTCTAATGATGTTAAAATGATTGTTAAACATTTTCAAATGGATCGAACTCAAATAGATCAACTCGTTAAAGTGCAAAACGACTTGCTAGTAAATGCTGCTAAAGAAAAACATGCTTATGAAATTAGAACTAGAAGTGGAGCTGCTACCCAGGATCCTCTATATCCTGAGGGGCATCCCAAAAGGATTGAACAGGATTCTCAACAAGCTGAAAATAGTGTTTCTACTCGTAAGAAAAGGAAAAAAAACATAAAACTATTGTAGAACCCTGTAAACCTGCTATAGATCCTAATAGTATATTTATCTCTGATGCTGAAACTGAAAGTGGTAATGCAGAAAATGAAGTTCCTAATGAAGAAAAAGTTGAAGAAGAACCTGAGAACCACACTAAGAATACTAAATACACCAAAGAAGATTTTATTGCTAAGAAACATGGTAGTGAAAGAGAACCTTGGGCCTAAAAACCTATGCCTTTCCCTGATAAGAAACACAAGTCAAAGGAAGATGAACACTATAATAAGTTTTTATATGAAGGACATTATCTCGAATAAAAGGAAGATCCCTAATGAAGAAATTTCTACTTTGCTTGCTAATTATTCCTTCAATGGTAAGGTTCCTAAGAAACTTGGAGACTCAGGGATTCCAACTATCCCTTGCTCTATTAAGAATAGTTATGGTAGAACTGCTTTGTGTGATCTAGGAGCTGGAGTTAGTGTTATGCCTTGCTGTCTCTATAAGAGGCTTCAGCTTGAAAAATTGATAGCAACTGATATATCTTTGCAAATGGCTGATAAATCTACCACTATTCCTGTGGGTATATGTGAGGATGTACCTGTTCAGGTGCCTCACAATTGCTTGATATTAACTGATTTTGTTGTGCTTGAAATGCATGAAGATGATAATATGTCTATTATTCTTGAGAGACCTTTTCTTAATACTGCAGGAGCTGTTATTAATTGTAATCAAGGAAAGGTGACCTTCAATGTTAATGACAAGGAACATACTGTCTATTTCCCCAAGAAGATTGAAACAACTTATGGTTTGAATTCAATTGAACATGTTGGAGGCATTCAAGTTGGAGAGATATATTGTCCCATACCAAGAGAAAAATTTGAAACTATTATGATTGGGACCATTGCTATCAAGGTTAAGGTAACATAATCATTAGTGGAGTACAAAGTTTTGTCTCATATGCAATTGTTTTGGTAGCAAGACTTGATCAACCTTGCTAACAAAAGGATTCCATTGAACAAAACAATGTTTTCATTATGTTTATCTCCATTTATTTCTATCCTTTGCATTTTAGTTTTTGCTTTCGTTTAGTTTTATTTTTGTTGTTAGTTGATTACATGTTAGAACTTTTGTAGTTCTAACCTTGTTTTGTCTTTGCATCATGTTTCCAAAAGAAAAAAATATCTGTCTGTTAGAAAAATCATTTTTCTATTTCCAAAAATTGTCCAAAAATAAAGTGTCTCGAAAAATTCCATAAAATTCATATTAAAATTTTACGTGAAAAAAGGGGCAGAGGAGTACCGGGTAGGTACCAGGGGGCCCACCAGGCAGGCACACCACATGGTGGCATGGCCAGCCTTGGGTGGCGCCATGCCCTTGTGTGGGCCACCCCTGGCCCCCCACTAACTCTCTCCCCTGCCACTTTCTTCTCTCTCCCGAGTAAGCTCCAGTTTATAGCTCAAAATCGTGTTCTTTCTGTGCTTGCTCTCGATTTCTTCGATCTACTTGCTCAGCCCATCTTTCTTGGTGAAATTTGGAGCAATTGTTCCCTGGTATGTGACTCCTCCCCTTGTCCAAGTAGATTTGTGTTTAGTGGATTATATGTTGAGTATTTTGCTGCTGTAGGTGATTGGTTTTGAGAGCTTGTAAGCTTGTTTGATGCTTAGAGATATAGTTTTGATGCATGTTTAGGCCTCTTGCAAGTCCCTATGAGTAGAATCCTTCATTATATTTACTTTGCAATCACTTGTTTGATAGGTGTTTAAAATTCAGAATACCAAGCATGAACAATCATACTTTTGGAGAGATATTTGAGAGTGATGCACCTAGGAGGTCGAGGCCCTCAAGAACAGCCTCCCAAGCTAGGCCATCATACAATGAAAACCTCATTGCAACCTGTATTGGCAGTAAAAGGGATGATGGAGATGCTCACCCATCCTCTTTTCCTTTATTTACTTTCTTGCAAGCTGCAGGTATTCTTGATGATTTCTTGCTACTGATTGAGAGGGTTGGTTTGAACTCTTATATGCAAGATGAGAGTGCACAATACGCTATGCTCACCAAAACTTTTGTTGAGAGCTTCTCATTTACTAACACACCCTATCAATCTACTGTCTCTTTTAAAATCTATGATATGCCCTTCACCATGCCTTTGGAGAGATTTTGCAGTATTGTAGGTGTGCGTATGACAGGGACCGTGAAGAAAATTCAAGGGCGACCCGCTGATTTGTTGGAGCTTTACCAAGGGGTGACCAATGATGATGACCGCGTGGCGTAGCGCGGAAAGATAAGAAATATCCAACTCCCTGCTCTTAGATACTTTGCATATTATCTTGCTACTAGTGTATTGGGTAGGGAGAACACTAGTAATATCTCCAACTATCATTTAGCATTCCTTGCTGCTGCGCTTAGCAATGATACTCGGTACAATCTTGGCTCACTGATTGCTTGCCGCCTAGCTGCTAGGGGGGCTATCTATGGGGGCATCATTGCCTTGCGCGTAGTCAATGCATTAGGTCTTTCAGTGGATCCCGATGATGCTATGCTAGCACCACAGAGGCTCGACCTTGTTGCCATGAAAACTCATCACTTTGTCACTGCTACCTCTGATTTGAACAATCTAGTATATAGGATGCTTTTCACTGACGGGGATGAAAGGGAGATCCTTTTGCCACAGCCTACTTTATTTAGTGTTGACAGGAGACCATGGTCGCACTCCAAGGAGGAGGTGGACGAGCAGCTTCGCTTGCTGGGTTTCCACGAGCAGCACCAGGAGGATGTGCCCTCCTATGATTACTCCACGCATTACGGAGGGACGTACTCGAGCTCGCACCAGGACGAGGGTACCTCCTCATCGTACCACGGTGATACTTCATCCTCGCCATCTTGGGATTGATACCCACTTAGGCCAAAAGCCTAAGCTTGGGGGGAGGTACGCCGACACCGCACTCATCTTCATATCATGTTGTGTCGGTACTTTGTATATTCATGTTTTTGTTCTGTTTTTAGTTTTCGTTCTTCTTTGCTTTTGCTTTCTAAAAACAAAAAAAGACCAAAAATATTACTGTTGTTTCTCTTTGGTTCGTTCTTCTTTTTTCCTTGGTTTGCCTTTCCCTTTTTGCTTTGTTTGAACTATTCAAAAAAAAACCCAAAAAGATTTTGCTTTGTTTGTTTTTCCCATCTGGTTCTTGTTTAAAAATCGAAAACACCAAAAATATTTGTCGTTCTTCTTTGGTTTTTGTGATTTGCTTCAGGGTTCGGCAGTCCTTAGTGGATATTGGTTTCATATTATTATTCAAGCCACGCAAGTGAAGAGAAATAATGAGGATCAATGACAACTTGAGGCGTGGTAAGAGGCTGCTAACGAACTCTATTTGTTTTCATTTTTGTACATATACTTATCACTGTGGGCATGCTTAGTCCGTTCATGTAGAGTGTATGTTATCTTTGGATGCTTAGTAGTTCTTTCTTTCTTATGATTAGCTCCAGCTCGCTAATAGTTTGTAGCATGTCTCATGAATGTTTCCTTGCATTACTCTATTCATAAATTGGTATGACACCGTGGTATCCTCCTTTGAATGTTTTCATTTGATTGACTTGGTACATGCTCACGCATGCACATGACTGTAATATACATTTAAGCCTCGATGAATTATTTTGCCTTGAGGACCTTGAATCACTTTCATGCCATGAGTAGTCCTGTTTTGTTGCAAGCATGATAATGACAACTATTGCTCTCTCGTTTGTCGCTCCCTTACTATTGCTAGCCTCCACTTCCACTGAGTGTTTTACTCATGTTTCCAACTCCCTAAACCGCATATTTCCAAAGTGTCCACCATACCTAACTATTAGCATCATTTGCTGCTCCCGTGCATATTCAATATGCCTTGTTTTCTTCCGAATAAAATGTTTGCTTGTTATGGGAAGGTTAGTTAGTAAAGCTCTCACGAACTTGATGGCACACTTTATTTCCTGCACTTAATAAACCTGAACCATTGTGAACTCTCCATGAAAGTTATATGCTTGCAAATTATAGGCTGGGGATTAGCAGAACCGTGCTGTCACGGGGAACGCTTTCAACACTTGTAAATATATACCCAGTTGATACCTTGCTCTTTTGTTTGCGGATGTCGTCGGTGTGAAATAAAAGGGGAGCTTGTAAGTCCATGGTGTTATGTATGTGTGTTAGAGAAACACCTGGGCCGCTGGTCTAATCCATGCTGACATGGTGGAAACCTGCAGCGTAACCATAATAATATCTATGAAGCATTCTTCTTATAAAAAAGAGAGTTATAGCTATTGAGAAAAAAAGAGAGTTTTATGAAAAGAGGAAAGAGAGAAAAAAAGCACCATTTTCCCATGGTAAATAAGAAGATTGCTGAGATACTCATTGTCTGCTTGCCTTTTCATTTTGATATGGGGATTCTTCCTTATCATCGGGCAAGGGGTACCCCGTTGGCGGTTCTCAATGATATGCACATACTTACGATGACAAGAACTTACCAGTAACTAAAGTTGAGTAGCATGAGGAGCGACCCTCGTACTCAAGGGACTTGGAATTTCCAGTTTATAGTTTGTCAAGCATATAACTGAGATTGGACCTCACTTTCACCTTAACCACATTCAAGATGCCTATGATAGGGGCAATGAGAGCTCAAAGCTAATGAGTTCCATACTTTCAGCATTTGGAAGCCTTTCAAAATTATTCAAAACCTTTTCTTCTACTTGTTGAGTCTCCACATATTCTTTGAGCACCTTCTTGAGAGCTTAGTTGTCATTCTTTGTGTTTGTTCCATTACTTGATTATTTGTGTTATGACTTTGATGCTTGTATCTTTGATATCTTTACTTCTAGTCATCACTTGAACTTCAGAGGTGCCTTGGCATTCATAATCAAAGGCAAGCGAGATACCACTCTATCATACCTTTCTATGAGCATTGTAATGTTGCTTATGTTTATGCTTCATGCTACTTATTATTCTTGAGTTGGAATCTCTTCATAGCTTGCAATGATTATTAAGTAGACTCAGTTGCATACTCTTTATTATGAACTGTCTAAGTAGTTGATCACATTGCTAAGAATATTTACATCTTATGAAGAAAATGTGTTCGTGAAAGTTCTTTTATCGCACTCAGTTTTCAACTGAATTGCTTGAGGACAAGCAATAAGCTAAGCTTGGGGGGAGTTGATACATCCAAAACGTATCTACTTTCCCGAACACTTTTGCTATTGTTTCTCCTCTAAACTTGTGTGATTTGGATGCACCTAATACGGAATTGCCTTGGTGTCTACTTTTTGTGCAGAAAATCAACTATTAGGAAAAATCCCGAAAAATATGCCAAAAATCCTATTTCACCCGAAGACTCCAGGAGCCAGAATACGAGACGGAGAAGAGCCAGGGGTGGCCACACCACCTGGTGGCGCGGGCCAGGCCAGGCCGCGCCAGGGGGTGGTGTGGGCCCCCCCAGGCACCCCATCGGCCTCTCTCTTCGTCTATAAGGAGCCTTCTAACCTAAAAACTCCAGGGGTTCGACGTTTTTCCAGATGGAGTTCTGCTCCGCCGCCACCACCAGATTCCAAGAAACAGCACCAGAAACTCCGTTCTGGCACCCTGCCGGGACGGGGAATTGGAGGAGATCATCGCCATCATCATCACCATCGCTTCTCCATCGACCATCCATGTTTCCCCCATCTATGAGTGAGTAATCCCCCGCTGTAGGCTATGGGGATGGTAGGGATTGGATGAGATCGTTCATGTAATGCCATCAGATTGTTAGGGCATGGTGCCTAGTATCTTTTATTAGTGCTTTATGACTTTGTTGCGACTTGTTGTGCTTAATGCTTGTCACTAGGGCCCAAGTGCCATGATTTCAGATCTGAACTTATTATTGATTCATTATGATAGTATTGATCTTGGTCTTATCTGCAAGTTGTATACACATGTTGTTGTCCGGAACCTATGGCCCTGAAGTGACAGAAATCGGGATAACCGGAAGGGAATGGCTTTGATGTGAGGATCACATGTGTTCATGGAGTGTTAATGCTTTGCTCCGGTGCTCTATTAAAAGGAGCACCTTAATTGCCAGTAGTTTCCTAGAGGCCCCGCTACAAACGGACTGGTAGGACAAAAGATGTTGTGCAAGTTCTCATTGCGAGCACGTATGACTATATATGGAACACATGCCTAGGATTGTCTAGTACTGGGGTGCTTTATCTTATTTATCTGCAATTGCCCTATGTTCTGATTGCTATGTGAATTGTCTTGTCCATGCAACGCCCGTCCATCCATCCCTATGCCTACCGCACTCGAATCCCACTATTTACTGCTTTTGTTACTATTGTCTTTGCTTTACTACTACTGTTACTTTGCTATTCCTACTACAAAACTGTTCCTACTGATAAACTGTTGTGAGCAAGATTGTTTCCAGGTGCAGCTGAATTGACAACTCAGTTGCTAAGGCTAATAAATATTCTTTGCCTCCCCTTGTGTCGAATCAATAAATTGGGTTTCACTTCCCTCGAAAATACTGCGATACACCCCCTATACTTGTGGGTCATCACCCCACGATGACGACATTATCGTGGATCTGAAAGAGAAATTAGATCGATTATAGATGGAACAAGAATGGTGGGGTTGGTCGATCAATAGATGAGCTTAGTATAAAGGATGACGAACAAACCTGCAGATCTGATACGACAATGGACGAGAAATGTGGGGCTAGGCTGCGCAAGATCATGGGTAGCTCGGGATCTCTAGATCATGTCAGGCTAGGGCTTCCCAAGATGTTGCATGTCGAGATCTAGGGTTTGTTCTATGTTGCTCTCTGTGGAGGTGGAGGGTGGGGGAATAGATAGTGGGTACTAAGAATTAGTTGGATTGGTGGCTAGGGTTCCTCTATTATATAGAGAGTGGATTGTATGGACCATTTTGGCAAGTGCAGTCTGGCTTCTAGCTTTTGGCCCGCATTTTATCAAATGTTCCATAAGGAAATGTTCTATCTCGGATGCTCAATATCCAAGCATCCACACTTTATGCTCCTGATCAAATTGCAAATTAATTTTTAATTGCGAGAGAGGAAAAAACACCGGAGCATCCAGTGGTTGTATGGCCAGCCAGTAGAATGTATTTGACTAGTCACCCACAATTAATGGCTCAAGCATTGCATGACGTAACATCGAATGCTTGTGTTGTACCACCTACCATGGCACAAATATCCGCCAGTATTGTGTGAGCCACCGACATACTCTGAGTCCCCACAGTACTCGACTGGGACTCTCCCCATTCGAAACATACTCTGACTTTCCAACATGAGCGAGTGAGGAGTCCTGAAAACATAAGCATATTCTAACAATCACTCCCTAGGTTTGAGTTCCGACGACAACTCCACCATGTCGATCCTTGAGCGCAGCTCCACGAGGCAGACTCTAGCAAGTGGCTTGGTCGGCGTGTTGGCAAGTTGGTGTTCGGTTGGAATAAACTCTAGCTCGACTTTGTTCATCTCCATGTAGTTACGGATGAAGTGGTGCTTGAGATCGATGTGGTCTAAGCGGTCATGGAAGACGGGATTCTTAGTGAGTGAGATGGCCAACTTGTTGTCAACCTTGAGCATCACCTGCTCAGATTTGCCATTGCTGAACTCGGCCAGCAAGCAAGCTAGCTAGATCTCTTGGCAGGCAGCAGTGGTACCTTCCACATATTTTGACTCGTAGCTTAAGCGAGCTATGATCTTCTGCTTTTGTGACTGCCAAGTCACTTGGCTACTCCCTAAGAACAGTGTGATGGATGTGCTTGATGTCTACGCACTTCTATTCTTGTAGACAGTTGTTGGGCCTCCAAGTGCAGAGGTTTGTAGAACAGCAGCAAGTTTTCCCTTAAGTGGATCACCCAAGGTTTATCGAACTCAGGGAGGAAGTGGTCAAAGGAATTCCCTCTCAAGCAATCCTACAATCAAGATACAAGAAGTCTCTTTTGTCCCCAACACACCCAATACACTTGTCAGGTGTATAGGTGCACTAGTTCGGCGAAGAGATAGTGAAATACAAGTGGTATGGATATAAGACAGCAGTGCTAGAAAATAACTTGATGGCGTGGAAGAGAGTAAAAGCAAACTGAAATAAAGATGGCAGCAAGCAAACATGTAACAGATCTAATTGCAAACGGTGTATCAATGCTTAGAAACAAGGCCTAGGGATCATACTTTCACTAGTGAACACTCTCTCATAAATATATTATCTTCATGATACTACTCTTAACTACTCTCCGGTTGGACACTCTAATCCATGGTAGAGCTATAACATCACACCTCAAAGTAAGCCTTTCCCATATAGAAAACCCCACACTGTCACCTTGAGTACTAGATGGGTCCAACAAACACCACAATTTCATAAAGACATCCAACTCCAAATATAACTCATAACAAGTATTTGTAATCTCTAGCCTAAGTGCCACCATGGTGTGCACGCTGTCACTTTCACACACATGGGGAGAACAGAGATCTATTAAAGCACTTGAGTAGCAAGGTAGATCTACTTGATTACAAAGCTCATGATCACAATATGATCATGCATAGAGAGAGAGATGAACACATAGCTACCAGTAGAACCCTTAGCCTCGAGAGAGAACTACTCCCTCCTCATCATGGGAATCAGCAGCGGTGATGGAGATGGTGGTGGAGATCGATGGAGATGGCTCCGGGGGAACTTCCCCGTCCTGGTAGGGTGCCGAAATAGAGACTTTCTGTCCCCCGAATCTCCCCTTCGGTGGCGGCGGCGCTATGGAACTTTTCGTGGCTGGAGGCTTGACGATCTAGGGTTTTTTCCTCGGGAGGAATATATAGGCGAAGGAGGCAAGGTCGGTGGCCGGCCAGGGGGCCCACACCATGCCCTGGCGCGGCCTGGGCTGGCCCGTGCCAAGGGGTGGTGTGGCCACCCTGTGGCCCCCCTTCGTGTCTCCTTCTGGCTCCGTGAATCTTTCGATAAAATATCAACTTTGGCTTTTGTCCTGTCCAATTCCGAGAATATTGATTTTCTGACTTTCTGGAACCAAAAACAGCAGAAAACAAGTAACTAGCACTGTGGCTCTTGTTAATAGGTTAGTCCAAGAAATCATATGAAAAGTACTCCAAAGTTGGAACAAAACACAAGAAAGTGGATAAAACCAAGCATGGAACATCAAAAATTATAGATACATTTGCAATGTATCAACATCCCTAAGCTTAACTCCTGCTCGTCCTCGAGTAGGTAAGTGATAAAAAGAAAGAATAATTTTTAGGTGACATGCACCATCATAAACTTGATCAAAGTATTTGTAAACATTCAAAGCTGGGATCATAGTACTTTAATCATAACATGAAAGAAAAAGTTCTAGAAGTAAGACAAAGAAACTATGATGCAACATGAAAAGGCATAAACAAAAGATTCATGAATAACAATGCTTTGCAAGACGTTTGTTTGTTTCATATAAAGAAAACATAGCATAATAGTATTCAGCTTGTCCCTCATAGAGTAGCAAATATAAATGCATAGGACACCTTCAAAGTTCATAAGAGTGACTAGCTACAAATAGTTTAAAACAAGCAATATCAAAGTATGCATCAATCAACTAGTCTTGGGACAATGCACATAGAACTAAGAATGGCCACTATGCTCTCAAATTAGGTGCATAAAGGTAAAAGGTAGAGACTCGATATAATGGTGGAAGAAAGGCCTTTGTAAAAGGAAGTAGGGATTCAAGTCTCATAAAGAGCTTCCAAAAATTATGGTACTTATAGCTTTCAGCTCTCATTGCCCCAATCATAAGCATCTTTAAGGTGATTAAGGTTAAAGTGACACAACTAAGAGGATATGCTTGACAAGTTATAAACTGAAATCTCATGCCCCTTACTTATGAAGACCGAACCTCATGTTACTCTTGTCATTGTAAGTGCATATGTATCATAAAGAACCGCCAACGGGGTACCCCTTGCACATAATACAGGAGCTATGCCATAATCAAAATGACAAGGCAAGCAGACAATGAGCATCTCAGCGATCTTTTTATTTGCTATTTGCATAGGTTTTAATTGAGGATGCTTCATAGATTGCTCATTATGGTGATGCTGCAAGTTTCCACCATGATTAGCATGGCTTAGGCTAGCGGCCTAGGCGTTTCTATAACACACATCCAAACTCCATGATCTTACAAGTTCCACTTTTATTTCACACCGCCGGGATTCGTAAGCAAAAGAACATGATATCAACGGGGTACAAAGTACAAGTGCAATGTTGAAAATGTTCCCCATGATACATGGTTCTGCTAATTTCAACTTATAAAGAGCAAGCATATACGCAACAAAGAAGGACCCAATGGTTCAAGTTTATTAAATGCAAGAAAAGTAAAGTGTGTCATCAAGTTTGTGAGACCTTAATCACTAGTTTTCTCATAACAAGTTTAATTTGGAAGGTAAACAAAAACATGAATATACTTGGAATAGCATATGCTAGTAGGTATGTATGGTGGACTCTTTGGAATAACTTGGTTTAAGGAGTTGGATGCATGAGTGGAACTCATACTTGGTTACGGAGGCTAGCAAAAGACTGGGAGCGACAAACTAAGAGAGCAATAATGGCCATAATCATGCAGAGCGACAAAACATCATTGATCAAAGCATAAAGTGATACTACAAGTTGAAAACTAAAGGATCATAAAGGCTATGGTGAATTGGGATATTCATAACATGGTGTCAGCATGTGCCAAGTCAACCCAAATAAAGCATCAAAGGAGAATACCACTATACTATGCTTTAATATGCTAAAACAACGCATGATTCATCCAAAGCACATTAAGCAATCTCAATTATTTATAAAAAGTCATGCTACAGAAAAGAATACTAAGCATGAAGCCAAAAAAATATCAAGCATGGCATGATAAAGCATAGGCCACAGTCAAAAACAAGCTCTTTTTACCACATACGTATGAACTTTCCTACTCTTTTCCAATCCAAACCAAACTATTTGCAAACCAATGTATGAAAGAGGGGGTCCAACCAATTTATTCAGCAAACTAAGCAAACCAAGAAAACAAAAAACCAAAACGGAAATGAAAAAGAAGACGCTCCAAGAACAATACAACTGTGCATGAAACAATAAAAATGAAGCGTTTGGAAGGAACCTAGGATTTTTATTGATGAAGAAGGGGATGCCTTGGGCATCCCTAAGCTTTGACGCTTGTACTTCTTGGATATTTCTTAGGGTGACACGTGTGGCATCCCCAAGCTTGAGCTTTAGTCCATCCTTCATCTCATTACTCATTCCTTCCATACACCTGAAATTTTTCCTTCATACAAAACTTCACACAATTTTTATTAACAACATTAGTGCACTCAAGATAAATAAGTCTTAAGGTACAGTTCTAACACCAAATAAACTTCCATTAGAACTCTAGCTACTGTAGCACTTCCCTCAAAAAGCTCAATTCCACAAAAGAACTCAAAAATGGACCAACAAGAAGCAAATGCAGAAAATGGCAGAAATCTGTCAAAACAGACCAATAGGTAAAGACGAATTTTTTCGAAGACTTTATGTTTCTCAAATCAAAAAGTGTTGAACTAACGAAAGTTAGATAACAACCTGGGGCAGAAGCACAAAAATTAACGCCTCAAAAGTATGTACAGAGATTTTACACGAATTTTTACGGTCAAGCACAGAAATCTGTTTTCAGGACAACAACTTTCCCAATCATTACTTCTCTCTCATTAGAGGATACTCTTGGCACACAAAGCAGTTAGGTATGATAGTTTGAGAAGATGCTCACATAAGAACTATCAATTGAAGTAAAAGAGAGCATCAAGAAGCAAATTCAAAACACATTTAAGTCTAACCCATTTCCTATGCATAGGAATCTTGTAAAGAAACAAGTCATAAAAGCACAAAGCAACAAGCATAGTAAAGCAAAACAAGTGCAACTTCAAGGCTTTCAACATAAAGAGGGGAAAATTAATATTGTTGAGATACATAAAACCATGTTTCCCTCTCTCATAATAACTTTCAGTAGAATCATGAATAAAATTAACAATATAACTGTCACATAAAACATTCTTATCATGAGCCACATCCATAAAAGAATTAATACTCTCCACATAAGCATAGTCATTCTTATTATTCGTAGTGGGAGCTAATTCAACAAAATAGCTATCATTATTATTCTTATCACCATAATCATCAAAAATAGGAGGCATATTGTAATCATAATTAACTTTCTCCTCAATAGTAGGTGGACTGAAAATATCATATTCATCATTGTAATCATCATATATTGGAGGCATAGTATCATCAAAGTAATTTTTCTCCTCCATGCTTGGGGGACTAAAAATATCATGCTCATCAAAACTAGCTGCCCCAAGCTTAGAATTTTCCATAGCATTAGCAATAATAGTGTCCAAAGAATTCATACTAACAACATTGCTATTAAGATGCAAATAAAGTTCCAAGGGTTTTAAATTTTCTCTTCAAACACTTCATGTCCTAACTCAAGATAAATACTATAAAGCTCTCTAATTTTGTTGTTGTTTTCCATTAAGTCTAACTAGTGAAAACAAGAAACAAAAAGACAAAATTGCAGAATCTAAAGGAAATAACTTCGAGCACTCACACTGGAGGATGTGAGTAACTTTTACCTTACCTCCCCGGCAACGGCGCCAGAAAATAGGTGTTTGTCGTGGGAGGTTCTTCTTCTTTAATCCTCCGGTGTGAATATCTTTTACCTTACCTGCCCGGCAACGACGCCAGAAAATAGCTTGATGTCTACGCACTTGTATTGTTGTAGAAAGTTGTTGGGCCTCCAAGTGCAGAGGTTTGTAGAACAGCAGCAAGTTTTCCCTTAAGTGTATCACCCAAGGTTTATCGAACTCAGGGAGGAAGTGGTCAAAGGTATTCCCTCTCAAGCAATCCTGCAATCAAGATACAAGAAGTCTCTTGTGTCCCCAACACACCCAATACACTTGTCAGGTGTATAGGTGCACTAGTTCGGCGAAGAGATAGTGAAATACAAGTGGTATGGATATAAGACAGCAGTGCTAGAAAATAACTTGATGGCGTGGAAGAGACTAAAAGCAAACTGAAATAAAGATGGCAGCAAGCAAACATGTAACAGATAAAATTGCAAACGGTGTATCAATGCTTAGAAACAAGGCCTAGGGTTCATACTTTCACTAGTGAACACTCTCTCATAAATATATTATCTTCATGATACTACTCTTAACTACTCTCCGGTTGGACACTCTAATCCATGGTAGGGCTATAACATCATACCTCAAAGTAAGCCTTTCCCATCTAGAAAACCCCACACTGTCACCTTGAGTACTAGATGGGTCCAACAAACACCACAATTTTATAAAGACATCCAACTCCAAATATAACTCATAACAAGTATTTGTAATCTCTAGCCTAAGTGCCACCATGGTGTGCACGCTGTCACTTTCACACACATGGGGAGAGCAGAGATCTATTAAAACACTTGAGTAGCAAGATAGATCTACTTGATTACAAAGCTCATGATCACAATATGATCATGCATAGAGAGAGAGATGAACACATAGCTACCAGTAGAACCCTTAGCCTCGAGAGAGAACTACTCCCTCCTCATCATGGGAATCAGCAACGGTGATGGAGATGGTGGTGGAGATCGATGGAGATGGCTCCGGGGGCACTTCCCCGTCCCAGTAGGGTGTCGGATCAGAGACTTTCTGTCCCTCGAATCTCCCCTTCGGTGGCGGCGGCGCTGTGGAACTTTTCGTGGCTAGAGGCTTGACGATCTAGGGTTTTTACCTCGGGAAGAATATATAGGCGAAGGAGGCAAGATCGGTGGCCGGCCAGGGGGCCCACACCATGCCCTGGCGCTGCCTCGGCTGGCCCGCGCCAAGGGGTGGTGTGGCCACTTTGTGGCCCCCCTTCGTGTCTCCTTCTGGCTCCGTGAATCTTCCGGGAAAATATCAACTTTGGCTTTTGTCCAGTCCAATTCCGAGAATATTGATTTTCTGACTTTCTGGAACCAAAAACAGCAGAAAACAGGCAACTGGCATTGTGGCTCTTGTCAATAGGTTTGTCCAAGAAATCATATGAAAAGTATTCCAAAGTTGGAACAAAACACAAGAAAGTGGATAAAACCAAGCATAGAACATCAAAAATTATAGATACATTTGCAATGTATCAGTGCTCTTGTGCGAGTTCGATGTCCCGAGCCAAGTCGCTATCGCTATATCCAAGATCACATCTCAGAAAAGTTATGTATCGAAGAAACAAAAGGAATCGGACTTGGAGTTTATGGTTCAAACGAAAAAACATCGTAGAATGCATAGGGGTCATTATGGTCATCTTGTCCCCGCTCATTGATTTTAGAGGGTCCTTGATCATGTCTGTGATGTTCCTGAACCTTAGGGTAACACTCTTAAGGGTTTTACAATGCTTAGAGATCATCATGAAATTGTTGGGATCACGAGGAGAAAGGGATGAGAATATCGGAAGTGTTTCGTAAAAGAACCGTAATCATTCTAGGAGGATCTGAAGTGGTTCGGATCAAAATGAATTTTATAATATGTATTAATTGTTAGAACTAATATTAAATAGATATTTAAAATTAACTTTAAAAGGGAAAATTCTCTAATGGGCCAGGAGGGAAAAGTCCCAAGAGGGAAAACCCCAAAGGAGGGGCAGCCACCTAGGGGGCTCACCCAGCTAGCCTCTCTTGGCATGCATTTTCACTCTTTCCTTTAGTCCCACCCCGATACTTTGGGGAGAAGGGGTCTTCCCTTTTGCCCTATATAAGAAGGTCTTTATTGGTGGAAAAATACACACGACAAATGGGAACCTTCCAAAAGGGAATATTCCTTAGATATTTTTTTCCTTCTCTCTCTCTCTCCGTTGAATCCTGTGCTCATGGTTCCAAGAAGAACTGCGCACATGCGAGACGACGCCACCTAGCACACCGCCGCGCTGCTGGATCCCAGTTTCAGAAGGTCTACTTCTGCATCCCAGCTGGATTAGGGAGAATGGAGGTCGGTGTTTGACACCGGACGTGCGAGACCATGGGGGTGTTGCTAGTTGTGGCGCCAGAGCTATCATGCAATGGACCAGGAGGTGGAGTGCGAGGTCAACGCGACCTTAAGGTCGGCTTCGAGTAGGACTACATCATCAATGTTCCCACGAATGTAAACGCTTTCAGTCTACAGGAGTATGTGCTGAAACCTCCTCTCCTGTTACTGTATTAACTCATAGATAGAACTTGGCATTAGTGTGCTCTCTCTATACATGCGTTTCCATCTCGATTAATTGTGTGTGCAGGAATAAACCGATTAGTGTGCTCTCTAGTGTCCCTGCGTTTTCTGTAAGGATACTACTTGTGTTCCCGAACGTACGGGGCTACCGAAAAATACTTGTCATGCCTAGATGGAGGCTGGAAAAATACTTGTCCCAGGGTAGAGGTGGGAATACGGGTCGGCCTGCAGAGCGATAAGTTGTAACGTAAGCAACGGTGTCTACAGATTTCTAGGGATGGTGGTGTTCGGCAGCTAGAGCCAGACGTGCGCGTATGTCTACGGATTTTATCGGGAACTCTTGATTATCAGCTGCATAAAGAACTAGTTTAGAAGATAATAGGGATCTGGTTGTTTATATATTACACATGTATAATTAATACAGTTCTAGCATGATACTCCCTCCACCCCAAGGCTTAAGGCCTATAATTTTTTAAAGTCAAGCCACGAAAAGTTTAGCCAAATTTTTAGAAAAAACTATCAAGAAATATTATATTACATATATACCATGTGAAAATATGTTTCATGAGGTATGAAAGGGTATGAATTACGTATTATAAATATTAATATTTTTCTCTAGAAACTTGGTCAATCTTGAGGTAGTTTGACTTTTGAAAATCATTAAGAACTAATATGATATGTCAACAAAAAAATATCTTCATTATTGGCCTCTAGCGTATATCTATCTTCTTCAGTTCCTGCCGCGCCAATTAGGATGATACTAGTTGTGTTCCCAAAAGGGCTACCGGTAAAATACTTGTCATGCGTGGATGGAGGCTAGAATGCTAACATTTGAGTTTGTCATCTGACAAACATAAAAAAGGAATGGAAGGAGGCCTTCACGCACGCGCCTCCTAAGCTGGCTGAATTGTGGACTAGGCTCAAACTTTTCCTCCTCCAAAACAAGGACCTATATACACAACAATGAAGGTATGTACTCCCTCCGTTTCAAAATATAAGATGTTTTAGATTTATAAAAGAAGTGTAGTGTGTAGGTTTATTTATCTTTGGAGTGAACCTACACACTAAAAAGAGTCTAGATACCCTACTTTTACAAAGCTAAAACATCTTATATTTTGAAACGGAGGGAGTACTAAGTACAACATTATTCAGCTAGTACATAAGTGAACAAAGGATGATTAGTCGAACCTCTATGACAAAGTATGTTGCATTTTGTAATTTTTTGAAGACTCTCAGCTAAACAAGATGCTCGTCATCGGTATCGGCGATATTCGTAATGTTGATGTAAACACTCTGCTTGGACATTTACCCTTCGATATCATAAATGAAACAATGAAAATCCTACTAACATTTCAACATTGAAAGCCCTGCTTACGAGCTTGAGTGAAAAAAAGAAAATGCTAGCTAATTCTTAATCAGCTAATCTTTCGTACTAGAGATTCCTCCAAAATCAAGTACAGATATTGCGGATTTGTGGGAAAATCTAACTTCATCTACAGCTGGACACAATTCCATGGAATCCCATGAAAATACTGATGCCTATTTGGCACAAAAGACGATTTGCTGCTAACAGAAAATGAAGCATTAATATTAACCTTGTGCTGCCGATCTGCATAGTCGCGTAGTCGATCCGCTGCAGAAGGGGATGATGCGGCTTCATCAATTTGTCTCCTGTCGACCAGATAAGAGAAGACGAGCAGAGTGGCAGTAAGAGACATGGACAAGTGAGGTTTTTTAGATCCATTCCCCTCTTTTGTAGGGAAAGTCGAGCCATCGTACATGATTCTTCGAGCAATTACGTGTTGTTCTTTCGTCAGTAGTCGCACACAATTGGACAACACCTCTAGCTATTTAATATAATTGAGATGCATATACCTTCAAATCAGGGTAGAGTTGGAATTGAAAAGATCACACAATTGGACAACACCTCTAGCCATTTAATATAGTTGATATACATATACCTACAGATCATGCAGAGATGGAATTGGAAAAGATAAGACCCCGCTTTTATGCAGACTTCTTTTTTATGCAGGCTTCTTCTGAATTGTCTATGCCATACTGTATTCTCGTAAGTTGATACATGCTAGTAAAAGATCCACCGGGTGCTACATATAATATATTCATTGTGATCGTAAGCAATAGAAAAATTGATTTTTGTTTTTATATGGCTTCTACATTAGCTGTTGTTCAGAACAATTTTTTTTTAATCTCAAGGATCATCTGATTATAAACTATACTCCAAATGGGAAAAACATCACCAACTCATTTTCTCTATAACTTGGCAAACATATCAGCCATTACAAAGATAGAACTTCAGCACATATAGGAGATACTCAATGAGTGAACTAATTACTGACCGACACAGGGGGTTCTAAGTACATGTTGCACAGAACAACCTTGCCGGGGGGATAGTCCGCGAGAATGTTCGTGCATGTCTTTCTGTGAAGATCATAGAGTCCAAAGGACGATGATGCCGGTGTGTATCTAGAAACAAATTTCACAAGCAATTTTTCACCACCATGCATCACCCTAACAGGCATATAACGACAACCGAATGTGCCCCTTGGAATGGTGCACACTTTGGTCCAGTTACTTTTACGAGAATCGTCCTTGATCCATATGTTGGTGGATGAATCCTGTGAATGTCCAAATATATCCATATCGTTGCGCTCCTCTTGGACCAAACAGAGAAAACCGTTGAGCTCTGTTATGTAGACTGAGATCACACTCCACATCTTTGCACCAATAACCTCCGATGGGCCTTCGACTGGGTCGTCCTTCCACTCCTCGTCCTCGAGGTCAAAGCAAAGCAAGGTGCCAGATGTCCCTTCTGTCAAAAAGTACATGACACCGTCGATAGTGACGGGAGAAGAATAGCGATTGAGAAAATATTTGGTGGTGGAATGCGTCTTCGTCCTCCGTCTCGTGTCGCCGCCTAATGTGAGGACTTGACATGTGTCACCTTGGACGAGCCAGACCACCTTGTATACGCCAGACGAGGCAGTACGGCCGATGCCGAAGGTTTCGTACTCCCATGGGACAAAATCATGCCTTTTTTTTGTCACCTCTAGTCCTTGGATAGTGGGAAGCACCTCTCCAGTGGCCACATCGACCACATCGACACCTTTGCTAGGACCATCGAGGACGCACACAAGGCCGTCAATGCTCGTCCTAGGAAGGATGTCAGAGCCACCGACACCTTTGATCACTTTCACAACTTTGCCGCTGAGGTCTCTAAGCCGCAAGTCAGGTTTTCCGTACCCATGAAAGTAGTCGGTGTCGACCAGAAGCAGGTCGGGGCGTCGAGACTTGTGTGCGGCGAGGAAGGCTGGGTCGGAGATAAGGGCACGCCACTCCCTGGACACACGTCGGAACCGGCGAAGAGACCTCGCTGGAATTCTGGAGAGGATGTCGAAGACGACATCGTCAGGTAACGATATGGCGGTGGTCGCTAGAGCCATGTCGTCGTCCATATGCAGCTCTTGCTCCGCCCTAAAGTAAGATCGAATTTCTTTCTTACCTGGTCAATATCTCGGTGTGATCTATCCGCTGAGGCGAGGACCTTATATTGGCTGCAGCACATATACGCAAAATTGAGTTTGAGCTGGAATCGGACCATGAGATGAGATAAAAAAGAACTTTTTAATTGAGGCCGGCCCCGTTGCATATACAAATACAGAAGAAGAAAAACAGGAATAGATCTGCTAGCTACGATCGTACGTCTTGTGGTCTGTAGAGTTCGTCTTGTCTTGGCAAAAAATTGTGGGATGGATTTACAAGAGCATCATCATGTACAAAACAGTGCGTGGTCGTACTGCACTCTGTTCCTGCTATATATCCCAACCCATCATATATTAATGAAATCAATTACTAAAATTATACAAGATAAAATTCGACATGATGAAGTTGTTGAAATTTGATGAGTATTGGGTTGTTGGCCCATTAGCCAATTCTGAAATTCTTTTTTACCCATTTGTGCATGGTGGCATATGGCTATGCTAGTGATGTTAAAGTTTAATTTCACATTGCTAGTTGAGCCACAATTACACCTTCTTACATACTAGGTTATTTCACCACTCACTAAAATGTGATAAGAAGAGCAGCTCTCGCGCACTCCTCCTCCGATGCCGCCAGCCTCGCCTTGTCACGACGCATGCGTGCGCCGCGGGTTGTGGGAATCTCGGCGAGCCGAGCTTTATTTTTGCTGGTCAGAAAAATTAATAATAGATTAATTACGAGTCATTAACGAACACTTTAGTTAGTCAGCCATTTCCAGACTTTCTAGAACGTGGGCTGTTACCGACTCGGAAGTGGGCTGAGCCCACAATCTCTCTGACCTGCACTATATAAGCGTTTGCGCTAAACCTAATCGGTACTGCCTATCACACGCGTCTTTACAGTCTATTGCGTCGCTGCCTTCGTTTTCCCCATTCGGGCTTGCGGTGTGCACCGTTGATCGGGACAGTAGGCCTCCGGAACCCGCTTCTTGTGAACTTGTACGGGTGAGGGTCGATCAGGTTTTTGGGAAAGGCCTCCGCAGGTTCACATTCCTAAGGGCCAACAAGACCGGATCGATAGGAGACTTGGATGTGCTACCATTCATATTCACGCTTTTCAACTGTCTAATGTGGGTGGCGGATTCGATCCCGAACCTTCAGATAGTTGGAGGTCAAAGATTGCAGTTTGAAGCCAATTACTCGGGCCAACAGAATCCATGTTCAGAAGCTTACTTGACTTGACTAGAGTATCTCTAACAAAACAGCCCAGTGCAGTAGTGAAGTTTTACTTGACTGCTCCGGAGCCCAAGGCACAATAATCGCCGGCGAGCCAGACTCTTCCAAACCACCAACGGCCTACCACATGCAGCTGCTCCATCGATCGACTCCGTATCACCAAGGTATGATCTTCTTTCCCTACCCAAGGTCATCCCTGTAGTAACTTGTTCGCTTCTCCTCATTAGTCCGTCGAGAAACTGTTGGCCTAGACCCGACAGTACTTTCGTCGGGACACTTTTCGGCATAGACGACAAAGATCTCAGGCGATACACTCCGCGGACACGTACGGATCAACACTTCTGATAATTTCTGTCTTGCCGAAACAGACACACAAAAGACACAATTTTTGGATTGCCAAAGGCACCTGGCATGCCTTATAGTTTTTTTTGATTGATTTAACTCGCGGTGTGTTTACAACCCGGGATACATGCATATATATACTAGGATTGTAGTATGCCAACTCAACTACTAGCCTAACTCTAATCCTAGTAGTACTCAGTTACATGCAAGTATACGGATTGAACTCAACACACACACCTCGGTATACTTCTAGGAATCCTATACGTATACGACTCATATACATGACACTGTGTCGGTGCTGGACACGGAGTGCTTATTTCTAACAATTACCCCCGAAGAACGACGTGATCTTCAACATCCACCTGGACTCCAGATATACACGCTGCTTCTCGCGGCCGTCATCCACGGCATTGCTTTCGCCGCTTTCTTTCTCAGCACCCATGTTACCGACTTTGCTTTCGTCGACTTCTCCATGGCTTCACGCCGACAACCCTTTTTTTCCGTACCCTTCTCCATGCCTTCACGCCGACTGTCCTTTTTGTCCGTGCCTTGAGACATTATACTTGGTTCAATGAACTACTTTCTCATCGATGCTTCACATATTTGATCTTCTGCTTGCCGGTACTCTTGGATGCAATAGAACAAATACGTAGGAGCTAGCTCACGTTGGTTGACTAGCAAAGCTAGCTTTCTACCGTGACTAGCAATTCTGACTTCTACCTGCTCCTGACCAACATCGTCTTCTGGCTCGTCCTGAGTAGCAAGGCACAAGTTTCCTACCTGTAGCGATTCATCTTTTCTTTTTGAATCCCTTTCTGGCGTGTTTTCTTCTAGCTTCTTTATACCACATGAAAAACCTCTTGATGAATCTGCACCCCCTATTGTTGGATCTCCTCCATCTATCTGACCACCAGTCCACACTCTTGGACCATCGCCTTCTAGCCTTGCTGGCCTGTTTGCTAGGCTCGCTTCAACTCTCCCTCCTCCTCTAATTGCTGGGCCAACAATTGCAGGTATCACTGCACATGTGCGCCCTTCTAGCTCCGTGTCTTCTGGCCATGGACTAGCCTTATCTTCAGACTATTTTTCTTCTGGAAGAATCCCTTGTGTTTCTGGCCTGGTGTCCACGCCTGGAGCACCTCCTAGACCTTCAGCGCCTTCTGGGCCCAAACTTGCTGACAAGGATATGCTTGGTTGATCCATATTTTCTTCATACTCAAGATCCCACGTGACGTGAAAAGTTGGATATCCCGGTTCGTTAGAGCCCCAATTCTATGACTCGCCTTCCTCAAAGATTACGTCGCCCCTGACAACCACCTTATTGGTATAAGGATTGCACAAGCCGTATTCCTTTGAGCTTTCATAGCCGGTCATGATCATTGGAGTCCTCTGCTCCACGAATTTACTCTTATGGTCGGACTCCGTCTTGACATGTGCCACGAACCTAAAAGTGCGAAGATGATCAACCGAGGTTTCCATCCGTACCATGCTTCGTACTGTGTTATACCAACGCCACTCTTAGTTGACTCCAAGTTCAGCAAATACACAGCCGTATTGACTGCCTCACCCCAGAATTTTCCTGGCAAGCCTTTACTCTTCATCATGCTCCGTGCCATGGTCAACACAGTTTGATGCAGCTCACCTTCCTGATCAATGCATAGGGCTCTTATCTTCGCCTCCACATTGAACTCTTCGGTTTCCTTGATCTTTTTGAATGCTTGTTGAGCTTGACCCTTACTTTTTAGCAACACAATCCACATGTATTTACTATGATCATCCACCACAAGCATGAAGAACTTATTGCCAGACGGAGTTGCAGGTGAAATTCCAACGCATAGATCGCCATGAACAAGTCACGAGGCTTCACTTGCCTCAAACGTGGCTTCACATGGTAACGGGGCACTCCGTTCCTCGTGATCAACACACGGTAGATCGTGATCCACTTACGCCACAATCTCTGTAGCTGGTGATGGAGGATCCTCCTCATCCTTCAGCTCAGTTACTTCGAGCATCAGCATCATCGGTCCATCATCTCCTTCCTGGGCGATGAGAGCCCTCTCCTTTTCCTTTGGTGGTTTCTGGCCATCAGCCTTGAAGTGACCGAGCTCGCCGCAGTTATGACACCTTACATTTTTTATGTCAAACTTCCTCCGTGGGGGGGTGTCATCTTTGTCCTCCTGCCCCGCGATGTACTTTTTCGCTGGGCGTTGCTTCTCCTTGCCGATCGTGGAGCCTCCTTGCTTTTCTTTCGAAAGAGTCATCCACTGTTGCTTCGTGAGCATCAGGTGCTCAACCTGTTTTAGATCACCAAAGCTGAGCCGGATTCTCTCGTCGTGTGCCTTGAATCTTCCGAAGAGATCTTCAACCGTCAATGTATTCAGGTCGAGACATTGTTCGATCGATGTGACATCTGTATGTAGCGCGCCGGCGCCGCACGGAGGAACCTTCTGACGTTCTTGACCTCGTCCAATCTCTCGCCATATCCCCTGATTGCGTTGACGAGGGTAACGAAACGGGCGGCAAACTAATCAACCGTCTCGCTCTCCTCCATCTTCAGATCTTCATAGCTTTTCTTCAAAGTTTGAAGATGCGCTTCCTTCACGCGGGCATGACCTTGGTGCAAGATCTTGATCGTATCTCATGCATCCTTTGCCGATTTCTTTCCGACGAGGTGCTGCATCACGTCCTTCGGCACTACGCAATAGAGCGCCGTTAACGCTTGGCGATCCTTTCGGTACTTCGTGCCTCCCTTGACGTACTCGTCGTCTCCTGGATCGACGGCCTCCCAAACCTCCTGAGCCTCCATGGCCACCTCCATGTTGAGTGCCCATAGCCCGTAGTCCTTGCGATCGAGGCGTGGATACAAAGCCACCCCCACCGTCTCCGTCACCGGTGCCGCTACCGAGCTCTCTCCAAACTTCACCATCGCCATGACCTCCTATTACTTTCAGCAGACCACGAACGACGACCTTGGCTCTGATACCAATTGTTGTCCTAGACCCGATAGTACTTTCGTCGGGACACTTTTCGGCATAGATGACGAAGATCTCAGGCGATACACTCCGCGGACACGCACGGATCAACACTTCTGACGATTTCTGTCTAGCCGAAACAGACACACGAAAGACACAATTTTTGGATTGCCAAAGGCACCTGGCATGCCTTATAGTTTTCTTTGATTGATTCAACTCGCGGTGTGTTTACAACCCGGGATACATGCATATATATACTAGGATTCTAGTATGCCAACTCAACTACTAGCCCAACTCTAATCCTAGTAGTACTCAGTTACATGCAAGTATACGGATTGGACTCAACACACACGCCTCGGTATAC
This sequence comes from Avena eriantha, assembly GCA_910589775.1. Taxonomy (NCBI): domain Eukaryota; kingdom Viridiplantae; phylum Streptophyta; class Magnoliopsida; order Poales; family Poaceae; genus Avena; species Avena eriantha. The sequence goes on along the minus strand of OU342742.1, from coordinate 116,841,267 downwards.
TGCTAGGAATCCTATACGTATACGACTCGTATACGTGACACTGTGTCGGTGCTGGACAGGGAGTGCTTATTCCTAACAGAAACTTATTCCTTGAGTCAGACATCTACCATCAGATAGACTAAGTTGATCTGTTCGCCGTATAAACTTTGCATAGCCGTGGGTTATGATCTCTTCTTTTACCGATACTTTTCACCACTCATTGATCATCATGTTCTACTATATATGAAAGTCAAAACCCAAATAGGAAGAGGGTGGTATATGCTTAACTATGAAGTTCCCTATTTACCACTCCGAGGATGGTATATGTACTCATTCTTGCTCTATACTCTGTAATTGTTGTTCAAGTAATCCTGGAATTGGTGTGCTTGATCTAGTCTACTTTGTATTTCTTGCTCACGGAATTGTGTTGCTCCTGTTGTTGATCCAGTAGCACCCTTGCTATATACAAGTATTCTGTAATTCTTGTTCAGGTAATCCTGAATTTGGTGTACTTGATCTGTGTCGAGTATGTTTCATTGTCGTGTGCATTTTTCAGATTTTTCCTGAGTATTTTGTTTGCCCTGTGCCTTGGCAAACTTTGCAGTGTTTGCCATTTTTGATGAGTGCAATACACGACAAAGTTTGTCTTTACCGAGTTCCGGCTAAAATACACTGGGCAACCACAAGTCGATGCTGCTACCCAACTCACTATTCCGTGTCGACGGCTCAGTGGTTCTCCTCTCCAACCGCGGCGCCCACCGCCGCCGCGCCAAGTACAGCACTACAGCCTCAGGCATGTCGTGCGCACGCTCAGGGGCGCCGATGACCGCATCTGGCAGACTGCCTTCGCCAGCGGCTTCAAGTACAACAGCGTGGTCTGGCATGCTCAGCTCACCCCACTTTGGCACAAACTTTATTCCTAAACAAGATGATCAGGATCCTAATCTGCATCTCGTTGTCTGCATCGTACAGAGCTATTGATTTGTTTAAATTAACGTTTGAATTATTAGTATAGTCTGAATGGTGATGTACGATGAAGGGGATACATCATTAGCGTAATCGGGAGACAGGGCCGGCTTTATATTTTGCGTGGCACTTGGCGAAATTGATGTCGTGGGTCCTAAGCCTTATATATGTACGCATATCTAGACATATTTGTGTCTAATTCACTTGAAAAATGTTAAAAGTTAACATCCGCATATTCTTTAACTAGAGCTATCTAACCATATCATAGCCTATAAGATCTATATAACCATTCCTCAACAAACCACATATATTAAATCTAGATAACCGTTCTTTCCAAAAAAAGTGCATGCAACACTCTGAATGTTGTGTCTCCCCTTCTTTCCCGCTCGACCCGGCGACACACAGTGCGGATCATATGAACAGCGTAATCCAACGGGTCGGACGAGTTTCTTTTGGATGATGGAAACGATCATCTTGTCTTGTTCCGTGGCCGCATCTGCATCCGCATCTTCACCTTATCTTCTCTGATCACCTCCCAATAATTTTTGGCTGCTTGACATTGACATGGTCGGATGCAACAAAATGCATGATCACGTAGAGGAGCACCACCAATTGCCTCTTATTTAACTTGGCCGATATCGATCAATGATCAAACATTCAAACTCGTGCATGCATGGTCATCCCCAAAACAAAATAATGGCAGACGACACCAGCTATCTCTACCTCGGCTTGGCTCTTGCACTGCTGCTCGTTGTACTATTTCAGAGGCAAAGGCGTTCGCATGATCACGGTGGCCTACGGCTGCCGCCGGGCCCATGGGCGCTGCCGGTGATCGGCCACCTTCACCATCTTGCCGGCGCGCTCCCCCACCGCGCGATGCGAGCTCTGTCTCGTCGACACGGCCCTGTCATGCTGCTCCGCCTCGGCGAGGTGCCCACGCTGGTGGTCACCTCCCGCGAGGGCGCGGAGGAGGTGATGAAGACCCACGACCAGGCGTTCGCGTCGCGCCCGCTGAGTTCCACGGTGCGCGTGCTCAGCAATGGCGGGCGCGACATCATCTTTGCGCCCTACGGGGAGCACTGGCGCCAGCTCCGCAAGATCGCCGTCACCGAGCTCCTGAGCGCGCGCCGCGTCCTCTCCTTCCGCTGGCTCCGCGAGGAGGAGGTCGCCGCCATGCTTCGGGCGGTGGCGGCCACGGCGGCGGCGGACGCTGGCCCCGTGGAGATGCGCTCGCGGCTGTCCGCGCTCGTGGCCGACATCACGGTTCGCGCGGTGATAGGTGACCGGTGGAAGGACCGCGGCGTGTTCCTCCGGAATCTGGAGCGCTGCCTGGAGCTCACCGGCGGGTTCAACCCCGCCGACCTGTGGCCATCGTCATGGCTTGTTCGCGCGCTCAGCGGAGCGGAGCGCCGGGCCAAGGTGCACACGGCCGCCGTGTACGACATGCTCGACGGCGTCATCCAGGAGCACGTGGAGACGATGGGAGACGGCCGTGCCGATGACTTGCTCGACGTGCTGCTCAAAGTTCACAATGATGGTGGGCTTAAGTTTTCGCTAGACATGGATGTAATCAAAGTCGTCATCTTCGTAAGCACTCTACCCAACCAAACGATATTATTCCGTCTCATATTAATGTTCTCAACTTTAACTAGATTCTGATGTTATGTATCTAGTTAAGTATTTAGACAAGATGTATTCCTATCTGGTTAAAACTGAGAACGGATTGGAGGAAGTAACTGATTTTCCCGCACAAACTAAATAAATCCAACGATGATGCAGGACCTGGTCGGCGCCGGAAGCGAGACGTCCAGCACGATTCTCGAGTGGGCCATCGCGGAGCTGATCAGGAACCCCAAGGTGATGAAGAAGGCCACGGCGGAGGTGCGGCAAGCTTTCGAGCCCGTAGGCACAGTCGTGGAGGACAGGCTCAACGAGCTTCGGTACCTGCAGCTGGTCATCCGGGAGACGTTCCGGCTGCACACGCCGGTGCCGCTACTGGTCCCGCGCTTATCCCGGGAGCCGTGCAAGGTGCTCGGCTACGACGTGCCGGCAGGCACGCAGGTGGTGGTCAACGTCTGGGCAGTGGCCCGCGACGAGCGGCACTGGGACGCGCCCGAGGAGTTCCGGCCGGAGAGGTTCGAGTGCGACGCGGCGGTGGACTTTAGGGGTGCCGACTTCGAGCTCCTGCCATTCGGCTCAGGGCGAAGGATGTGCCCCGGCATGACGTTCGGCCTCGCCAACGTCGAGCTCCCGCTAGCCAGCCTGCTGCTCCACTTCGACTGGGAGGAGGCGTCGGGAGTGGACCCGGCGGACTTGGACATGACGGAGGCGTTCGGGCTCACCGCGCGCCGGAAGGCCAACCTCTGGATCCGCCCCCTACTCCGTGTGCCCATTCCGGGCGTCTAGTCGATCCATCCATGGCACCGTCAGCCGTTCCCGTGCGGTAACAACGTGGAGACAAACCTGGGCATTCACGGTTTAACACGGTTTGTGCAGTTTCCTCGACCCGGCCTGTTTGCGACAGTTCTAACTAGGTTGGTTTGGTTTAGACTGTTTACATATGAGATGATACGACGGTGTGGTCTGGATTGGTTAGACGGTGTGAACGGTTTGAAACCGGATGAAAAGAGATACCACGCGCGCACAGAAGACGCACACATGCACGATGCATGTAGTGGCTGTTTAGCAGGTAGTACACATGTATAGCTCGTGGTTCCTCAACAAGTACTCCCTCCGTCTCAAAATAGATGTCTTTAATTTGTCAAAATTTAGATAAATCTATATACTAAATAGTGTGTAGATTCATCCAAATTTTGAAAGATCCGATACATCTATTTTGAGACGGAGGGAGTATATAATTCAGAACCTTTTGTAAAGAGTATATTCTACGGAGCATAACTGAAATTAATTCATCAAAGGATAACAACATGCGGAACAGAATTTTACATGTCCAGAACAAAGTACCCCTCCGTTCAGAAATATAAGACATTTTAGCTTTGTGAAACAATGTATTTAGACGATTTTTAGTGTATAGGTTCACTTCGACTTTTCGTGTATCTAGATTAAAAGACATCTAGGTACGTTCGTTTCATAAAGCTAAAACTTTCTGTTGACACCAACATCAGGTTCAACATCCGCATGATCTGCAAAGTAGAAAATACATACTTTGTCTTGGCATTGTAAGCATATATATCCGTCCCTGGAGACTTGAACACAACTTCCCCTGAATTATTATGATCATATGATCAGTTATGAGCCTGAGTACATGTAACTATGAATGAATGTAAAATCTTTTTGATCTTATAGCTAGCTACAAGGTGGTTGTAACTCTGCCAAGGTTTTTTCTTCAAGCGATCCATCAGGGAACGAATTCCATTACTCATCAAAATAATGGAATACAAAAGCCAAGCATCCATGTGCAAAGAGAGAGAGATAAAAGAGGTTCTAACAAGCCAAACAGGGGAAAGAAAAAAATGGCGCCCCCTAGTGCTATTGGTGCATCAGCGGCATCAGCCGGGGGAAACTCCAGGACACTTCCAAGCATCTCACAAAAGCATCACCAGCACCGATTCCAAAAGAAACTCCAGCATCACCCTCAAATCCTCAATGAAGAACGAACTTCAGCAGCCACGGACAACCTTTTTTAGTCTTGATCGGCATCATCTTCGTTCTCTCTTGCCCATCATCAGATTGGGGCCCCTCCAGCAGTAGACGACCTAACGGAGGTGGATTTGCATCTGGCATTTGTGTACCTAGACATGAAGTGATGAAGGGCCGCTTCGAACTTGTTCTGAATTTCTTCTGAACGTCAACTAGGCTTCAAAATCAAGCAAGGGAAACAGTAGAATCAAGAAACAGGGTAGACAGACCTGTGGCGTGCGAAAAATCCTTCGAGAATTGGGCCGACACTGAGAAGATGGCGTAAAATTCGTCGCCGCCTCGCCCTCAACGCCGCCGCTGCAGCACGGGGCACTCGTCCTACTCCTCCCTGGCCGCAGGCAACACCTTCCGCTTCCGCCGCTCCCCCATCCTCCAGCAAACCCTCGTCGCTAGGATCTTCTGTGTCCTCCGCACCCTCGATGTCGCGCCCCTAGACTCCGTCGACCGCCACGCCCTCGCCTCCGCCGTGCCCAACGCGGCGAGATCCGTGCGGTGCGGGAGTTGTCTGCTTTGACGGTTTGGTCGGTTTAGCTGGCTCCAACCCGTCTCAAACCAGATCGAGAGTTTTTAATTGCAGTTTATGCGGTTTATGGAAGCGAACCCGGAATAAACCGCTGATCCGGTGCGGTGCGGGTTGGGTTCATGGTTTGGCCAGTTTCAGACCGGGCAGTGCCCAGATTTACGTGGAGATCCTCAGTCGTCTATCAGTGTATCTCCATGTTATCGCTGCATCCCATAATAAGTGACTCGAACCTTTGTGTAGACATGAATGCACAAGACTAGATATATTTGAACAAAGCCACGTCAATTATTTTGAGGCGGAGGGAGTTGTAGTAAACATGTATGCATCACATGACTCTGTAAATTTGTGGATGTGAAGTACCACGCCTTATATAGGAAAAAACTTTGGAGAGGAACTAAAGGCTTCAAATGTTCTTTATCGATATGCTGACGAGAACACCTTACACAGTGACCACATACATGTGAAAAAAACATATCGCTTTAGTTGAAGCCTTCGACCACGTACGGAGAACTCGTTGAATTAGGAAGAGGCGAATGAGACCCGATACATGGGAGGCACACAAATGACATAAGAAGCTATCCTCAACTTCGAAAATAGAAGGATTCCATCAACGAATCATCCTTCTATCGACAAGGAGGGCCCTGGCTCTAAGGGCATCGAACCGTCATACGATAGATAATCTCGACCTAGAGCATGGGTGGAACCTGAAAACCAAACCGCCAAGAAGGACGAGACTCCAAGCACCATCACCACCACAAACAAAGACCACACTAAGTGCTTCTTTGCCTCCATCTGCAAAATGAACCCGAAACGACCAGCTGAAGGAGAACATTTGATTCCCAAATTGATGTCTGCGCGTAAGCCGGACCAAATGTTTTCACTCAAAGATAGTACTAGAAGGTGAAGGGCACTGCGACTGCGCCTCCAAGGAGGAGAATGGCACAAGAGAGCGTCATTGCCGCCGACAATGGCAACGACATGCCGTGTTTTCACCCGAAAACCATGCACCATAAGCACCCAAAATCCCGGTAGCCAGATCACACCTGTCTAATATAGATGTGATATCGTAATGGATCGAAAAGGAAGTTCCCAGATCTGGGAAGTGCTAGCTAGCCATGACAACGACTTCCCCCGCCATGACCTTCTCTCCCGCAGGCCACTCGCCGTCCACTTGGCCAGGAGGTCCGCACCAGCAAAGCGCCATCCGTCGTCTAGAGCCGCTTCCTAGGGGCCCAAGAGAACCATCCTCGCCTACCACATCGGCCAAGAACCACGACTGTGCAAAATTTCACCTCACTGCGGCACTTGTTTTGGGGACAACTCAAATCTGACCAACGAAATCCCAAAAAACATGGACTTGTAGGAACTACGTGCGAGGGGCTTGCCTGGTAGCGACAGATTGCAAGCACTAGCAAGGCTGGACAAGCACTGGATTCCTGCCCAGGCATGTTGCCATCCCACTGCACACACCATGATGGGGGATGCGTACCCATCTCGTGACGTCCATGCATGGTCTGCAGAGGCGCCGCACCTCGGATGAGCTCGACTGCGAGGCAGGTGCCACTAATGGGGGTATGCATGCATTGGATTAAGCTATGTATTTTTCCAAAACAAAACTATGTTGCCTGCCTATGTATTTTTGGTAGGTCGTATGGTGCGTGTCATGCTACCGTCACTTAGGACAAATTTCAGCTCGTAAGTATCTCCCAACTAATGAAGTCAAATGATCCTGATATCATTAAATATCTTATGTCCCATAAAAAAATGTGATATCATGTTTTCTATATAAAATAGTACTAGACCTTAATTTATGTACTAATTGATAAACATTAGTCGTTAGTTGGTGTGTCATTGTAGCTAAATTTGTCGTATGTGTAACATTAGTCACGATGGATGTTTATCATCTTTACTAACTAACATGGATATACCCTATAGGTACTCGAGCTTGGTATATACGGTCCAAATACGTACAGGCCCACGGTGTCGCCAAGGCCTAAACAAGGGACTCGTGGCCTACGGACTCTCGATTGCTTGAAGACAAGAAAAAGTTAAAGATAGAAAGTTTGAAGGGGAAAAACCCTAACTTGTAACCGACTCGACCTGCTACCCGAGACCTAGCCTATCTATATAAAGGCTAGGAGGGGGCGGCGAGGAGGACACACGCAACCCTAGTTTCCACAACCCTCGTCAGATTGCATCTGCGCACTATTGTAACTTTCGACTCCTTCGATAATTCCACGAGCAGACAAGCAGGAGTAGGGACCTCTACGAGGCCTGAACCTGGGTAAATCCTTTGTCCCCTGTGTGCTTGTTTGCTAGCCGATAGATGTCTCCAGCGCTCCCTCCTTCTCTAAAACCCAAGTCCATAACAATGGACATTGATGAGTTAAACCCTCGTCAATTGGCGTCGTCCGTGGGAACTGGGAGTGCTGATGTTGCGGCTTCTTCGGCCCCATCAACTGCATCTACAACTCCGCAACAGCGGAGATTCGCCAGCTCTTCGGCCACCCGCCGGCCACCCGCCGGCCACCTGTTGGAGATATGCCCAAGAGGCAATAATAAAGTGGTTATTATTATATCTTTATGTTTATGATAAATGTTTACATCCCATGCTATAATTGTATTATTAGGAAACACTAATACATGTGTACTTTGTAAACATAAAAGAGTCCCTAGTAAGCCTCTTGTTGAACTAGCTTGTTGATTAATTGATGATCATGGTTTCCTGATCATGGACATTGGATGTGACTAATAACAAGGTTATATCATTAGGAGAATGATGTAATGGACACACACCCATAGTAAGCGTAGCATAAGGTCAAGTCATTAAGTTCGTATTGCTGTAAGCTTTTAAATGCATAGTAACCTAATCCTTCGACCATGAGGTTGTGTTAATCACCATCACCGGATGGGTACTTTGATGACATCAAACACCGCTTCGTAACTGGGTGGTCATAAAGGTGTCATTGGGTATTCTGAAAGTATGTGTTGAAGCGCATGGACCAAGATTGGGATTTGTCCATCCATATGACGGATAGATATGCTCTGGGCCCTCTCGGTGGAATGTCATCTAGTTAGCTTGCAAGCATGTGACTGGGTCACAAGGGATGACATATCACGGAACGAGTAAAGAGTACTTATCAGTAACGAGGTAGAACTAGGTATGGAGATGCCGACGATCAAACCTCGGATAAGTATAGTATCGCGAGACAAAGGGAATTGGTTTCATATGTAAATGGTTCAATCGATCACGAAGTCATCGTTGAGTATGTGGGAGCCATTATGGATCTCTAGGTCCCGCTGATGGTTATTGATAGGAGATGTGTCTCTATCATGTCTACATATTCACGAACCGTAGGGTGACACACTTAAGGTTCGAAGTTGTTTTAAGTAGATATGGAATGTGCGTTGGAGACTGAATGTTGTTCGGAGTCTCGGAATGGATCCCGGACATCACGAGGAGATCCAGAATTGTCCGGAGAATAAGATTCATATATTGGGGATCATTTTCTAAGATAGGAAATGTTCCGGAGTGTTTGTATGGAGATTCTAGAAGGTTTCGGAATGTTCTGGAAGGTTCTAGAGGATTTCTTGGAGTTTGCTTGAAAACCAAGAAAGGGTCAAAGGAAACCTAGTGGTGCAAGACACGGATTCGTGGGGGAGGAGGACTCCTCCCCCCTTCCCACCGCCGGCCATAGGAGGGGAGTCCTACTAGGACTCCCCCTCCCCAGGCGCCCCCCCCCCCCTTAAATAGAAGGGCAGGGGCGCCCCCTCCAAGCCCTGCTCTATAACACCCAATCTCTGCCGCCTCTCTCCTCCACCTTTCTTCTGCACAGGCATAGGCGAAGCCCTGCAGAATTCTCTACTCCACCACCACCACCACGCCGTCGTGCTGCTGGGATTCTGTGGAGAAGATCTACTACCTCCGCTGCTCGCTGGAACGGGGAGAGGAAGGTCTGCTCGACTCCGCACGTGTGACCAACTGCGGAAGCGCTGCCGAAACGCGGCGCCGGAAGGATCGTCCACATGACCGACTGCGGAAGCGCTGCTGGAACGCGACGCCGGAAGGATCGTCCACACGATCTTGAGATCGGCAAGTGATCGACTACATCAACCACGAGATCTAATCTCGTTAACGCTTTCGGATCTACGGGGGTTAGTTCCTATCTATCTCGTTGCTCATGTCTAATAGATTAGATCTTGGCTTTGATCTAGATTAGATCTGGGTTTTGTTCGTTCTTGCGGTAGAAATTTTTTGTTTTCCATGCTACGAACCCATCAGTGGTATCAGAGCCGTGTCTATGCGTAGATCTGTTGCACGAGTAGAACACAATGTTTTTGTGGGTGTTGATGCTTTTGTTGTCGGTGTCTTAGCGTGTACTTTGCATCTTGCGGCATGGTGGGATGAAGCGGCTCGGGCTAACATTACATGTCATCGCACATGAGACTTGCTCCACGCTTGACGTGCAGCTTGCTTTGCACAAGTGGCTTTGCGGGTGTCTATCTCTCCCACCATAGTTAAGATTCAATTTACAATGAGCATCTGAAAACAATTGTATCAACGTTGTGGTTCTTGTTCGTAGGTAAGATCGGTTTTATGCGAAAGCCCCAAACCACGTAAAATATGCAAAGAAAATTAGAGGCGTCTAACTTGTTTTTGCAGGGGTTTTGTGATGTGATATGGCCATCATGTGATTGTGATTGTATTTGATGTATGCAATGATCCTTGTTGTAATATGGAAACCGGCAGGAGCCTAATGGTTGTCTTTTAATTCTGTTAAGACCTGCGTGTCTATTCATCTTGTAATAGCTTTATTCCAAGTAGTTGTAATAGTTACTAGTGATGATGGACAACCATGAAGCGGCGCCACTGACCTTGACGCGATGCTGGTGATGATGGAGATCATGTTCGTGCTTTGGAGATGGAGATCAAAGGCGCAAGAAGAAAGGGCCATATCATATCACACTTATTATGAATTGCCTGTGATGTTAATCCTTTATGCATCTTGTATTGCTTAGATCGCGACGGTAGCATTATAAGATGATCCCTCTCACTAAATATCAAGTAATAAAGTGTTCGTCCTTAGTTGGCACCGTTCCTAAGACTCGTCGTTTTGAAGCATCTCGTGATGATCGGGTGTGATAGACTCTACATGTGCATACAATGGGTGCAAGCCAGATTTGCACATGCGAAAACTAAGGTTAATCTTGACGAGCCTAGCATGTACAGACATGGTCTCGGAACACGGAATACCGAAAGGTAAAGCATGAGTCATATGGATGATATGATGAACATGTTGATTGTTCGCCTTTAAAGCTACATCATCTCACATGATGATCGGACTTGGTGTAGTGAATTTGGTTCGTGTAATCACTAAAACAACTCGAGGGATGTTGTTTTTAGTGGGAGTTCATTTGTAATTTGTATTAGTCGAACTCAATTTATGATAAACACAATCAAAGTGAATTTGCATAGTTTATTGTAGTCATTGGCATCGGTTCACCACCTTACGCTTAGTTATAGTTGAGATAGTGGAACTATAGAAATTCTGGATATTGCTTTACGAACTGGTATCGTATTGTTTTGAGTGTCAATTTAAAATTTATAAGTCCTATTGCAAACTTTTAGCAAACTCCATTTACTCCATGAAGTTTAATAAATAGTATTAAATCAAGAGTAACAATTCCAGTGTTAGTATCTAATGTATCATGTTTGCCTCTATGATTCTTGATACTCAAAAGATTGTTTTTAATATCAAGTTTATCTAAGAGCTAAAAGCAATGTTTCAGAAACCATCATATGTTAAAGGTATTGCGATATCTAAAACAATGTGTTGGTTATAACATGATAGAGTATACGTCCTCATATTTGATGAGAATTTGTGAAGGTTGGAGACGCTAGTCGTCCTAATCCTCCAAAAGGTTTTGAAAAAGAAACATTATACTCGCAATTCACCTTTATAAGCTATAGCAGCTTGATCATGAAAGTTGTCATGATAAGGATGAATAGAAGATGTAAGTAAAATGTTTACTACACTTAAAGATTACTAAAGAATGGAATTTTGAAAGAATGCCAAACATTTGATGATGGTGATCCACCTCAAAGTGCAAGTCCAAAGGTATTAGTAGTTGACTGTATACGCTTTGTACCATGTGTCATGTTGATGACACCACTATTGATGTTGATAGATTCTTTTAAAAGAAAAGGAATTGCTCAAAGAGAATTTATAAAATATTTGGCAGAAAATAAAAGGTTGGAGATGTTCAACTTAGGCATATAGAAGATATACATGTTATGGTTGTATTCCTTGCTTGTTAAACAATGTGGTTCTCCGGTATTGGATACCGAATTGGTTGGTATGCTATGTCATACAGGACAACGTAATTCATGAACTACAATGGCCTAAGTAACTAGCAAGAGAATAAGTGATGATGTTCATTGAAAACAAATAAAGTGTTATTGTGTTTTTCGTTGACACCAAACCTAGCCTTCAAGATTTGTTATTTTGTTCCGGTATTACGAGAACAATGGTTGTTCAAATAATTACCGTATTCCATAAAAGATGGATGAACTTTTACAAGTCTGGTGGGAGAAATCACATCCATAAACACTATTGCAAAAATGTCGCAAGAGAAATGATTGAAAGATCACTTGCAAAGTGACATCGCCGTTTAAATTATATTGAAAGGGATACATGAAGAAACTCCATGTTGATGGATTTTTGGAGTCTTTTGATTTTGATCAAATGACGCTTGTGATACTTTCCTGGAGATAATTAAAACTCCGTTCGTAGGCCAAAAGAGGAACGGATGACTAACTGATTGGAATTTATACATATTGATGTATATATAGTCCATTATGTGTAGTCGTGTGTGATGGATTTCAACTTCATATGCTTTCTCCGAAGATTTGAGTGAGTATATGTATGTACTTACTCAATAAGTAAGAAGTATGAAACATTTGAAAAATGTTCGAAGACTTTCAAGATGAAGTGGAAAATCATTGTAACAAGAAAATAAAAGAGTTTATGATTGGATCATAAAGAAAGATGTTTGAGTTACAAGTTTAGCAAAACACCTAAGATTTGAGGAATCGTTCCATGGATTTACATTTCCCAAAACACCATAGGAGTATGGAGTGTTCAAGATATGTAATGAAACCTTGTTTGACATGGTAAGATCAAAGGTGTCATTTATAAAACTGCCATTATATATTAAAGATTAAAAGCTTTAGTGACTACCACTTTTACACTGAAAAGAGCTCCATCGTGATCCATTGAAATGACACCATATAAGTCATGGTTTGGGATAAAACCCGAATTATCTTTTCTTAAATTTTTGGTATGCTAGGCATAAGTAAAATGTTTACAACCAAAGTCGGATAAGCATGTATTTGTAGGTTATTCCAAAGAATTTGTTGGGAATTTCTCCATAACGCCAAGGACAAAAGAGTTTGTCGCTTGGAACGTCAAGTTTCTTGAGAAGGAATTTTTCGTGAAAAGTTAAGTGGGAGGACAATAGAACTTTGATAAGGTTGTTGAACCTTAGCTATATGTGCTAAGTAGCGCATCGCCATAAAATGTCCCGGTGGCGGCCACAATGCTGATGGCTCTCGTGATTATAAAAGGTGTGATCTCGGAGATTAGAGTTCCTGTAGAACCATGTGGGTCGGTAAGAATCAAATAGTAAAGATTTGATAAGCAAGTCGTTATTGTTTTGACAATGATGAATCGACTATATGCAAAGAAGCGATGATGGGCCCTGACTCCATAAAATGACTAGAAGTCATGGAATCCGTGATAGTATCCATACACGAGAAATCAAGTTTCTGAACTTAGAAGACCCTCCGGAAAGGCGTGAAGCCTATCGGTCGTGTTTGGATCTATAAAGAAATAGACATGGATGTTTCAAATCTATGAAATAGTCGACATGTCGGAAAGATTTTACGACGTTCAAGGAATTGACTATGATAAGATTTGATCTTTCATAGTGATATTTAGTCTGGACGGATTAATGTAGCAACCACTACATATATTTTGGTATATGGTAGTTGAACAAACAAAACAAGTTCTTCTAATAGAATAGTTACCTAGGACGTGTACATGACACGATCCAAAGGGTTTTGTTTATTCAAAGGATGCTAAAAGAGTATGCAAAACTTCAATGGTTGAAGTGAGCATCGCGGAGTTGAAATCTTCACCATGATGAAACTGTTAAAAGAGTTTAAATTCATCGGAGATGATGAAGATGCTTGCATTTGCAAGAAATTAAGTGGGAGCGCTGAGACATATTTCTAATACATTATGTAGAGGACATATTGTTGATTAGAAATAATGTATTTTTTATTGACACAGGTTAAGAATTTCATTTCGATGAGAGACTGAGGCATAACTCGAGAATTAGGCATCAATGTCTATATGAATAGATTGAGGCGCTAATATAGTTTTGCCAAATGTACATAGATATGATGTTGAATGAGTTCAATATGGAAACAACAAGAAAGGTTCTTGACACACGGAAAGGACTGAATCAAGATTCGAGTGTGTTGACACGAGATTCAAGTGTTTTGACACTTGGTGAAATCACAAGAATATTTTGATCAATCATTCTTTGAGATGTACACATCCAGATATGTCCTATGCTCTAAATGTTATGAGCATATACCAGAATGATTCATAAGATGATCATTGGACAATAGTAAAGATATTCTTATGAGCTTTGGAAGAACTAAGAATATACCATGTATAAGTGACAAATATTTAAATGTAGTTCATTGTAAAGCGTTACATTGATACTAATTTTGTCACAAGATACAAATTAAATTTATCTCAATTTAAACTATGGGTGGCACAATGTAATGGAAAGGAAGTTCCATAACGGATTTGGTTGAGTACCAAAGTTAAAACATTGTAACAGATACTACAACAAAAGGCTAAGTATATGACTACTATTGTAGCAGTAAATGAGGGCATTTGCATCAAGTAGTTTGTTATCAAACTAGGTGTGGTTCCTAGTGGGCTAATACTATGAAGATATATTGTGTGACAATAATATCAACATATTTTGAGCCGAAGGAACTAAAGGTCTCACCAAAGGACCAAATTTATACAATGCCATCTCATTGGAGAATGAGTAAATGCGTAGAGAAGCAAGGACATGCAAATACACATGGACCTGGAAGTGTCAGATCCGAAGATTATGTTTACCACTAGCAATATGTCTATACAACACCAGAAAGCCATAGGTGTTGAAATGCACAAGTTTTTAACTAGATTATTGACTCTAGTGCAAGTTGGAGACTGATGGAGATATGCCCAAGACGCAATAATAAAGTGGTTATTATTATATCTTTATGTTTATGATAAATGTTTACATCCCATGCTATAATTGTATTATTAGGAAACACTAATACATGTGTGTTTTGTAAACATAAACGAGTCCCTAGTAAGCCTCTTGTTGAACTAGCTTGTTGATTAATTGATGATCATGGTTTCCTGATTATGGACATTGGATGTGATTAATAACAAGGTTATATCATTAGGAGAATGATGTAATGGACACACACCCATATTAAGCATAGCATAAGATCAAGTCATTAAGTTCGTATTGCTGTAAGCTTTTAAATGCATAGTAACCTAATCCTTTGACCATGAGGTTGTGTTAATCACCATCACCGGATGGGTACTTTGATGACATCAAACACCGCTTCTTAACTGGGTGGTCATAAAGGTGTCACTGGGTATTCTGAAAGTATGTGTTGAAGCGCATGGACAAAGATTGGGATTTGTCCATCCATATGACGGATAGATATGCTCTGGGCCCTCTCGGTGAAATGTCATCTAGTTAGCTTGCAAGCATGTGACTGGGTCACAAGGGATGACATATCACGGAACGAGTAAAGAGTACTTATCAGTAACGAGGTAGAACTAGGTATGGAGATGCCGACGATCAAACCTCGGATAAGTATAGTATCGTGAGACAAAGGGAATTGGTTTCGTATGTAAATGGTTCAATCGATCACGAAGTCATCGTTGAGTATGTGGGAGCCATTATGGATCTCCAGGTCCCGCTGATGGTTATTGATAGGAGATGTGTCTCTATCATGTCTACATATTCACGAACCGTAGGGTGACACACTTAAGGTTCGAAGTTGTTTTAAGTAGATATGGAATGTGCGTTGGAGACTGAATGTTGTTTGGAGTCTCGGAATGGATCCAGGACATCACGAGGAGATCCGAAATTGTCCGGAGAATAAGATTCATATATTGGGGATCATTTTCTAAGATAGGAAATGTTCCGGAGTGTTTGTATGGAGATTCTAGAAGGTTTCAGAATGTTCTGGAAGGTTCTAGAGGATTTCTTGGAGTTTGCTTGAAAACTAAGAAAGGGTCAAAGGAAACCTAGTGGTGCAAGACACGGATTCGTGGGGGAGGAGGACTCCTCCCCCCTTCCCACCGCCGACCATAGGAGGGGAGTCCTACTAGGACTCCCCCTCCCCAGGCACGCCTCCCCCCCTTAAATAGAAGGGCAGGGGCGCCCCTCCAAGCCCTGCTCTATAACACCCAATCTCTGCCGCCTCTCTCCTCCACCTTTCTTCTGCACAGGCATAGGGGAAGCCCTGCAGAATTCTCTACTCCACCACCACCACCACGCCGTCGTGCTGCTGGGATTCTGTGGAGAAGATCTACTACCTCCGCTGCTCGCTGGAACGGGGAGAGGAAGGTCTGCTCGACTCCGCACGTGTGACCAACTGCGGAAGCGCTGCTGAAACGCGGCGCCGGAAGGATCGTCCACATGACCGACTGCGGAAGCGCTGCTGGAACGCGACGCCGGAAGGATCATCCACACGATCTTGAGATCGGCAAGTGATCGACTACATCAACCACGAGATCTAATCTCGTTAACGCTTTCGGATCTACGAGGGTTAGTTCCTATCTATCTCGTTGCTCATGTCTAATAGATTAGATCTTGGCTTTGATCTAGATTAGATCTGGGTTTTTTTCGTTCTTGCGGTAGAATTTTTTTGTTTTCCATGCTACGAACCCATCACCACTCGCTCGGCCTTCGAGTCTGTGGGCGACGGAATCAGCCTGGCGATTGGGAGCTTCCGCTTCCAAGTTGGTCAGATGGGCACGCTTCGCACGCCTAATCAGCCGACAGCACCGGTGATTGCCCCGGCATCATGGTTCCCTCCATCGATCGGTACCCTCAGCGAGCACAACGCGCCGGTGGCAGTCGAGAATACGATCAACGACAGTAGTCGCGATTCCGATCTGAGCGATCTGGCCACTGAAGATGGAACCTACGGTTCCGGATCTGAAAGTTGTGCAAGCAACAGCTTCCCCAATCACTTCATGTGCACCGTCATCAAGGCAGGCGACACCTCTGCCAATCGCGACAACGGTGGTAACACCGGTAACGACACCGATCCATCCAACGCCGGCAATGGTGGCAACGGTGGCAACGGCGGTAATGGCGGCAACCGCGCTCCCGTCAACAACGGCGGTAATGGAGCAGTCGAACCTCCCAGCATAATCAATGAGCAAACCGGCGAACGCGTCGTAATCAAGCTCAACGAGCAAGAGTGGGATCGCTGCCGCGAAGCCCTACGGGGCACACGTCTACCCTTTGGGTCCCCGCAGGAACTGCTGATGGGCTATCACTGGCTCCTGAAGGAAGAATTCAAGCGCCAACTGCAAACAATCGCGCAACTTGAGGCGCGTAAAAAGGCAGCGGACGAATCGAGCCTTCGTCGTGCTGGGCTCTCCTCTACGGAGGATCCTCCTCAAGGGGCAACGAGTACCTCGCCAAGAAGAGGCAATCGCGGATGGCTCATCTTACCGAGCAAGAGCGCATAGAAGCCGCGAAAGTCCTCGACTTCAGCTCTATGACAGTCGACACGAGGGGCAACGTGGTCCCCAGGATGCCGCAGGCTGCGGTGACGGTAGCCACCATGTACCTCCTCAATAACCAGCCGCCAGCTGGAGATCCTCGAACTGCCATGCACCGATCTACGATCGCGGTCTTGGGATTAATTGAGGCCGCCCTCGACAAGGAGCCAACACCAAACCCAAAAAGGGCAAAGCGCTAGCAAAGTGCCACTCCTCACCCTCATCCAGCGACGACAGTCACGACCTGTCTCGGCGCCGCCGCTCACGGCGACATGGTCGTGACTACGATGCGCGCGACGATCTCACGCAGCGCAAGATCGACAAGTCAAGGGCACGACGTGCTCGGTCGACTGACACAGAAGAGGAAGATGGGGAGCTCTGCGGCGCCAGGTGCTTCAGCAGATCCATCAGGCAGAAACGAATGCCTAAAGGGTTTAAACTCCCGTTAGAGAACCCGAAATTCGACGGTCTACAGGACCCCAAGATCTGGCTGGGGGATCACATCTCCTCCGTCAGACTCCACGGAGGCAGTCGAAGCACTGCCATGCAATGCTTGCAGCTATAGCTACAGGGCGCCGCCCGAGCATGGCTCAATAACCTCCCACGCGGATCCATTCGCAGTTGGGATGAGCTGGTTTATAGCTTCATGCGCAACTTTAAGGGCACGTACAAGCAGCCCGCATCAATCGAAGAGCTGAGATGCTGCCAGCAAAGATCTGGCGAATCGCTGCGCTGCTACATCCAAAGGTGGTCCATCATCAAGAACTCCGCGGAGAACATCTCGGAAGACCGTGCGATTGATGCATTCAACGGTGGTGTCTGCCGCCTAGAGCTCAGGGAGGAGCTGGGCCGCTCAAAGCCCCAGACCATCGACCGCCTGATGGAAATCGCGAATCGGTGGGCCGATGGAGAAGATTCGGTGAAGAATCGCGCTCACTCCGACGAGGAGGCGGAACTCGAACGTAGACGCGACCGCCGAGGGAAGCGCCGCATGCGCATATACGATGATCGCGACGACGTCAACATGGTCGCAGCTGGCTACGCCGATAGACGCGACGATAACCGCAACAGCGGATACCATAGCGGCGGATACCGCGACTCCGAGAAAACCACGCAATTATGGCAACGCTGCACTCGCGATGAGGCACCGGCGACCTCCATCGAGGACAAGCTGTCAGGGCCATGCACGGTACACTTCTACATCGACAAGCATGATGGCAAGAGAAAGTCCAGCCACCTCCTCAAGGACTGCCGCGAGTTCCTCAAGCTACACGAGGGATTGGTTCGGATGAACCGCAATGCAGTCGAAAGAGGCTACGGAGCCGCTCCAGGCGCCGTGGCACATGGCGCAGCACCACCACCACCTGGGCCACCCCGAAGGGAGCCGCACCGGACTAGCACCACGGAGGAGAACCGTACCCACGGGCCATGGGTACCATGATGATCCAAAAAGGATGCCCCTCTAACAGGGTGCAGAAGGCCATCACTCGCCAAGTCAACTTGGCCACGCACTTGCCACCATCCACCACTGAGTACCTCCGTGGGAGCGAGTCGTGCATCACCTTCGACAAACGCGACCACCCTCCTCAGATACCTCGTCCAGGTCATTGCCCCCTCGTACTCGAGGCGCAGATTGGAGGTTTCGACATGAGTTGTGTCTTCATGGATGGCGGAAGCGGCATCAACCTCATATTCGCGAGTACCTTGCGAGCGATGAGGATCCCTCTAACCTGCCTGGAGGCATCGGACACAACGTTCCACGGCATCGTCCCAGGGAAAGGCGTATACCCCCTGGGCAAAATCAACCTCGACGTCATCTTCGGCACGCCAAAGAACTTCCGGCGCGAGCGCATTGACTTCGAGGTCGTCGACTGGCCCTCACAATACCACTTCATCCTCGGGCGCGTCGCGTTCGCTAGGTTCATGGCAATGCCCCACTACACCTATCTGCATATGAAAATGCCAGGTCCCAACGGCGTCATCACGATCAACGGGAGCTTTGAGCGATCTGCCAGTTGCGACAGGGAATTCAACAGAATCTCCCAGTCCTTCGGCATGCAAGAGGAACTCGCGAGATTAAAGGAGACGACAGACAACAGTCTGCCTCCCCTGAGCAGGCCAAGCTCACCTGATCTCTCCTTCGACTCATCGGTGCACACAAAGAAAGTGCAGGTCCATCCATCGGATCCCGCCAAAACGGCCCTCATCGCCAACAACTTGAGTCCCGCATAGGAACTCGCACTCGTCGAATTCCTCCATGAGCACTGGGAATTTTTTTCCTGGTGTCCTGCAGACATGCCAGGAGTTCCCAGGGAATTCGCCGAGCACGCACTCAGCGTTAACCCCGACGCAAGGCCAGTCAAGCAAACAATCAGGCGACTATCTGAGCCAAGAGCGCAGGCAGTCAGAATGGAGATCAACAGACTCCTTGAGGCCAAGTTCATACGCGAGATCAAGGAAAGCACTTGGCTCGCCAATACGGTGCTGGTACCAAAAAAGGACACGGATATCCTGCGGATGTGCGTTGACTTCACTTCTCTGAACAAGCACTGCCCAAAGGATCACTTCCCGCTGCCACGGATCGACCAAATCATCGACTCCACCGCGGGATGCGAGCGTCTCTGCTTCCTCGACGCCTACTCAGGCTATAATCAAATTTGAATGAAGGAGGAAGATCAAGATAAAACAGCGTTTACAACGCCCTTTGGTGTATTCTGCTACAACACAATGCCCTTCGGGCTAAAAAACGCAGGAGCCACCTACCAGCGGTGCATGCAGGCTTGCCTCAAGGAACAACTGGGTCGCAACATCCAAGTCTATGTCGATGACATAGTAATCAAGACCAAGGAGGAAGCCTCTCTAATCGATGATTTGCGCGAAACCTTCGCCAACCTCGATCGCTACCGGATCAAGCTCAATCCGGACAAATGCGCCTTCGGCGTACCATCTGGGCAGCTACTCGGATATCTCATCTCCGCGAGGGGAATCGAGGCGAACCCGAAGAAGATAAAAGCCATACTAGCCGTGGAGAAGCCGAAGAACATAAGAGCGTCCAGCAACTGGCCGGGCGAATCGCGGCCCTCAGTCGATTTATCAATCGGATGGGTGAAAAGGCACTGCCCTTCTACCAGCTCCTCCGCAAAGCTGAAAATTCAAGTGGACCAATGAAGCGCAAGAAGCATTCGAAGATCTCAAGCGCCTGCTATCCACTTCGCTAGTGCTAGTGACACCACGAGAAAGGAAACCACGTTGTTGTACATCTCCACCACCAACCAGGTGGTCAGCACAGTGCTCGTCGTCGAGCGGCCTGAGGAAAATAAGGTCCATGGCGTACAACGCCTGGTATACTACCTCAGCGAGGTCCTCACGCCAACAAAACAGCGGTACCCGCACTACCAGAAGCTGGCGTACGGCGTCTTTATGACCGCACGACGACTGCACCACTACTTCCAGGAACACCCAATCGTGGTAGTCAGCGACGCCCCGTTGGGACATATCCTCAATAACCCCGACGCCACGGGGCGAGTCGCGCTTTGGGGAATAGAACTGTCTCCACGAGACAACACATACGAAAAGCGCGACGCAATCAAGTCACAAGTTCTCCCTGACTTCCTCGTGCACTGGATGGAGAACCAACTCCCGGACAAGCCAGATATGTCCTACCTCTGGACAATGCACTTCGATGGGTCCAAGCGGAAAGACGGAGCAGGCGCAGGTGTCATATTGACGTCACCTCAAGGGGACAAGCTGAAGTATATCATGTGAATGCAGTTCACAGCCTCAAACAACGAGGCTGAATACGAGGCCCTGTTGCACGGGATGAGGATGGCAAAATCTTGCGGCGCCAAGAGGCTCATCATATATGGCGACTCCAAGTTGGTCGTCAACCAAACAATGCATGACTGCGACGCACTAAACGACAACATGATCGCGTACCGTGACCTCTACGATACACTCGAAGGAGACTTCGATGGTTGCGAGCTGCGACACGTAGGTCGCGAAAGCAACGAAGAGGCAGACGCACTCGCCAACATAGGCTCTACCTGCGCCC
This sequence comes from Avena eriantha, assembly GCA_910589775.1. Classification (NCBI taxonomy): domain Eukaryota; kingdom Viridiplantae; phylum Streptophyta; class Magnoliopsida; order Poales; family Poaceae; genus Avena; species Avena eriantha. Next base: position 116,820,197 of record OU342742.1, on the reverse strand, counting down.
CCATACCACCTGGGGTATTTCTCGAGCACATATGTGAACGCTCCATCAAGCCAAAGGCCGCAGAGAAGAAAACAAGCACAGCAACGGACTCGGGGGCTACGCCACCCAATGAGCCAATGGCACTCGATGACTTGGAGCTAGACACAGGACTCGAAGGGCCAATGAGCGTCATGCTGATTGAACAATCATGGACGCAGTCGTACATCATGTACCTCCTCAGCAAGAGGCTACCGGACGATCCGACAGATGCACGGCACATCGCGCGGCGATCCAAGGCATTCGCTGTTATCAACGGCGAACTGTATAAACGCAGCATCACAGGAGTACTCCAACGGTGCGTTTCCATGGCCGACGGAAAATCAGTTCTCCTCGATATCCATAAAGGGACCTGCGGGCACCACGCCGGCAGTCGCGCCCTCGTTGCCAAAGCTCTACGAGCTGGATTCTATTGGCCTACGGCCATGCGCGACGCCAAGGACATAGTTCCAAAATGCAATGCTTACCAGCGATTCGCGGATAAGCCGCACGCGCCAGGCGCAGAGCTACGACCAATCCCATTGGCATGGCCCTTCGCACAGTGGGGGCTCGACATGGTCAGCAAGCTTCCAAGGTCCTCGCGAGGAGGCTACGTCTACCTCTTGGTCGCAGTCGACAAATTTACCAAGTGGATTGAGGCCATGCCAGTAACCAACCAATCCGTGCACAGCATAGTCAAATTCTTTGAGTCCATCGTCTAGCGCTTCGGGGTGCCACACAGCATCATCACCGACAATGGGACAAACTTTACATCCAAGGAGTTCCCAGAATTCTGCGATAACCTAGGGATCAACATCAGCTACGCCTCAGTAGCGCATCCACAGACCAACGGTCAGGTGGAAAAGGCAAAGGGGCTCGTCTGCAGCGGCATCAAGAAGAAACTCCTCCGACTACTCGAACAAGCCGCGGGTTGCTCGCCGGATGAACTGCAATCTATACTCTGGAGCCTACGTACAACTCCAAACAGCGCCACGGGCTACAGGCCATTCTTTATGGTGCACGGAGCAGAGGCAGTGCTACCCGCCGAAGTACGGTACAAAGCGCCACGCGTAGTCGCCTACAGCGAACAGGAGTCATCCCTCGCACTCGAAGACTCCGTCAACCTCCTTGACAAAGCAAGAGAAATCGCCGCAGAAAGATCCATGATCTACCAGCAGAAACTGCGCAACTACCATAGTAGGAGGCTTTGCCCCAGATCCTTCGTCGAAGGTGACCTGGTCTTGCGACTGAAGCAGCAGGGGCATCTCAAGCTCGAGTCCCCCTGGGAAGGACCGTACGTGATTACAGAAGTAATCCCAGGTGGCGCCTATCGCCTTCAAGATTTAGAGACTGGAGTCGCATACTCCAACCCCTGGAACGTCGCACAGCTGCGATGCTTCTACCCTTAGTCGTTTTTACTTTTACATTGCAAATAAGGCTACTCGGCCAAGGCTACTTAGCCACACATTGTACCTCGCACTGTCCTTCGAATAAATAAAAGCTAAGTGCCCCAAAACTCTGTGTTCTCCTTTACTTTTTCAATTTATATACTCGGGGGCTGCGCCACTCTATACACATATGTTCTTCGAACCAAAACGCGATATCCTGAGTAGCTGGTACATCAATCGAAACCCTTAAACACAACCTCAATCTAGCTGCAACACACCTGACAGGTTGACAAGGGACTGAGATAAAACATGGCCAGGCTAACGAAAAGGACTCGCATAGTGCAACGCACTTCATGCTAACAAAAACTCTTTGTGCACATATGACAATAAATTATTTACAAGACCTATACGAACTTTACAACACAAGTACACTTATGTGTAGGATACAAAAAAGGATACTACGGCAGCAGAAGAATGTTGGTTTGTTCCTCAAAGAAGTCGACGATCTCTTCTACTGGGCGGTCCACCGCTTGGTAGTGCGGCACCATATTCCAAGCAGAACCTGCTGGCGGTGCTGGTGGCCCAGACGCAATGGCGGTGACATCTACGTCAGGCCTGTGCAATCGCACCATTGAGAGAGAAGCCTTGGCACCAGCCACCAACTGTTGCCTCACGCATGCATGAACCACGGACAGATCTTGAAATTTGGCAAGAAGGGCCAACAGGCTTGATGGAGTATCATCCAGCGGGAACATCGCACGACTAATGTTCTTCAAGCATGACTGCGACTTTTTCAGGAAGAGCAGCACTCGTGATGCGCGATCCTGCAGGGTCGCCAGCGTAGTCGCACGATCATGATCTACCTAGAAGTATCCACTCTCTTGAAGCTGCTCCTGGGTGAGATCATGCAGGCGAATGGCAATTCTATCTTTCTCCTCCTGCGGATGACACGCGCTAACAACTACACGAAGCAACACCAGAGCATGAGTACAACGTACCACTGCGAGCGACTACAAAGAAAAGATGAGAACAAGGAAACTAACACTTGAATTGGTCGCCCAACTGCGCCACCTTGCCAAGCAGATATTGCTCTCGGGCGGCGGCTTTTTCCGCCTTCGACTTCCACACGTCCGCACTACCGCGGATCACGGGCAACTCACGCTCCAGCTGCTTCACGCGATCACGAAGTCGCGAAAGCAAAGACAGCTCCTCTACCCTGGTGCGCGGTGGTGCCACGGTATCATCAAGAGTTGGCGAGTCCTGGTTTCCCCTCATAGGATCACTTGATGTACCCTACCACAAGTCAAGATAGAAGCAAATAAGACGACAAAATCAACACAAAGACAAAAGGGTCAGATGCATTCAAGACCGGCATAAGTATCAACAGACACACTCGCCAGCAGGCATGTTCTTAAACAAAAGGACGATTAATCAACTATTACAAAAGCTAACTACGGAGCAGCTGGCTTCTTCGACTTCGACGGCTTCATCAAGTCCGTGGCAGTATCAGACGCCACTGACTTTCTGCCGGCCCCTGAGGCCGAAGCCTTCGCCGCCTTCTTGGCACGTTGGAGCTCCTCCGAGTACTTCGCAACAGTATTTATCAAGTGATGCCCATATTTGCCACAGGCAGTCGCGAAAGGAGCGAAGACTACCTGCTGACCGTCTGCGCCAACAGGCATCGCCTTCGACACCACGGAGGGATCGATTTTGACTCCGTGGGCCTGCACCATGGCGAGTGACATGGACGCGCCAGCCGCGCGGAGGGAGTTCTTGTAGGTGGAAGGCACACCCCCGGCGAGTGACTCCACCAGCTCGTCCATATTATCGATCAGCTCCGCCTTTCGCATCAACTCCTCCCGGAGGCAACTGAGGGCGACCTTGGCCTTGGAAAGTATATCTTGGACGGCAGCGCTACAGTCTTCGACTGCAGACACCACACCTGCCAGAGCGTCATCGCGACGAAGGGCCTGCGGGTCAAAGCTCAAATCGCCAGCATCTATACATGAACCCACACATGGATCAAAACTTCAGCGCCACCAGCAAAAACATTAGATGCAGAGAAGGACAACAATATCCACAAGCAAAGGTACCTGAGAGAGCCTTGGCGACTGAGAACAGTTGTTCTTCGAACAACTTTTCCCTAGCCACAAAGGAGGCACGCAGATCCTCTTCACGCTTCCGCGCCTCATCACGCGCTGCGATTGCCTCGTCGCGACCCTTCACAGCCGCGGCCAGTGTCTTCTCCAAGGTGGCGGCGTCACGCAACAGAGCATTATGCTCAGCTACACGACAAACAAAAGTTGACTATCAATCGACTATACTAAAAAAGGAGAAGACAAAAAAGGATAAGTGTAGAGCACTCACTTTCAACCACACGGTGACGCGTCTCCAGCATTGCATGCTAGCGTCCCATCGCCATCACTTGTTCTGCCAAGTGTGCGGCTTCCTTCACAAGGAGCTGTCGCACAACCAAGGAATCAGCAGAGGCAACAGATAACGTCGACTAAAGCACTACAAAAGGAGGAAACAACTAGACTTACATGGTCCTCCAATGACTACGAAGATGTTTGTTGTCCGTCATCCGGGCAACCATTCGATGCTCCCCTACGTGAGGAGAGCTCGAAGAATTGTGTCCGGAGTGGGCCGCCACCGGAGGGGAAGGAGCACACTCGACCTCTTCCTTGACCCTTGAGGTTGCGGCTCCCGATTCCTTAAAAAACTCGACGTCGCCAGAAGATGACGACGCCTCTTGACTATAAGACAAAATCCACATTGAGAAAGGGCAAACTCTAGGGCAAAGCCAACAAAAATAAAACAGAGAAGAACAAATGAACTCGAAAACTTACCAGTCGAACTTGTCAAAATCAAACGTGGCCTCCACCGACTCCGACGAAGACTCCTTAGGCAATCGCATCTTCTTGCGAGAAGATGGTGCCACAGCTCTCACAGGAACGGCGGGAATTGGCGACTCCGCGCCAATAGCCGTGCCTTTTGGAGTCGAAGGAGACGACGCGTCGGAATCCTCGCTGCACGAACGCTTGCGAGTATCCGGGCTCTCGGACTCGGGGGCTTCCTCTTCCACATCAGAAGGGACAGTCGATTCCGACTCGTCCTCTTCCAAAGCTTCACGAGGAATAATCCCCTCAGGGAGAGGGGGCATACAAGGCGACACCGCCCAATCCTGCATACAGACAGCGAAGTTCAGCAAAAAGAACAAGTAAGCAACAGAAAAGCAATCGAGAAAATAAGCTACTGCGTAGCACAACTGTACCTCGGGAGGGGGATTCGAAGCATCAAAAGGAGGAACAATTGGCTCACTCGGAAGCACATCCTTGCCGGTGTACTTCGTGACCAGTCGAACCCTCTTATCCACCTCACTCGCGGACATGCCATCGGCAGACACGCGAGTGGCATCATCAACGTCAGCCCACTGGAACATGGGATGACCTCTGGCTTGAAGGGGTTGGACGTGACGGTGCAGCCAGGTTCGGATAAGGGCGCAGCCTCCCTCTTCTGCGCCTATGCGACTCTCGAGGTCGCAAACACGTTGATACAGCACGTCTGTCTCCGCGAGTTCGCCAGGCATAACTACGTTCTTCCAGGAACGCATCTTATTGCAGGGAGTCGCGGGATCGAAGGGCGCGAGTCCAAAGTGCTCATCTTTGGAATTCTGATCGCGGACATAGAACCATTTGACCCTCCATCCCTGGACGGACTTGGTGAGCTTGATGTCGAAGTAGGTGGCGGATGGGTCGACGTGGATTCCCCAACCACCTACGTCATAAACTAAAGAGCCAGATGCGGACTGACGCTTCAATTTAAATATGCGCTTGAAAAGACCAAAGTGTGGCTCGATTCCGAGCCAGCACTCGCAAAGATTGATGAAGCAGGTGATGTCGAGGATAGAATTTGGGGACAGCTGATGGAGCTGGAGCCCGTAGAAACAAAGAAGACCCCTAAGAAAGGGGTGGAGAGGCAAGGAAAGACCGCGAATGACGAATGCAAGAAACATCACTCGAAAACCAGCGGGAGGAGCAGGAATGGTCTCACCGCTGGGGACGCGCGCATCGGCGACTGCTGCAGAGATAACTCCGTCTTGGCAAAGAAGACGGAGATCCGACGCCTTGATGATGGAAGGGTGCCATGCACCATTTCTCACGCGGGTGCCCGCGACCTTCTTCTTCCCGCCACCGGCGGCGCTGGTGCCCGCAGCAGCGGAGCCACCCTTCTTCTTCGCCGCAGCGACGGTGGCCGTGGAATCAGCAACAACGCCTCCTTTCTTCTTCCCCATTGAACGGCGGCGATGCGAGCGCAGAAAGTAGCTCGAAAACGAGCGGAGGTGGTCCAGCGTTGTGGAGGAAACGAGCACAAGGAAAAGCAGAAGAGCAGCAGCAATGGCGATGGCAGCAAGGAAGAAAGAGCGCAGATGGGAAATTACCGCCGTAGCATCGCTACTTAACCCCTAGAAGATGCAATCCAACGGCTCAGAAAAACCCTACTAGACGTGTGGCACACATCGTGTGGGACACGTGGAGAAGGGGAAGCACGAACCGTCCCTCCACTACTCCCATTACGCGCGGAAATCGAGGAGGCGCAGTTAAAATAAAGATTACGCACGCCCAATCAAATCAAAGTCAGAATGTGGGACCCACTGCTCGTCACGTCCCGTCAAACTCTCTCACGCGGGCAACTGAGGTCATACAAGCGTCAGCACTGACGTCATCAAAGCTACGCAGCGAAAAACTTCGACTACTTTAGTCCTTGCTGGAGTCTTCGACTCCACCAAGCACTCGAGGGCTACTCCCATAGGGAGCACTGGCCGCGCACCCTATGATTTCCTTTTTTTTCCAGGAACAAAGGTAATCAGAAGCAAACCCGGGCCAAATACGATTCGATTATGGACATGGGTTACTCCCATAGGGAGCGCTGGAAAAATTCGACTGAAACAAGCAACCAAAAGACGATAGCAGTCGCAAAAGTTATTTAGTCCCTGCTTAAGTCTTCGACTCAACCAGACACTCGGGGGCTACTCCCATAGGGAGCGCTGGTCACGCACCCTATGATTATTTATACAGAAAACTGTGTGTTGATAACATCCGTACTCGAAGCTCATGGCGACACCGCCTTATAATTTTACCTACAAAGAGACTGCGTCTCCTAGGTCACCCGAATCGTCTCCACGATGATAAAATTCGGATGCCGCGCTTACAGCGTGAAGGTAAGACCTGAATAAGGCCTAGCAACGCATTTAGCTGCGCACTACCAGAAATGTATCCGTGCCTACAGGTACGATGAACATGCCTTGACGGACGCGTCGAGTGCTCACACCCATATAACTGGAATTCGACTCCTATAAGACCTCCGCGGCCTGAGTCGAATTACACCAGCACTTTTCCGGATTCGAGTCCGGGGACTCGAGTTCGAGTAGATTACGTTGTTTCACCCTAAGGTGGTTAACTGATACCGATACTTCGGTTATATCAGGCATGTATATCAACAATCCCTATGACACCAATAAAAGCAGTCGAAATACACTCGTTCAAGCACTCGAAGACTTCAAAAAGTCCCCAGTCGAATCTGCGATTCCACTGGGCACTCGGGGTCTACTGACATGGATATACCCTACAGGTACTCGAGCTTGGGATATACTGTCCAAATACGTACAGGCCCACGGTGTCGCCAAGGCCCAAACAAGGGACTCGAGTGGCCTACGGACTCTCGATGGCTTGAAGAACAAGAAGAAGTTAAAGATAGAAAGTTTGAAGGGGAAAAACCCTAACTTGTAACCGACTCAACCTGCTATCCGAGACCTAGCCTATCTATATAAACGCTAGGAGGGGGAGGCGAGGAGGACACACGCAACCCTAGTTTCCACAACCCTCGCCAGATTGCATCTGCGCACCATTGTAACTTTCGACTCGTTCAATAATTCCACGAGCAGACAAGCAGAAGTAGGGACCTCTACGAGGCCTGAACCTGGGTAAATCCTTTGTCCCATGTGTGCTTGTTTGCTAGCCGATATATGTCTCCAGCGCTCCCTCCTTCTCCAAAACCCAAGTCCATAACAATGGACATTGATGAGTTAAACCCTCGTCACTAACTTTTGGTTAGAGTGGTACACAAAACCAAAATCTAGTGCTTTACCAATCGAAAACATCTCTTTTGCGGAGGATCTGCGGTTTGCTACACTAACTAGAAAACAAGAAATAATGTTTGCTTCAACAAAACAATCCCTGGTGACCCCGCAACCGTAATATATCAGATTCACAATATGATTAATCTTTGAGAATCTTTCAGAAAAGCCATAAGAGAATATATCTTGAAGGACAGGAAATCTTGAAGATGGTTATCTGAGAGGCATACGCTAATGCACATGTATGTCTAGTCACTTCAATTCAGTCCTTTTACCAAAAAAACTATGGATAGGCTGTGTGGTTTCATGCTAGTGGGTATATCATAGCCCTGGAGTATTTAGGAAAGGTCTACCAAGAACAATAGATAAATTATCATCTTCAGTATTTTTAGTATCACAAAGTCTGTAGGTTTTGCAAATTAGCAATGAAAATGAGAACACCTTCACATATACCAATAAGAATAGTGGTAGATTTACCATCCATTTGAAGAGAAATCTCAGTGGAAACCAACTTGTTCAAATTGAGTTTCTTATATAAAGAGAAATGCATGACACTTACACCAACACATAAATCACATATAGCATATTTAACATAGTTATCTTTAATTTTGCACTTGCAGTCCAAACGAGTTGGTACACACAGAGTTGTGGCCATCTAGAACATTTACTTGCGCCGTTCCCGAGGAATTAGGGAACTATTTCACAATTGCATCGTCACCATATTTGAGACACAACTCATCTTCCACAGCAATTGCTAGAACATTTTTGGGCACCGTCATCAACTTGTGCAAACACCTAAGTCTAGGGAGGTTGCACTACTTCGAGCTGCTCTTGTCCTCTAGATCTACAAAGCAATTTTCTTTTGTCTTGTTTTTGTATTTTCTTGTTCTTTTTGTTTGTTTACTTTTTATTCTTGTTTTTACCTTTTCCTTATAAACATAAAAACCATAAAAATAAGAATATTCCTTTCTTATTTGTAAGGTGGATAAGACGAAGTTTTGGCCCTTCAGTGTTGAGGATTTTCCTCAACAATACAATTTCCTCAGTGCACCTTTTGAAATTGATCGTGCATTAATCAAATTGATCCTGCAATTTACCTTCGGTGTTCAGTATTGCAATAATAGTTAATTTTTATCGGTCTTAGTCATTTGTGCTTAACTTTTGTAAAGAAATCTGTTGTGACAACGGGTGGGATATGCCCGTTGTGCTAGACGGAAGAGCACTATGGAGAGAACATAGAAGCAAGATAGTGAGGCATGCATGCTCCAGTATTAATTGCATTAAGTGTGCATGCATGCTGCAGTGAGCCAGCAATGGAGAGGGTAGAGAAAACAAAGCATGCATGCTACAACTTTTACTTTCTGTAGGACGGGTGAAGCAAAAAAAATTGGCTGCTGGTCACGTCCTTTACTCAAAGAGGAAGAAGTGGTCATGACCATGAAAACATGGCGGAACGCCAACACGAGCGAGTCGTCTTGTGATGGATTTTTTCTGGAGAGGAAGCCAGAATAGATACTGCGTATCAGGCCTTGTTTATTTCTCTCGTATTGACTAGTGTATTTGCGGGAAATGGAGGGAATTATTTCAATTCCCGCAAAATCCCGCAAAATCTCTGTAGTCCGTTTACTATTCCGAGTTTGGTCGGGATAATCCCGAGATATCTCCGCAAATCTTTCTTATTTTTGTCTAGATTAAAAACTCTCCTACATGGTAGAGTATATTCTGAGAAGAGGATTTGAGCGAATTGGAGAGTATTGGGTGAACACCAAATCCCAGCATCCCCACAACTCTAGTGGATAAAAATACGAGAGAAGTAAACAAGGGCTCAGTGGGTACCGGGTATATTCCGGCCGGTTCATATCGAGGGTTTGTTTTCATGTGAAAACGAACAAATCCAAACAGATTTTTACCGAACCATTGGGCATGGGCTAGGAACACTCGATCCTCGTCCCAACGTAGACCTTTTCCACCGGACAAACACAAGAAAATAACAATTGCCTGCCCCTCGTATATATATAAACAAAGTACGAAACACTACTTGCCTAATGGTTCCGTTTCTCTTCGTACTCACCCGTTTTAAAATATAAGATGTTTTAGGTTTAGTGAAAGGAGTGTATCTAGACGTATTTTAGTATGAACCTATACACTAACATATATCTAGATACATTCCTTTTACAAAAACTAAAACATATTATATTTTGAAACAGAGAGTAGGTGACAAAGCCTTATATGTCTGCACAAGCCAATAACAATTATATAATCATTCTCAGCTCCGCACACGCAACAACCAATGCCTCGTTTGAGTTGAGCTGGAACTTTTTTATCCCTAACCTTGCAAGTCATTCTTTCTAACAAAATAATTAGTTGACTACATGCCTAATTATGACGCGTAAACTAATCGATGGATGCAGATCCAATGGCCGGCATTGATTGTTTTTTCCTGATGTAGCTAGCTAATTTTTCCACGACTAACCTTAGGTGATCTAGTCATGGATTCTCTTTCATATCAGACTGTCACTATATAGCATCTTTTCGTTCCGACAAACATCATCACAGCATCTAGTATGGTGCAATAATACTTGAATCACCTCTCCTCTTATGGAGTTCCTTGTCTTTTAGCTGGCAAAGATCATCATAGCATCCAGTCAGGTGCAATAATACTGCAACCACCTATGTCTCATATGGAGTTCGAAGTCTTTTAGCTATCCTAGTCTCTTTGTGCCGGCTTGATAAAAAATAAGATGGTTGATCGACCAAGAGTACTATCAATAATCTATGTAACAGAACATAAAATCTTTAGCCAACCTTAAGTGCTTACCTGGCAATTCCCCATTATCAGGGCAATATGTTCTCAACATAGTTACGCAACTGCGCGACACATGTGTGTGTACATTAACTAGTGCACCATGGTGCACATGCACCATACGTGATACACCCGTTTTCATCTTAAAATGCATAACGAAAGGTATACATATCTAAATTGCATATACCTAAGATATACTAGTAGGAACAAGCTTATTGGTAGCGTTTGAAAAAATGGTTTGTGGTGTTTGACCCGCACGGTATTAATCTCACACCACTGCTAACTATTACTGGTGGCGTGCAGTTTGGTTACCGGTGGCGTTCATTTATTTGGAATGCCACCGCTAACTCTGGAACGGCACTAGTACGCTAGCTAGTAGTGGCCTTGGAAAAAGCATGGACGCCACTAGTAATGTAGGTACTAGTGACATTGCAATAAACATGACCTCCACTAGTAACTATATATGGTTAAAAATATATCGTATTTTATTTAAATATACATATAGTTTCATCCATACATGCATCAAGATTCGCAATTCACATTCGTTCAAACATGTAAGTACCTATATTTTTTTCGGACAAAGAGCATATATTAAAATTGCAATGATGCCAATTACTTACACCAAGCCTCTGCAACAACGGATTGCCCTAGCGGCCTTACTAATGCATACATCCAAAAAAAGAAGAAGAATTACAATAAAAGAAAAGTCATGCTACAGTGGTCTCTTTATTGTAGCAACAATACTAACACCACCAAGACAACACCATAAGTCCAGCAAGAAACTAAACATCAGGCCCGGTTCATTCTCTCCACCCTGTATAATTCACTATTCGGTATTGGCTATTCTCCTTCGTTCAAACATGCAAATACCTATTGTGAGATCCAGGCACATGGCTTAATAGGATTGATAGGATACCCATATCAACAAGTTGCAACTTCTTTTCCAGAAGCTCATTCGAAAAGAACTCTAAGGTTAAGCGTGCTTGGCCTAGAGCAATTCTAGGATGGGTGACCGACCGGGAAGTGGGTAACCGGGTGTGCACGAGTGAGGACAAAGTGCGCATAAAAGACTAGTGTTGGTCTGTGGGGCCAGTCTATATATCCTATTAAGGTGCTAGGAGTGACACCCCCGGGCCCAGGAGTGGACGCGGTGTTACAAGTGGTATCAGAGCCGACTCTTGCAATTACATGGGTGTGCGCGGGTCAGTGGCGGGACATGTGGAGCATGGCGCGTGTGGCCCGGAGTGGACACGGCATGGCACATGTGCCGGCACTGGACACACAGACGTGTGCCAAGAGGGAACGTTCCTGGGGTGTGCTTGATCGATGAGGGCATCGATCTTCTAAAGGGTGGGTGTATGTGAGATCCAGACGCATGGCTTAATAGGATTGATAGGATACCCATATCAACAAGTTGCAACTTCTTTTCCGGAAGCTTATTCGAAAAGAACTCTAAGGTTAAGCGTGCTTGGCCTAGAGCAATTCTAGGATGGGTGACCAACCAGGAAGTGGGTAACCGGGTGTGTACGAGTGAGGACAAAGTGCACAGAAAAGACTAGTGTTGGTCTGTGAGGGCAGCCTAGATATCCTATTAAGCTGCCAGGAGTGACACCCCCCGGGCCCAGGAGTGGACGGGGTGTTACACCTATATAGAACAACCGACGGAGAGGTCAGCATCCTTTTTAGGGCAGGGTGCCATTCTTGTAGGTGTAAAGATCAAGGGTTGGAGCTAGAGCAACCGGTGGCACCTGTATGCTCTCGCGGCATGTGATGAAGATCCCGAGGACGTTGGGGCTGGTCGAGCGCATCTGCGTCGCACGGTCGAGCTAGTAGACCTTCCGCCTCACCCCCACCTGCGACTTGGTGGGTCCACGCCACGAAATGGAGAGACAGGGAGGAGTAGATGCCGAGGCGGTGGTCGCAGGGGCAGGAGCTCGCCGGAGGTGACCGGGATCTAGACCACAAAGAGGCGGATGAAAGGGGAATCGAGGGAAGATGGAGGAAAGAGATGAGAGAGATGATGGAACCAGAGAGGGGAGCAACGTGCGTACGTACATTTTTGCGCGTGAAGGGCATTGCATGTGTACCTAGTTGATGCGTGAGACAACTTTGTTAATGGTTACAATACAATAATTTACCCGTGACATGCCCATAAGAACACCACCACTAAACGGTCCAGTTTTTTACTTTATAAACAAAGTGGGAAAATTATTAGTGGCGCATTGTAGAATACAAACGGTCACTAATAATAAAGATACTAGTGGTGTTTTTTGTTTTGTTTTTGAACGCCGTTAGGATTTTGTCCGATCATACCGTTGGGTCACACTTATCAGTGGCATTCTTTTTTCCCAAAATCCACTAGTACTAAATGTTGCTGGTTTGGCAGATACTAGTGGCATGTAATTTTTATAGCACCCTACTGCTAAAATGCTTACTATAAGGGTTTTCCTACAAGTGATATATACCTAAGATATGCATTCTCAAGTTACATATTTGCAACAAAAATTGCATATACCCTCAGATATGTACCGAAGATATACGTACCTTGAATATGTGTATATTTATGAAACTTGCATACATACACCATAGGTACGTATACCTTGGATATATATAAATTTCATACATATGTCTTAGGGATGTATATCTTAGATATGTGAAGTTTGGGATCTAGGATCTAGTGTTTATGTTTGGTCAAAAGAACTATATGTTTTGCTTGAACTAAAAAATTATGGAAAATGCACCATAGATCTATTATTTGCTGTTGATTCTACCAAACATGCTTTTGATAGAGCTAATGATGTTAGGATTGAAATACACATGACATTTTTTCATGTTGGCTTTATCATTATGGATATGAGGAATAAAAACTCCAATCCTATAATTCTTGGAATACCTTTTTGAGAATCACAACTGCTGTCACTAATTCACATGAAGGGAATTTTAAGTTTTAGTTTCCCCATAAGAAGTGCATGGAATATTTGCCAAGAAAGAAATAGATAGCATTAATGTACAAGCTACCAGATGATCTCCACTCAACATAAGAAAAAATAAGTGAGCCTATCTATATGGCTATAAAGAAAGCCTATCTATGCCAAAAACAGCAAAAATTTCTGACATTTCTAACTGGGCCAATTAATTGCATTTTATTGGTGTTGTTTTTTTAGGACAGATTCTGTCTTTAGTTGCTTAAGCCATTATTTTTAGTTTCAAATTAATTGTTTTTGAGTCTTTGGATATTTTGTGAATGGTGGAATCTTAATATACTCTCTCTACATTTCAATTTTTTGGAGTTTTTATGGTAGATAGCATATATCTTTATGTCAAATAATGTCACTCCATAGAAAAGAAATGGAATAATGTTTCAATCCCACTGGATTCATATTAGAGGCGTTGCCCCTGCCATCCCATATCCTATAAGCTTCCACAAACCCTTGACGAGAGTGAGAAACCCAACCCAAATTTCATCGTCGAATCTGAACCATGTTGTGCGGATTTGTAGAAAGAATCAAAATTCTTGGCGAGATTTTGAGACTCCATAAAACCAAAGATCACCGGATTAAGACCCACACTTATGGTGGGTTTCCTTTGGATGAGCATAGAGGAATTGCTTCACAACGGCTCACTAATGGTGAATGAAGAGAGGTGTCACTACCTCTCGAGGAATTGACCGCAATTGATAGCATTCATGGGCGCATTAGCAAGGTAATCAACACATATGGTATACATGGGGAGAGATTTCAGGCTCCTCCATAAAAAATCTCATGTGTTCTAGTTCTACAGTGTTTCCCTCTGCAGTTTAGGTGCTCGACCTCGAGTCCCCATGGCTACCATGACTGAGGGGTCATAGAATGAGTTGGAGATGACGGTGGATGTCACGAAAGGTGTCGTGCTAGCAGCTGTGGAGTTTGATTCCTATCCTACCGATCGCGCGAAATGATTAGGGGAGAAATCTTCTATGCTCAGCTACAAACAAAGGTAATGCAAGGAGATAGTCGTATCTGCGATGGCCACCGAGAAGATGGTGTTGGTGGTAGACATGGAGAGACCCCGCAGGACAGTGGGAAACCGTTTCCTTGTTGTTGGGCTCTTCCTCTCGGTGCTGATGGTGAGCACTAGGGATCTCTTCGACACGCCGAAGATTGGTTTGTCATGCCACGACGGATGTAGGGAGGCCGATACCTCGTCGAATTCACTGAGGAGCGCGACCTCCTCAACGTTAATAGGGGGACATGGCGCTTCAAGGGAGATTCCTTCTCCTAGATTCCCATGTGGGTTCAGTTCATGGATATCCCATTCTACCACCTATCCAAATAACTAGGATATGCCTTGGGTTCCCATGTGGGAGTGGTGCAGATGGTCGATGAAAACTCGCATGGCAATATCAACGACAAATTCATCAATGGCCGTGCTCTGCGTCCCCTTCACCAAGCCCTGCAACGATGGATCACAATCTTCGATGAGATCACCGATGCAGAGGTGAAATCTAACATACGCTATGATCCTTTGCCCAATTTTTGCCTATTTTTTTGTGTCATTGGGCACATGGACTCACGCTGCAACCTCCCAGAGGAGGAGAAAATATACCGCTACATCCTCAACCTCAGGGTGCCGCCCTACTTCAACAAAGATCCTCACACCTGGATCATGCCTGTGGCGACATGGCAGACTCAGCGCCAACACCAAGATGCACTATCGTGGCGCGTCTCGGGTAGCGACTCCAACCTGTAGCAGAAAACCATGCCACTGTCTTCAATTCTCATCCAACAAGTTGCAAGGGCAGTGGCAAGGTTGAACATGAGGGACAGCGAGGACCAGTCCTGAAGATAATGGAGAAGAACTAAGATCTACCAGCTGATGCATCAAACACCAAGATGGCCAGGAAGGCTAACACCAAGTCCAACACTGAGACAGTGCAAGAAGAACAATACCTAACAATAAATAAGAAATATGGCACGCAGAGAAGGTATGGAAGTAAGAAAGAAGTTGAAATTCAGAGTAATCTGAACCAGGAGTTCAAGGGGAAGTAGCAAGGAAGAAGGATAAGACCAGATAACCATCCATGGAGACGGAAAAAGGGGAGATGTTGGTGAGCTATTGATGAGTGCATATTTGCGCCATGTTTTACATTATTATTTTGCATTGTAGATGTAGGATCTTGGTATTTTACGGCGTTCACGCGCATATTTTATGTCTTTTTTCACCAGGATCAGGACAAATGATGGATCCAATGGATACAATTCTTGGAGAAGTTGTACTATGGAGAAAAGGAGTAAAAAACAATGTAAATCACTTATTTGGGAAATATTAATAATACTAGAAGAAAACCAGAAGCGAACAAGGGAGGTAGAGAGCTCAACGACCAACTATACGGGCGGAGCAATTTTCCGGCCGTATAGCTCTGGCTGTATAGTTAGCGCTGCACCCGCCTCGTCAAATAGTTTCACCCCGTGCAATTAGTTCGAGGAGACGACATACCGAACACCAGAAATTGCAGATACCTCACCTCCGGAAGGCATCTGGAGGGGGAACTCATCCACAAGGGATCAATCTTCGCCCTGCGCAGATCCGGGAGGCTAAGGCATCGATCTTCATCATCCACCGCGGCATCACCACCATCTCCATCCATCCCATCTACATCTTGTCTAGATCTTGTTGTAATTCCTATACTCGTTGTGAATTTATAAAAGTACTATTCGTTTATGATTATTTCCATTACCATTGCTATGATGTTTTGCCTCCATGTCTGAGTAGATCTCTAGTTCTTGAGGAGATGGAGAAACCCTAGCATATGAATGAGATGAGATAGAGATTATTATATTATACATCATCATGTGTACGTGTTAATTGTCTTCATCTTGATGTTGGGAGTTGTGCACCTCCTTAACATTTGCCTCTCACGGGGACTCGATGAAGGTGATTACTTGTTGGTAGACGGAGGGATGATAGCGCTTACTGTGACTATAAAGCTGTTGTCATTCTTTACGTACCGACTTGGGGAATCAAGGAGAACTCATCAAGCCATATCCATGCCACGGGAGAAATCCCTTAATAGCGTGGTAACGCTATAGTTGTCAGTTACTGTCTGTTGTGGTTATGAGGACGATGTGTGCAGCGGTTGCTGGCAAATTGTCCATATATGGAGCTCCTCCCACACACATACATATTATGAGAATATTCGTTATAATACTCTCAATTACTTAGTCTAAATTGCTAGCGGTGTATCCACTATTCCCTAAGAACGCCTTTTTCCTATTGTAGTTCCAAAGTTCTATTACACACGCGATTCTTACTTTCTGCATTAAGTTTTGTTTTACTTTAAATCATCTTGCTCAACCAAAAACCTAAAAACAACCTTACTTCACTTGCATCTTAAAGTTATTTCTTAAATACTATGTTTAGTTATAGTTAAAATCATTTTAGTCTTTCGCCTACTGTTCCCTGTGGGATCGATATCTTTATTTCGAAACTAGCTACAAACAATCTGTGCACTTGCAGTCATCAGCTATAAATTCAGGGCCCCAACCTTGGATGAGTGCCTAGGGGCTGAAGTGGTGAAGAGCCTGCAGGAGATGGAAACCAACAGACTGAAAGGTTATTGGCTTGTTCATGAAACATTAGAACAACCAACGGGTAGTGGGCATAGCAGTTCTATTGATGTTTTGCTAAACTTCAGTCGGGATAACTAATATGCAGGATGACAAGGAGGAAACTGTTGCTTATGAAGCAGGTAGAGAGGATGACCCTGGAGGAAAGGATGGTGGTATCGAACCTACCGACCTTGGGGCTACCAGTCAAATTACGGGCGCTGATGTGAGTGCCGGCCAGGAGCCATGAAGCTACTGGTCTGGAACTATCGAACGCTTGGGCGTCCCTCAATAGTTCAAGGACTAGTCCACCTCGTGCGTATGCATGGCCCGAAGCTCGTGTTTATCTCCAAGACAAGATAGAATAAATAGATGGTTGAGAACCTCTGTGGAAAAATGGGGTTAAGAAATTGTTGTCCTGCTCGTGTTAAAGGAAAATGTGGTCGGTTAGCTATGTACTAGGATGATAGTGTAAGCGTGATCTTGATTAATTATGGGCCTCACAATATAGATGTAACAATTTCTAAACTAGATGAAATAAAGTGGAGGTGCACCTTTGTGTACGGAGAGCCCAGATCTCAGCATAATCATCTAATATGGGAATTGTTGAGACACATCAAACCAAATGCAAGTGAGCCATGGCTAATGGTAGGTGACTTTGATGAAGTTATGTGGCAGAGCGAGCACTTCTCTCCCGAGAAACGAGGTGGAAGCCAGATGCAAGCTTTTAGAGATGTTATATCCTTCCATGACTTGCAGGATGTTATATCCTACCATAGGTATTGGTTCGGTTCATCATCATTGTTCTGTCTACAATATGCTATCATAGTGATTGATACGTGATCAGCAAATGACACATGAGCCAATCCTAGGGGCGGGACTAGGAATAACTTGGGATTTATGTCTCTACACTTGCATGTGGGTCGTTCTTTAAATCTTATATTTAATATCCACGCTAGTTATAGCATAAAGATATAAACATTAATAGTAAAATTTGGAATAAATAATAATATTTATTATTGCCTCTAGGCCATATTCTCCTCAAATTATTCCTTACAAAAATTAGCATTTCCTATTTAAACATGGTACATTATGAAATAACTAACCCACCTTAAATTTCCTTTATACATCGTTGGAAATAATTGCACATGTTTAGGGAAATATTAATATTTAAAAAAATAGGATCCATAACCTTTTTCTATCTTGTTTTACTGTTAATAAGTTTTGAACAACAAGAAATAAACCAACCGTACTTTTTAGTAAACTTCATTGATTCATAAAGTTTTAGTCCATCATTACCTAAATAGCACTGAGAAAATTTTCAAAATCCTTGGATGAATTTTTTTATGATTTTTTGAGTTTGATTGTTGTTGCTGAGAAAATATGCATTGCTATAAGGCAGTGATGGTTGGGCCATCAAACCGCTGTTAAATAGGTTATATACACAATTTTTTTTTGTGCAGCACGATAGTAATTCTACCCAAAATTGCTTGTCTTGTGCAACGACTCACACCGAAATTGTTTTTTTGTGCAATTCCGTCTAACTAAACATAAATGTTACTCCAAACAGCATCCACTAATGTGCAATGTCCCTAATAACTATGATAACTACCATGCACCACATAAGCCAAACTTTTAGATATAAGAATCTCCCAACTAACGGATTACATATGATTCTCCAGACGCTCTAGAAACGCAGGTTGACCTGTAAACATGCGAGGCATAAACCGGCGGCATTTGTTCCAATGTGACCCCACCCAAACTCAAGCACAAAGACAGCTAAGATTGCTTGACACCCTTGGTAACTAATATTAGACGGATATATGGAGCCTTATATAAAATCCTTATGGCCCAACTAAACTGTATAAATATGTAGCATACCTATGGATACGAGTATGTTTATGTGTCGGCTCGCCGGCGGACGGTGGTGACGGTCGTGGGCGGCGGGCGGGAGGGGCTGCAAAGCGATGCTGACCCGCCATGAGGTGCTACCTGGCGGTGATGCTGGCCGACACGAGTCTCGGATTTTAGCTGTAACAAATCTGGAAACTACTGCATCAAACGGGCCCATACGGAAATACAATATGCATATGGTTAGCAGCCTCTCAAGGTGCGAATATATGTAATGCTATAATATAGCACGGTAGTCCTACTTGTCATCATCATGTAATAAATACGATGAAGGCATCCTGTCTGTAGTCTCGTTCTTTCCAATGTCCACGTCTAAGATAGTTGGCTTCTTCCAAGCGTCCACGCCTCTGCTTCACAGAAGCTCTATTCGCTTCGGCTTCTCCGATCCTTCGAAGAAGGATGCCTCCGCCGAAGCCCGATGGCTTCCACTCTACCGGACTTGCGTGAGGACTCGGAGCGTTTCTTCTTCCAGTGGTAAGGAGCCCCAGTTTTGTTTGAATCTCTCTATGAATGTTCTTCTTTAATTTGCTGATGTTGTAGTCTTCATTTTTGTCCAGTGAGTGTGTTGGCTGCTCATATAATTGTTTCACCCTCTTAATATCAACTATTAGCATCCCTTACACATGCTGACGGCTGGCTATAGGACGTGTGTTGCTGGATTAAAACAAATCAAGAAAATTGAACCAAATAAACATGTGCAGGCTCACCTTATGGTTTGTTCCGTAGCGTAATCTTCACTGGAGTCTCACTAGTAGCTGGGGCGCGCCTCGTAGCCTGTCAGGTAGCGTAGTAATCTTCCCGGAAGCATCAAACAATGATTGGAGATGGAATCCGGCACGGCGAGGTCTGCCCATCAGACCTCTCGACTCCGAAGAACACGGCCGAACCGACTGCATGTCTTTCCCGCCCTCAGGGAAGACCACACGCGCTTGAGGGGTCGTGAGCTGGCCGGATAGTGCTGTGATCCGGATAGGC
Organism: Avena eriantha; assembly: GCA_910589775.1. Lineage (NCBI taxonomy): Eukaryota > Viridiplantae > Streptophyta > Magnoliopsida > Poales > Poaceae > Avena > Avena eriantha. The sequence goes on along the minus strand of OU342742.1, from coordinate 116,800,385 downwards.
CATACCCCTGTTTGCTTCTCCTATATCAATTTAAGGGAAAAGCTTTTTTTTTTTGCCCGTTTCAAAAAAAAAATTTATGGTACAAGAGCTCGGCAACATTATTTCCGCTATGTTTTATCACAATACTATAGAAACACAAAGTCCAACACATATTCAACAATTTCATTTCTTCAAGCAGTGCATGTTGAAAGGACGTTGGTAGGACAAAATGCAAGCCTACAAATCATGGTATGAATTTCTCTCCCGATCCTCCGTCTTATCCAAATGATTGGTACTTGTATCCAATTTATTCTTGTCCCACGACATAGGATGGGAAGACTAGAATACAGAAGAGCCTGCACAAACCTGAATATCTGCCATCACCATATGACACGGCGTGGGTGGCTATGGTGCCATCTTCCGGATCTCTCGAGGATCCGTACTTCCCACAGTGCGTTGAATGGATAATGCAGAATCAACATTATAATGGATCGTGGGGTATAAATGAATTCGATGCATCAGCCATGAAGGACATTCTCTTATCCACGTTGGCATGCATTATTGCACTGAAGAAATGGAATGTTGGCTCCGACCAAATATCGAGAGGTATCAACACGAATAGATCCCTCCACCTACCAATGTTGTCTCCAATAATCTTCTATTTCTGACAACTTTATGAGATGTATTCTTAATGGCAGGACTGCGATATATGGGTAGAAATCTCCATAGTGCCATGGATATGCGGATTGCTGCTCCTAGCGGGTTCAATCTCACTTTCCCTAGTTTGCTTAGCCTTGGTATTGGAATGGGATTGGAATTCCCCATTAGAGAAGCAGGTATTGATGAGATTCTTCACCTAAGAGAGATGGAGTTGAAAAGGTTTGTCTACAAAACCTCTTCAATGAAAATTTTATGCTCTTTCTTTCAAGCCGTTGAAAATATCTCGTTTCATAACTTAGTATGCTTTTGTTTGTATAATGTGCATGAAATTCTAGTGCATGCTACTACGCTCCTTTGTCTTTGTACATGCAAGGAAATTAATATCTTTTCCAAAAAAGGGGAGTGAAACCCTAGCTAGATTTTTATTTCATCTTTCGGAGTGTAAAACATTTAAAACATCAGAATTGCTAAAAATTTCAACCATATGAAAATACAAATTCAGCGTTTAAACATATTGTATCCTATTAGTAGGCTGCCAACACAACTCGGTATAAGATATCCTGAGCAAACATCAGTAACCGGTTGCATCCAATAGACACGTGTTCCCGCTGATACTCCGGCAGCAGAAAACACCATAGTTGAATCCAATGTACAACCAAGTGGATAACCTATAAAAAATAGTAATTCTAGACCTGTTAAAAACAATGTCATTCCCGCAATACCATATTGCCCAACATAAAGTTGAAACACAAATGTGTATTGCATATTGAGTCTTCCTACCAATACCATAAAGCTAATTACCAAACATATTAGTAATATTGGTTGATGGTGGAATATTATAAGTTAAGAGAGAGAAATCCGCTGAACAAGTTTAACAAAAGGACATGAGAGGAATAAATGATCTACTGTCTCAACTAAGCCACAGAAACAACATTTTCTATTCAAGTTATTTTAGACAAAATATCTCTTATAAATAACACTTTTTATTTCACATGAAAATCTGAATCTTTCGTGGGATCTTAAGTTATTTTTGTAGGAACCTTGTGTGACCATTCGTTTTTTGTGATATTTGCATAATGCATAAGTTTAGCTAAAAATTTCTATGTAACAAAATGTAACAAAAATACGAAGAATGTCATTTTAAATGCAGCATGAATGTCATTTTAAATGCATGACGTCTTGCAAAAAATGTATGAAATGAGTAAAATGACAAAATCTTTGAAAGAGGGAGTTCTGACATATAGAGTAATTCGGGCTAACTAGTTTAATGTAAAAATAAAATGCACCAACACTCATGTGCATGTTATGCCAACCTGGACTAAATCATGAAATTTGAATGGACCTGACAATTTTAGGTCCTCTATGCACAAAGTGTATCATCAAGGACCAAGAAGGAAGAACACTAAAAATTATGTTGCTTTGGCGAGCTTGTGAGTGCGTAACATACATTACTCGTAGGGATCCAGCCAAAGTGGTTTGCATGTTTATCCATGGCCGCAAGAGTGTAGGCCAATCTCGATACAGACTTTGGGGAAATAGCCGGGATAGCCGGGTGGCATCATACTGCAAGGAGGCGATTGCTAACTCTACGGGAAAAACCATGAAGCATCAAGCATCCACCAGGTGATTGCCGACGTGTCTAGAGGCCATTGTGCTAGATATGGGAGGCATGAAGAATTGGACATTTATGACCAATGTAATTATTTATCCATATTCACACATTACAACCATGAACAAGCTACCCAATAAATCACACCACTGCCATGCAAAACCTTTCATACGCAACATTTGTTATGAAAAACCATTTTACTTTATCATATGCCTTCTCGAAATAAATCTTAAGGAGAATCTCACCCATTTTTTTCAGATGAAGCTCATGGATTGTTTCATGCAAAAACCCCCTCTAGGATATATCTTCCTGGCATAAAAGCAGCCTGAATATTTTTCACATGAAGCTCATGGATTGTTTCATGCAAAAAAAAACCCCTCTAGGATATATCTTCCTGGCATAAAAGCAGCCTGAGTAGGTCTAATAACAGTATGAGTAATCGCTGTAATGCGGTCAGTTGCTTCTTTTATGAATATTTTAAAGCTATCATTAAGAAGACATATAGATCTATTTTGTTGAATATGTACCACATTCTATTTTTTAGGCAACAAAATTATTACCCCAAATTTTAGTTTAAGAACTTCAAATCCCCCCTCTGCAATTGAGAAAACATAGCAAACATATTCAATCTTAATGAAATCCTAGAACTTCAGATAAAACCCAGCCGGGAAATCATCAGCCCCCCGGGATCCTGATTAGCAATCACTCTTTGTGCAATATTCTTTATACAATTTTGCAGTTTTTCCAAGATCCGTAATTTACATGAAAAATATGGTTACTTTGTCTATCATGTTTGCATTTTCTTTACAATGATATCAACAGTTAGACTTTGAGTACTACAAATAAATATGAAAATCTTTATACTTCATTTGAACCAGACTTTCTAGGGAGAAATCTTCTATTAGAGAGGCATATTTGACATATGTTGTTGAAGGGTCAGTAAACCTGCTGGACTGGAATGAGGTTATGATGTACCAGAGGAAAAATGGATCATTGTTCAACTCTCCCTCAAAAACTGCTGCGGCATTAATCCACCACTATGATGACAAATCTCTCCGGTACCTAAATTCTCTTCTCCATAAATTTGGCAAAGCAGGTGTGTCTGCCTACGCTTGTTTACGAAAACATGTGCAAGATTTTGGACTATTGTGAAAAGCTACAAATCTTTGATGCATGGAAACCTTTGCAGTGCCATCGGTGTACCCACAAAATATACACTATCAGCTTTCAATGCTAGATATGCTTCAAAATCTTGGAATATCTCACCATTTTTCTAGTGAGATAAAGCGTATCCTTGACACCACATATAGGTAACGTCTATGAGTAAATAGTTATCTCCATTTTTATTGGTTAAAGATTTGATGGTACCAGTTTGGCAGACTTTGGTTACAAGGGGATGAGGAAATCTTGCTGGATATGGAAACATGTGCTATGGCATTTCGTATTTTACGGATGAACGGGTATGATATTTCATCAGGTACGTTCTAGGGCTGGGAGAAGTTTAATGTCTCACTCAAAAGCCTGGCCGCGGTGAGGAGAGCTGAGGGAAGGAGATCCGAGGTTATGGCTTCAGTTCCTCTTGACCCGCATCGCAGTGATTTTAAATTCTCCCAATATGCTCTTGTATATTTCCTGAGTCTTTGTTTAACTAGTTATTTCTATATGGCACAGATGATTTGTCTCATATAGCTGAAGCCCCCACTTTTGAGAACTCTCTTCAAAAATATTTAAAGGATACAAAATCCATATTGGAATTGTACAAGGCATCAGAAGTTATTTTATCAGAACATGAATTGGTTCTAGAGAATATAGGCCGTAGGTCAGCTGACTTACTGAAAGACATATTATGTTCGGACAGCATGCAAAATATCACAATTCTTGGAGAGGTATAGCTGCACACAAATTTAATCCACCTTTTTCATATGTAAGTTACTGTTTAGTTTAATTAACTATGTGTGAATCCAGGTGAATCATGCCCTTAATTTTCCATTTTACACCATGGTGGAACCTCTGGACCACAGAAGGAATATTGAACACTTGGATGCTAGGATTTCTAAGATGCTACAGAACAACTACTTGTAAGAATCTCATTTCAGAACAAAAATGTAAATGACACAAATTAACAGATAAAAACCCTGTCATAACCGTTTATACTAGATTTTTAAAAATGGTTAGATGTTGCCAAACGTAATACTAAATCTTTGTGATAGATTTTACCAATTTTTATTTTCTTTCCCACCTTTTCCCTACTTTTCCCCACTTGTAAAACTGGTGAAATATTTCAAATAAATACTTAAACTGGTAAAATCTGTTAAAAAATTAAAAGACCTTAAAATCGTTCAAAAAGTTTCTTTAAATCGGGCAAAATCTTACCAAGTTTTCTAAATCTGGTATAAACTGTCACAGCAATTTTTTTATTTGCTGTTTCATATCATTTAGTCAACTCATAATGATATAGACGCTGGACAAAAGTTTCAATTAATTTTCTGAATCAGGCCATTTGTTGTCAATCAAGATCTTCTATCTTTGGCTATTGAAGATTTCAGTTTATCTCAATCAGTATACCAGGACGAACTCAATCACATGCACCGGTAATCTGGCAATTGTATATATGCTACCCTACCTTCTTAAGTCCATTGCTTACACAGTCCATAAATGTTTTGTTCCAACAGTTGGGAGAAAGACAACATGCTGGACAAGCTACAATTTGTACGACAGAGACTGGCATTTTGTTATTTCGCTGCCGTTTCAACTATATCACCTCATGAATTGTCCGATGCTCGCATTGCGTGTGCCAAAAATGTCGTGCTCACAATTGTCATTGACGACTTCTTTGATGTCGGAGGATCACAAGAAGAATTAGAAAACCTTGTAGCATTAACTGAGATGTACAGTACTTTAACTTGGTGCCTTCTTCTGTAGTAGTTATGGTGTGTTGTACATCTCTAACGAAAGTCCCTTTTTGTTTTGCTTATGGTTATCTCAGGTGGGAAGACCCTCACGAAGATGCATTCTGCTCAGAGCAAGTAAAAATTGTATACTCTGCCATCTATAGTACAGTGAACAAGCTTGGTGCCATGGCGTCTGCTGTGCAAAATAGAGATGATATACGATCCCCGGTTGAAATTGTGAGTTTAGAGTGTCACCCCTTCTTTCTTCATTGCATGAAATTCAGTATTGACAAGTTAGCATTCATCTGCAGTGGCAGAAGCTCATCAGGTGCATGATGACTGAGGCAAAATGGCAAAGGAGCAAATATGTACCAACGATTGAGGAATACATGATACCTGCAACTTTCTCAATTGCAGTAGCCCCCATGGTACTTCCAGCACAGTACTTTCTAGGAGAAATGCTCACGGAGTACATGGTTAGAGACGAAGAGTACAAAGAGATGTGTAGGCTAATGAGCACCATTTGTCGTCTCCTGAACGACATTCGAACCCTTGAGGTATTTAGCAATCTGTCTATAGCAATTATCTTCAAATGGGCAGCTTCTGACAAATGGTCTATCGTTTCAGAGGGAGTCTGGAGAAGGTAAACTTAACGGTGTTTCACTGCTTATTCATCACAGTGGTGGTTCGATGTCCATAGAAGAGGCTAAAAATACGATGAAGAAATCAGTAGTCGCGTGTCGGAGAGACTTGCTAAGGTTGGTTCTTAGAGAAGATAGTGTAGTTCCAAGGAAATGCAAGGAACTATTCTGGAGGCATAGCAAAACCGCTTTCTTGTTCTACTTCCGAGCTGATGAGTTTACTTCGCCCAAGGAATTGGTCGGTAAAATGAATGCAGTAATCAATGAGCCACTCAAACTCCAGACTAACAATCCATCGTTAGATGATCAATCTAGCCTCTGGAATGGACTTGCCAAGTACTAGGTGCAACTTCCCGATGTGTTTAATTTTAAGGAGTCATCATACATAAGACCACATATTGTATTTCCTGGTGTTGTTAAATCATAGTCCATTATATGTACCTTAAGAAGATATGGAGAAGGTTTTATTCAACTTTGTGGTGCTGAAATAGAGAATTACGCTACGAGAACATTTTTCCACCATAAGTTTCATTGTGGAGGAGAATCTTTGCCCGTTCTTCATCAACGGGAGCCTATCTAGCGTCTCTCCATCAAATTCCACCATCTCTCCATCGAATTCCGCCATTTATCCTCGCTATTCACTTGTAATCATCTTACCTGTTCTTGATCCACTATATTTGCATGGAATTCTCATGCTTCTGATATGGATGATAATTGGATAACCTGTATGATGTGGCGATTTATTTATGATTATGCTATTGCTATGTTAGATTCGGTAAAGACTAATTCCTCTCTTTCTTTTTGTTATCATATGGCATCGCTTTATTATTCTAGCTATTGCCCAAGTTCGAGGATCGGCAATAACTAGCACCTATCATTTCCAGACATTTGTGACCCCATGAGTTGAAGTCCATGATATCTAGGAATTGGTTGTGGTTTGAGGAGTGAACATTTTTTTATAAAGAGAATATATTAATATCACGCAAATACCATTTACACCCAACCTCTAAACCAATAAGATTTGTTAAGACATACATGATGCACACTGCCAAAAGAAACTAAAAACAATAAAAAAGAGCCTGCAACGGTGAACAGTCGCTTTGCGGTAGCAACACTCTAATCACCACCAAAGACAACACCTAGACTACCAAGGAGGTTGTCCAAATGCAACACGTACAACAATGAAACATTGCAAAAGTGTTGTCATTGCCCAATCAAATACCTTAGTTTCTTCACCTTGAGAAAGACCGCTTTCTCAAAACAATGCATTCAACAATGCCACTGTCAGGGACAACCAATAAAGGCCAGACCTTGAGTTTACACCTGAAAATCATAACTCAGTACTAGAGGAGTACCACACACAACAAATTCCTCCAGTGCTGCTGCCCCCACTTGGGGAGGCCGCTACTGCAAGTCACGTACCAGTAGGAGAACTTGGTCGCTGGTAGGAGGACCAAAATGCGGGAGAGGCGACAAGCTCGTAGAGGCCCTAAGAATAGCGTCCTTTTGGGTAAGGGTGGCAGAGGTGGTCACATGGGACAAAGCCATCAGAATCGTGGTGAGAACAAGCATATCAAACTGAATTGAAAGAGGGGTAGAGAATTGGGGTTCGAGATCAGGGCATGTCTCCAACGTGCGGGTGAGGGTCTGTTAGGGCGTAGACCTCCGGCTGATTCCCCTAATTGTGGGAGGAGAAAGGCATGGCCGCTCACCATCAATTGGGTGTCATGTGTCATGTGTGTGATCGCAAGATGAAGGAAGGGATCGACTAGTGACGGGCCAAATCAATCTTAGGCAATGTAGAAGTACGCGACCGTCGGTTCAATTGTAGGAGCTCGAGTCAGCCATGGCCAGGGAATAATCGGCCGACGCGGCCACAACGTTGTGACGGATGGAAGAAACCAAAGACGGATGACACCACCGGGAGCGAAAACGTCGTTAAGCAATTTAATGGTAAAGATCTATATATGTTTCGTATTCCAATAACAGTTAATTTTTTTGTTCTTAGTGTTTAACTTTTGTATGAAAATGTGTCGAGACCACCAGTGGGATATGACCGTTGTGCTACACGAAAGAGCACTATGGAGAGAACAGAAAAGCAATACGTGAGGCTCCAATATGGTTCAGGAACAAAGTGGAATGCAGTGTCATGGTTCCATTATACTGGAATGGGTTGGTTCCATTCTTCTGTTTCGTTAGGACCAAAAATTTGTAATGGAATGGTTCCATCCTATGTTCGGTTGGGCCAAAAAAAGTAGAATGGAATGATTTCGTTCTATGTTTGGGTGCATTTAGCAAAAATGATGAAAAGAGAATAGAGAGAGTGAGAAGGTTTGGGTGGCTTTAGTATAGAGGAACGGGGAGATTCCACCGATTTAGAAGAATGAGTGCATTCTGGATCTAGAGGAATATTCTCTTTTGAGGAACCTGTGGAAAATATTGATCCCCGAATATTTTGTTGTATTGATGTGTTGACCGTCGGGGGTATATATAGACGTACACGGAGGGGAGAGACTTGGAGTACAAGAAGATGAGTCCTAGTCTATCTCTACGTTATATACGTGTTCTAACATTCTCCCTCAGTCGTAGCGGGAGAGAAGCGGACGTTTGAGACTGGATTTGAAGTCCGCCATCTTCTCCTCCTTGTCATCATCAACTGCATCTCTGATGATCTTGGCCAGCACCTAGGGACGGTGACTGCGTCCCCTCCTGGTGCCTCTCTTCCCTCCTGCAGCCATAGCGGGAGTGTCGTGGACACAGGTGATGACGCGAACGTTGTTGACTGGAGTTGTTGCCGTTGTATAGCTGTAGACGTTGTTGCTATCGATATTGAGGTAGCTAATCGTGATGTAGCCGTGGTCGGTGTGGTGTGGTCGATGTCGTAGTCGTCGTATGTTGTATGGCTGCCATTGGCAGAGGCGCAAAAAATTGCGCGTTTTTGTTGTTGTTGACGGAGCTGTAGTTGTGGGCGTTTTGCACCTTGGAGAGGTACCATCGGGGACGTTTCTTGGACGCGGTCATAAGTGAGACTATCGGTTTTGCCAGGACCGGAGGAACCTACCAAGCACACAAGGTTTTGCCAACATGCATGGTCATAGGGGCATCACAATTGTAACGCCGGTTTGTTGATGCAATCGTCGGTGTCGTGGACGCGGCCATGCCGTCGTTGGGGTCATGGACGCAGCCATGCCTCGTCGTGCCTTGCAGCTGTATTGTCAGAGGGCGTCGCAGTTGTATGTCCATCATGTGGACGCGGTACAAAGATGTTGATGAAGACCATGTTGAAGTAGACCTTGGCGATGATGTGTCGGTGATGAAGGAGTAGGCGTGTCAGCGCTGATCGTCGCTCGAAGACGTCCCTTATGGCGGCGATAATATCGAAGCCTAGCTCGTAGTTTAACTGTGTCGTACAGCTCGATCGCGTGGATGTTCGAGTCATTGTAGTCCGGCTCGATGCAGTACAGATCAGTATGTACATGTAGACGACGTGTCAGTACGTGGTATAGTCGATGGAGTCAAATTGGAGCAGATCGCCCGATATAGCAGTATATGTTGCTGCAGGTTCCTGGTGCGGAGGTGTAGTAGACCGATGACGTGGCTCCTTGGAAGTTGCAGCCCGGCTAGAGGTGGAGTAGAAACCGGACCGGTCTCCTATTTCTCTGAGCTAGCCAAGCAGCAAATATATTCTTTTAACGTGTACAGACACATGATTCGTGGAGATGCATAACTCATGTGTACTTCCTCGGGAAGCACGTGCACATGACGGTAGTCGTGCATGGCCACGCGTAGTGGATGGACCGTATGGCCAGGGCGACACGCGCGCGTGCGCAACCCTCGAGCGCTCCGGGAAGTGCACCTTGAACGGGGATCGTGTGGATCGTTCAATGAACTCGATGTTGCCCACCATCGTCGAAACTTGCCGACGTCGTGCTGCACGGATCACCACCGTGTGCCTGATGAACGATCTAGGCGTCGCACGAAGAACCACCGATGTCTTCTGCTGATTTCTCGCGAGATTTGAGGATCAATGATTAGGAAATTATTCGGCTAAATTGGATCTAATCTATAAATTGGGGAATTTTGAAATTTGTCTAAACTAATCTATGGAAATATGTAGGAATTGCGAAACTGGATCTACACTAGTAGAAAAATAGACATCAATACCGGTTCCAGAGGCCCTTTTGTACCGGAAATGCAACCGGTACAAAAGATTCGGGACAAAAGCCCCCCCCCCCCCCCCCCCCCCCGCGCTTGGTACTGTTCCTTACGAACCGGTATTAAAGGGGCCTCCACGTGGGCACCCAGCAGACCGCATGGCTAGGGACCTTTAGTACCGGTTTGTAACAAGAACCTGTACCAAAGGTTGGCTACCGCGGCAGAGAAAGTGCATAAATCTCTGCCGCGGCAGAGAATCGAGGGTTTAAGGTTTTAGGAGGGGTTTAGGGGTATCGGACCGTTTCATCATACGAGGATCGCGTCGATGCGCCAGAAACGCGTTTGGGTTTAGGTAGTACATGAAGATCTAGGTGATGCATATCAACTTCGTGCATATAATATAACACATGTAATTGCATAAGATCGCAAAATTAAGTAGTACATGCATGAAGATCGATCTTAATGCATAGTGGTACTCTCCGAGGCATACTATCTATTACATGTAGCATAGTGGTACTCTCCGAGTCAAACTATATATAACATGTAGATCTTCATTAATAGTGGTACTATGCGAAGTTAGGTGTGACGTCCTGAAGGAAAAATCCCGCCAATTCCTCGCCAATTGCTTTTAAACGGTTCTCGATTGAGATCATGTCCCGCTTTCTTACCAACGGTAAAAGAATGAGATACAAATGAATACATGAGCTATGTGTATATATATATATATCAAAATCACCATCAAACAATTATGACTGAAACTCAGCACAAGTTATGGTAACAAAATAAATTTGTGAATATTATTTTCGTACCTCTCTATTTCTTTGATTATTCATTCTCTCGCTAATAATCTTGTGGATGTTTTCGCAAACCTAGTATCCACATAGATTAGTCCCCTTTTGTTGTTTCGCGCATTTCTGTACAAGAATATAATTCAATCAAACAATAATCAAGTATGATAAAGGTGTGTGGACCTAGGTAGTACTACTTACTTTGTTCGCACGCCATTTCAGCTTCTATTTCCATCCACCGGCCGGGTCTTCCTAGATGAATTTTTTCCATACGCTGCCCGACAAAAGAAAATGCATAAAAGAGTTATCAATTTGTTGATATCAGGAAATTAACGAAAAAACCGATAAGAATTAAAATTACTTTTTGAGCATATCAAAAGCCGTCTTGTATAGTATAGGCTCTTTGGTTAGTGACTCAAAGACTTCAACTTCTCCATCGTACATTTTAATGACGATAAGAATAAAGTGGAACCTGCGCACGTTTAAATATGCAGTGTCATAGATATAAGTCATCAGTTAAAATATGGTGAGCAAAATAGAATGTGTCATAAGACAGTAACACTCACTTGAAGTTGTAAGGCCAAAATATTATATTTTTGTCACGTTGTCACTTCAAAAACCTTAGCAAAGTCTCCAGCATATCCTTGTTATAGATGGGATGTTCTATGGTTATTTCATGCATTGTATCTGGGACAATGAACCCAATGTCCGTGATTTCATCCCTTTTGCATTCGAGCTTCTTCGATCTGCATAATATAGCACACAAAAGATAAAATTGAGGATAATTTGCAGACAATGAACGAGCTGAGCTAAAGACTTCTCAAATTACATTAATAAATCACTTACAAACAATAGCTACTGATGATAGATTTGTCGAGAGCTCGGAGATTGTATAACTGAAAAAGTTCACATAAGTCAACGCTCACAGAGTATTCTTGGAAGTTGTGCTCATCCTTAACTCACACCATGATAGCCTCGATCCCTTTCTTTGTGGCATTAGTGTACCACACATGCAAATTACGCATACTTGTTAGTAGCGACCTGATATTCTCGACCAAATCTTTCCCATGAACAAATTTATATGGTACTTCAGGGATGGGGTAATCGGTTGTGTTTTGTCAAGAACTTTGAACGGCCTTCTCGTCAAACACCTTGAGAGGGGGGACCGATTGAACGGGTTGTTCTCCGAGCTGGTGCACTTGTTTCCTTTTTATACCCGAGACCACCGATTTATCGGGTTTTTCCGCCTCCACCATATCGTCATACGACCTTTAAATAGAACGCCTATAGTCAGATGGCGGCGATGGTACATGGTCATATAGATTCTCAACGGTACGCACAACTTTCACTGGATCTAGAGTCTTCTCAAAAGGTATCTCTGGCACTTTCTTAGCAAAATGTTTTTCCACCTCGGATTTAGAGGTTTCGATGCATTCCTCGATAGTTTTTTCCCAAGGTAACTTCTCAATAGGCGGCAGTGGTTTCTCCTTGCTAGGTCTCTTCCTAGGCGGCGTACCGTTTCGCTTAATGGGCGCAGTCTTACGTGGAGGATCTCTAGATGGGGGACTCGCGCTGGGGTCCCTCTCAGGTAGGTGTGGACTTTGCTGCTCATGTGGACTGCTACCAGGAGGAGTCAATGTCCATTGATGCTCATGTGGAATTTGCTGCTCATGTGGACTGCTACGAGGAGGAGTCGGTGGCCTTGGCAAAAGGACGATGTATTTCTTCGACCATAGGGCGAAACCTCGCTTGACATCGGCCAATGTCTTCTCCTCGTCACCTCCAGGAAAATCAAGCTCCACTGTTTCATAACCCTGAACAACATCACCCACCCCGACATGAACACAGCCAGCTGGAATGAGCATATGATGGTGCGTTGATCCATCTTCAGTTGGGTAAACATAGCCGACCGCCACCTTAACGGACACATTCCTCATTGGCAAATGTAACTCGCAATCTGGCTTCTCCGTGACATAATCCACGGGGTAGCTTCCTCCACATTCAAGATGCGAGGAACCCACACTTCTTTTTCGCTGAGATGGGGTGGCATCGGCTTGAGGATCTTGTAGAAACAGCGGCTGATCAGGTGCCCTCTGATTTTTCTCAAGCACCTCCACCCTATTTATCAATTCCGCTAACTTGGCTGACTCCTGCTTATTCTTTCTCGAACGGCTTCTATAAGTGTCAGCGCACTCCGGCCACGCTTCCTTCATGGTGACACCTGGGAGGGCTCGTATCCATCCAACGTGTTCAGGATTCCCCAGAGCGAGTGTCAGCTCGTCATTCTCTCTATTGGGAATGTACTCTCCCTTTCTAACTTTTTCAATTGCATCTATAAGCTCCGTCGTGATTGCTTCAATTTTTTCTTCCATTTTCCCTTTGCAACGATCTTCCCTGTCTTTGGGTCCAACCCTGCCCCATACGCGAACAACCAGAACTTGGACCAGTCAAGCCAGTCCCATGTCTGTGGAGTGATTCCTGCCTCCATTAGTTTAGCTTCAAATGCTATCCACTTCGGAATGGCAGTCTTGTAGCCACCTGACCCCAAATGATGGAAATGTTTCTTCTTTGAAGCATTTTTTTTCGTATTTGTGATTGATCGGGACACAACAGTAGACGATTTCGTATACGTCTTAAATCCGGGCCAGTGATCTTTTATCTTCACTAGACTTTCAGTGAATACTGGATCTTCTTCTTCATATCTGGCCCATAAATATTTCTTCCAGGTCTGGAATTGTGTGGCCATCTTCCTAAAAGTCCATTCCTTGACTTTGTTCTTCTGCCCTTCCGTCATGTCTTCCGGTAGGCTGAAGTGTGTCAGTAGACTGTCCCAAAGAAACTGTTTTAGAGTATCATTGACATAACTAGCTTCATCCCCTTCGTTCTTTGGCTTATGCCACTGTACAATGCTGATCGGTACATGGTCCCTAACAAGAACTCCAGCTTGATTTACAAATGTACGACAGTGCTCCACCGGTTCACCACTAGCCTTAAATGCGGTGAGGGCTAACCTACCCTCGCCCTTTAGACGTTCCGTCGGACCTTGTTGGGTTTTAACATATTTGCTCGATAATCCAGAAGGCTATAAGAAAAATAATTCGTTAATAAGTGCAATACAATTAAATCAATGCATCTAGCCTTGATATATAAATATACACCTCGCCAGAGTTTGTTAAGAACACTTCGTTGTCTCTTCTTTCTTCAGACTCAAGTCCCTCACCGACATCGTTCAGAAATTGTGAGGCGAAATCATCGTCATCTCCATCGGGTTCCGGTCCATGGGCACTCTCATATATCATTTTCTACACCATTTCTTCTTGCTCCTCATCTCGGATGAAGGTGTTGTCCTCCATAGCTCAATGTCACTACAAAATTAAGTGGAATTATTTGATTCATCATGTCATGATCATAACAGATTGCTAGACGGATAACACCGCCGTCGGCGCCTGGCATGGGGGCAACTTCGCCAACACCGTCGTCGGCTAGGGGAGCAGCATGCAAGGAGCATCGTCCGCTAGGCGGCGTGAGGAGGCCGTGTGGCGAGGCGGCATCGACACCGGACACTGCCGGCCCGTGCGCGCTAGCGAGGCCGCCTAGCCGGCATGGCGTGTGGCGTGGCGAGGCCACCTAGCCGGCATCGTCGGCTAGCCGGCGTGGCGTGGCGGTGTCGCGAGGCCGCGTAGCCGGCGCGAGCGAGGCGACGTCGACACCGGACACTGCCGGCCCGCGCGCTAGCGAGGCCGCCTAGCCAGCGTGGCGTAGCGTGGCAGTGTCGCGAGGCCGCGTAGCCGGCGTGAGCGAGGCGGCGTCGACACCAGACACTGCCGGCCCCCTCGCACGCTAGCGAGGCCGCCTAGCCGACGTGGCGTGTGGCGTGGCGAGGCCACCTAGCCGGCGTCGTCGCGAGGCCGCGTGGGCGTGGGCGTGGTGTGGCGGCGTCGCGAGGCCGCGTGGGCGTGGGCGTGGGCGTGGCGTGGCGTGGCGGCGTGGGCGTGTGTGGCGCGAGCAAAGCAGGCATGTCGCCGGTGTGCGCGGCGTGTGTGGCGTGGCATGGGAATTTCATCGAACACCCTAAGGGCGGTGTCGACGAAGCCACACACGCAGCGCACACCGGTGTTGCCGGCTTGGGCGTCTGCGGCGTCGGCAAGGATGGCGGATGGTGGCGCGGCGGCATGGCTGGGCGGCGGCGTGGCTGCGGACGGCGGCATGAGCGGGGGACGGAAAGAAGGGGAGGAGCGGGCGAATTACCTGCGGACGGCGACGGACGGCGGCGCGGCGGCGTGGATGTGCGGAGACGGCACGGCGGCGTGCGGCTGTGTAGAGAGATCGACGGTGTGTGGAAAGAAACTCGCGTGCGTGGAAAGGAGGCCCCGAAGGTGAGAAAATCCCCTAGGGGACCTTTGCTACCGATTGCACCCACAAACCAGTAGCAAAGGCCTTTGCAACCGGTTGCAAAGGTATTGTTTTTTCTGTTTCTATTTTGTTTTTTCTATTTCTTTTTCTTTTCTATTTTTTCTATATCTATTTTGTTTTTGCTATTTCTTTTTCTTTTCTATTTCTATTTCCTTTTCTATTTCTATTTTTTTGTATTTTTTTTCTTTTTCTTTTCTATTTCTATTTCTATTTCTATTTCTTTTGTATTTCCTTTTCTTTTCTATTTATTTTTCTATTTTCTTTTCTATTTCTTTTTGTATTTCTTTTTCTTTTCTATTTTCTATTTCTTTTTCTTTTCTATTTTTTTCTGTTTGTATTTTGTTTTTTCTATTTCTATTTCTTTTCTATTTCTTTTTTATTGTATTTCTTTTTGTATTTCTTTTTCTTTTCTATTTCTTTTTGTATTTCTATTTTCTTTTTGTATTTCTTTTTCTATTTTATTTTGTATTTCTTTTGTATTTCTTTTTCTATTTTCTATTTCCTTTTCTTTTCTATTTCTTTTTCTTTTGTATTTATTTTTCTATTTCTTTTTCTTTTCTATTTCTTTTTCTGTTTCTTTTTCTTTTCTATTTTTTTCTGTTTATATTTTGTTTTTTCTATTTCTATTTCTTTTTCTTTTCTATTTCTTTTCTATTTCTATTTTCTATTGTATTTCTTTTTGTATTTCTTTTTCTTTAAAAAAATCATTTATAGGTTCACAACATGCTATTTCATCAGAGATCCACTTCAAGTTCAGCGAGGCTAAGCCCCGGGCTAAGAAACTTTAGTCCCGGCTGGTGGGTGCAACAGAGACTAAACGTGTCGGTGGGATAAGGACGCGTGGGTAAACCTTTAGTCCCGGCTGGTGAGTGCAACCGAGACTAAAGTTGTCGGCAGGATAAGGACGTATGGGTGGACGCACTGCTCAATGAGATAAAGCATGTAGCGCACGACGCCCTGTCGGAGGAACAAGACAAAGTAGAAGCGGCGCCGTGCCTATAAAAGGAGCATCGATACGCTATGGCAAGCACCTCAACAAGCCAACACAGGTAGAGAGAGTTTCATCCTCATGGATGGAGGGTTGGGAAATCTCCCGTGGCAGAGCTTCTCGAAGATGTCGTCGGTGCACACGCCCTACGTCATCTTCGGAAGCTCCGTCTCTGAAAAATTTCCCTGCAAGCCCGTGAAAGACTCCATCTCCTCTAACAGTGTTGGGGAAAGGGTTGGGAAATCTCCCGTGGCGGAGCTTCTCGAAGATGTCGTTGGTGCACACGCCCTACGGCATCTTCGGAAGCTCCGCCTCGGAAAAATTTCCCTGCAAGCCCATGAAAGACTCCATCTCCTCTAACAGTGTTGGGGAAAGGGTTGGGAAATCTCCCGTGGTGGAGCTTCTCAAAGATGTCGTTGGTGCACACGCCCTATGGCATCTTCGGAAGCTCCGTCTTGGAAAAATTTCCCTGCAAGCCCGTCAAAGACTCCATCTCCTCTAGTAGTGTTGGAGAAAGGGTTAGGAAATCTCCCATGGCGGAGCTTCTCGAAGATGTCGTTGGTGCACACGCCCTACGACATCTTCGGAAGCTCCGCCTCTGAAAATTTTCCCTGCAAGCCCGTGAAAGACTCCATCTCCTCTAACAGTGTTGGGGAAAGGGTTGGGAAATCTCCCGTGGCGGAGCTTCTCAAAGATGTCATTGGTGCACACGCCCTAACGGCATCTTCGGAAGCTCCGCCTCGGCAAAATTTCCCTGCAAGCCCGTGAAAGACCCCATCTCCTCTAACAGTGTTGGGGAAAGGGTTGGGAAATCTCCCGTGGCGGAGCTTCTCGAAAATTTCCCTGCAAGCCCGTGAAAGCTACTTAACTAGTAAACCAAGCCAACCATCTCCATTGTTAATATCTTACATACAGTAAAATCATTACACAAAAATAAATGGGAAAGTGATTTTCATATTGAGATACACAAGTTATGATCCCTATCTAGTCTTCTGGGTTTTCTTCGTGTGTTTCCCTTTCTTCTGATTGCGACGCAACCATGGACAATCTTCATTATTTAACATGATGCTTGGGTCAGTTCTCACCTTGAAGGGTGGAATATCATCAAACTTATTATAATCTTCTGACATGTCTGTCTTTTCCTCTACTCCCACAATGTTTCTTTTTCCTGAAAGAACTATGTGGCGCTTTGGCTCATCGTATGATGTGTCCTCTTGCCTTTGTTTTCTTTTTTCGGTTTGGTAGACATGTCCTTCACATAAAAAACCTAAGCCACTTCACTGGCTAGGACGAATGGTTTGGTGTCGTACCCTAGATTCTTGAGATCCACCGTAGTCATTCCGTACTGCGAGTCTACCTGTACCCCGTCTTTCAGGTTGAACCATTTGCACTGGAACAAAGGGACCTTGAAATTAGGTCCATAGTCAAGTTTCCATATCTCCTCTATGTACCCATAATATGTGACCTTCTTCCCATTGTCCTCTGCTGCATCAAAGCGGACACCACTATTTTGGTTGGTGCTTTTTTATCTGGGCGAACGTGTAAAATGTATTCCCATTTATCTCGTACCCTTGAAAAGTCGATATAGTCGAAGATGGTTGCTTGGCAAATAAGTATAGCTGTTCTTCATCAGTGACATTCATGAGACGTGTTTGCAAGCAACCGCCAAAAGTCTTCATGTGTTCTCCATCAATCCAATCTCCACGTTGCTCCGGGTATTCAGAGCGTAAAATATTCTTGTGTTCCACTATGTACGGAGCCACCAAGCTGGAATTATGTAGAACTGTGTAGTGTGCTTGAGTGAAAGAATGTTCGTCCATACACATTATTGCTTTCTTTCCTAGCATGCCGTTTCCACGCAGTCTCCCCTCATAGCGCGATTTAGGAACACCGATCAGCTTAAGGTCAGGAATAAAGTCAACACAGAACTCAATGACCTCCTCTGTTCCATAGCCCTTGGAGATGCTTCCTTCTGGCCTAGCACGGTTATGAACGTATTTCTTTAAGACTCCCATGAATCTCTCAAAGGGGAACATGTTGTGTAAAAATACAGGACCGAGAACGCCAATCTCTTCGACCAGGTGAACGAGGAGATGCGTCATAATATTGAAGAAAGATGGTGGGAACACCAACTCGAATCTGACTAGACATTGAACCACATCCTTCTGTGAATTTTGTAGAGTTAGTGGATTCATCAACTTCTGAGAAATTGCATTGAGGAACGCACATAGCTTCACAATGGGTACTCGAACATTTTCTGGCAGAAGCCCCCTCAATGCAACCGGAAGTAATTGTGTCATAATCACTTGACAGTCATGAGACTTTAGGTTTTGAAACTTTTTCTCTGACATGTTTATTATTCCCTTTATATTCGACAAGAAGACGGACGGGACCTTGATGCTACTCAGGACTTCAAAAAATATCTCCTTCTCTTCTTTGGTAAGAGCGTAGCTAGCAGTACCTTGATACTTCTCTGGATTCAGGTTGTTTCCTTCGTGGATACATTGTTGGTCCTGCCGTGCATCCAGTGTATCTTTTGTCTTCCCATACATGCCCAAGAAAATCAGCAGGTTCACGCAAAGATTTTTCGTCACGTGCATCACGTCGATTATAGAGTGAACCTCTAGGATTTTCCAGTAGGGTAGCTCCCAAAATATAGACATCTTCTTCCACATGGGTACGTGTCCATCAACATCGTGCGGAACAGATTGTCCGCCAGAACCCTTTCCAAAGATCACTTTTAAATCCTTGACCATATCATATATAACATCCCTAGTAGGGCAGGTAGGCTTCGTTCGGTTATCTGCCTCACCTCTGAAATGTTTTCCTCTCTTTCTTACGTGATGCTGTTTTGGAAGAAATCGACGATGCCCCAGGTACACATTCTTGTTTCCCAAATATATACTGTCAGTCTCACCTAAACAGTGTGTGCATGCATTGTATCCCTTGTTTGACTGTCCTGAAATGTTACTAAGAGCAGGCCAATTATTGATGGTTACAAACAACAACGCTCGTAGGTTAAATTCCTTTTGTCCGTGCTCATCCCACACAGGTACACCTTCTTCATGCCACAACTGTAAAAGTTCTTCAACCAATGGCCTCAGGTACACATCAATGTCGCTGCCAGGTTGCCTTGGGCCTTGGATGAGCACTCACATCATAATGAACTTCTTCTTCATGCACAACCAAGGAGGAAGGTTATAGATACATAGAGTCACTGGCCAGGTGCTATGAGTCAATTTGGGTATCTATAACCTTCCTATGTATCTGAAAATGATGAACAAACGTTATGATGCCAGTGACAAACGTTATGATGTCTATAACCTTCCTATGTATCTAAAACTCTCCTTGGAACAAACGTTATGATGAACTTCTGAAAATGACTTGAACTCTCTTTCTGCCATCGCAATAACTTGGCATGCTCTTTGTTTTGGAACAAACGTTTCAACCGTGGTATTACAGGAGCATACCACATCACCTTCGCAGGAACCCTCTTCCTAGGGGTGGACTCGCCCTCAACATTGCTAGGGTCATCTCGTCTGATCTTATACCTCAATGCACCACATATCGGGCATGCATTCAAATTCTCGTACTCCTCGCGGTAGAGGATGCATATATCTTCTGCACCTTTAATCCTAGAGGGAAGACAACCTTCTTTGCTTCGTACGTACTAGAGGGCAATACATTCTCCCTTGGAAGCATCTTCTTTATTATTTTCAGCAACTTTTCAAATCCCTTATCAGAAGTACCATTCTCTGCCTTCCATTGCAGCAATTCTAGTGTGGTACCCAGCTTTTTCTGGCCATCTTCGCAATTTGGGTACAACAATTTGTTGTGATCCTATAACATTTTCTCCAACTTCATCCTATCCTTTTCACTTCCGCAGTTTATCTTCGCATCAAGAATGGCCTGACCCAAATCGTCATCGGGGTCATCAAAAATGGGCTCTTCTTCATCTTCGTCTTCCCCATTCTACTATCACCGTCTTCAGTGAACATAGGATAGTTGTCACTATCCTCTTCTTCTTCGTTGTCTTCCATTATAACCCCTCTTTCTTCGTGCTTGGTCCAACAATTATAGTCGGGCATGAAACCGTTCTCAAGCAGGTGGGCATGAAGGGTCTTTGAGGTAGATTAATCATTCGTATTGTTACAGGAACTACATGGACAATAAATGAAACCATTCGAATGCCTGTTTGCCTCAGCCACGTTGAGAAAATAATGCATGCTAGTAATGAAGTCGGGATGGCATCGGTCACCGTACATCCATTGTCGTATCTGCATTATATATAAGTATATCAAAAATCATTAATTACACAACATCATGGATATATCAGTGACCAACTTAATTAATATTCAAGTTCATCACATAAAACTAAGTTTTTTTATAAAAAAGAAGAGGCACACCGAGGTGGTACACTGCTGGCTAGGGGACGACGCTGGCGATCGACGGTGGTGAGGACGGGGACGATACTAAAATCTACAAATCATACTTTAATTTGAGCTCAAATTGCATATAAAAAGAATGAAATCCCTAACTTAGGCACTTCATCGAACACCTTGCTAGCACTACAAAAATAATAAGAGTTAAACTAGGAAAGAAATGATTAGGAACACCGGAAGAAAGGATGATATTGCTAACCCTTGGATAGATCGGTGCCGTCAATCTTGATAAAATGGTGGAAAAAATGGAGATTTGTTGGAGTGTGAGAGGTGCAAAATATTTGGAAATGTGAGAGAGGAGAAGAAGAAGGGGAAATGAGATGCAAGCCGATCGGGCTTAAGAAATAGGGCAGGGACCCTATAGTACCGGTTCTTAAGATGAACCGGTACTAAAGGTTCAGCTCTGGGCCCACCTTGCTTCAAAATTGTACTGAAACCCTCTCGTACCGGTTCGTAACACGAACCGATACAAAAGGCCCTCAACGAACCGGTAGTAATGTTCCTCGGCCGCCTGGACAAGGGAGCCAGTACTAATGCACCCTTTAGTACCGGTTCGTAAGGGAACCGGTACTAAAGGCTTAGATGGAAGCCATGTTTTCTACTAGTGCTAATCTAAGGAATTTGAACTTCGAAAATTGGATCTAATCTAAGAAACAGAATTTATCTAAAGAACCGGTTTGTTTACTCAAGATCGGGTGCCGCGCCCCCAAGGAGAGAAGATTGATCTCCCCGGGGGCGGCACGCGTTGCAGAAGTGGAGAGTAACCTAGGATGCGGCTAACCGCTCTGATACCATATGAAAAATATTGATCCCTAAATGTTTTGTTGTATTGATTTGTTGACCGTCGGGGGTATATATAGACATACACGGAGGGAGAGAGACTTGGAGTACAAGAAGATGAGTCTTAGTCCATCACTAAGTCATATACAGAACTACCCCATTCCATTCCATTTCTGTACTGAACACTAGAAGGACTATCAGGTGTGGAACCATTCCATTATATTCCACTTCGTGACATCAACCAAACACACTCTATGTTCCCACGCCCGATGGAGTGAGCCAGCGACGGAGAGGGGAGAGGAAACAAGGCATGCATGCTACAACTTTTACTTTCTTGCACGGCGGGAGAAGCGAAAATTTTGGCATCTTCTCACGTCCTTTACACGAAGACGAAGAAGCGGTGATGAACCTATGAAAACATATGCCGGCAATGCCAACACCAGCGATTAGTCCCGTGAGGGATTTTTTCTAGAGAGGAAGATTAAATTGATAGTGCGTGTAGGATAGCCAGTATATTCCGGTTCCTTATCGAGGATTTGTGTTCGTGTGAAAACGAACGACTCCAAATCAATATTTGCTAAACCATCGGGCGCAGGCAAGCCCCATCCTAGGAAAGACCTTTTCACCTGCTGAAAAGGACAAACACAAAGAAAACAACACCTACATGACCCTCATATAAACAAAGTACGAAGCTCTAATTAATGGTACTTGCTACGATCCAAATTAATGTTCTCAGCTTTTGCTAGATTCAGATGTATCTTGCGCTAAAACATGACTAGATACATCCGAATCTAGACAAATATGAAAATACTAATTTGGAACGGATGGAGTATTTGTTTTTGTTTCTCTTCTTATGTGACATATAAACTACTCCCTCTGTTTTAAAATATAAGATGTTTTAAATTTGTGAAGGTAATGAATCTAGACGTTTTTTAGTGTCTAGGTTCGGAGTGAATTTCTATGAATCTACACACTAAAAGATGTCTAGATACACTATTTTCACTAAGCTAAAA
Organism: Avena eriantha; assembly: GCA_910589775.1. Lineage (NCBI taxonomy): Eukaryota > Viridiplantae > Streptophyta > Magnoliopsida > Poales > Poaceae > Avena > Avena eriantha. The sequence continues at coordinate 116,778,026 of OU342742.1, read as the reverse complement.
CATTTTATATTATGAAATGGAGGGAGTATATGTCTGCACAATCCAACAACAATTATATATATGACCGTCCAGCTCCACACACGCAACAACCAATGCCTCGTTTGATTGGACCTAAAACTTTTTCATCCCTATCCCTAACCTTGCAAGTCATTCTTTCTACTAGTAACAAAATAATTAGTTGACTCTATGCCTCTCGGGCCTAATCATGATGCATAAGTTAATTGATCTATGCAGATGCAATGGCCGGCATCGAATGTTTGTTTCTTGATGTACGTAGTTAGCTAGTTTTGGCCGGACATGGTGTATCAAAGTCGATGCCTCGTGTGAACGGATCTACTATTGTTTTTCCACAACTAGCCTTATATGTCAGACAGTCACTACCAAGGTTACTCACTGATTCTCAAGCTTATATGTCAGACTGTCACTATATAGCATCTTTTTGTTTCGACAAAGATCATCATAGGATCTAGTCATGTGCAATAATACTTCAACCACCTCTGTCCCTTATGGAGTTCATAGTCTTTTAGCTATCCTGGCCTTTGTGCCGGCCTGATAAAAAATTAAGATGGTTGATGGAGCACTAGTATTATTTAGCTGTCCTAGTCTTTCTATCAATAATCTAGGTAACATAATATAAAATCTCTAGCCAACCTTATGCGCTTACTTTGCAATTCCCCATTATGGGGGCAATGTGTTCTCGCAACTAAAGAGTAAATAACTAACTATACGGTACACATATAGGAAAAATATTTCTTATTCCTTGGTCTAACTATACCCACGTCTAATATACCACCATATGAAAGTATATCTAATACCTTATTAGTTTGAATATTTCATATATTATATGTATTATATTTTAAAACAATATATGTGAAAAAATAGAAATGAAGAAATAGTTTGCACTATATATTTAAAATTCCTTCGTATTTGTATGTAAAAAAATTCAACATATTGCCTAAAAGTAGAATCTATGAGTATGTGAGAAAAGTTATTTTGCACCCAACTATTTTTATGTTGTTACATTAAATAAAATATTTTATATACAAATAAGTATGTTTATATTCATCTCCAATAATAAAAAATAGAAATAAAAACGCAATATATGGACTATTATAGTGTAAAAACACAAAAAATACGTAATTGACATCATATTTTATACAACATGTTAATATTTTTGTATGACATGTCTAAATTTGAGTACTATTTAGCTCCCAGGGTGCAGAAAAGTTATTTTGCACCCAACATATTTTTATATTGTTACATTAAAAAATATGTTTTATATACAAATAATTTTGTTTATATTCATCGACAAAAATAAAAATCGATATAAAAATCCAATGTATGGGCTATTATAGTGTAAAGAACACAAAAATACATAATGGACATCGTATTTTTATACAACATGTAAATATATTTACTGCATGTCAAAATTTTCTTACGTTCTTATTAAATTCCGAGTATGAGAAAATTCACGTGACATAAAAATAATGTACGGTGAATAATAACTCTTCTACACCCTGGGGTTCCAATAGGTTCCTTCCACTTTGTGTAGTACACACTTTTGCACAACCTCTATACCTTCCCAAAACATCACAGCCGTCGCTGGCCCTCTTCCATCCTCATCTTCCATGGTTTCCCTTTCCCAACTCGGTCATCGACAGTAATGCAATTCATACTAGGCCTTTGTGTAGTACACACTTATCCTTGTCACAGTTCAGTTCGTTAGGTGGTATTGATTTGCCGATGTTTCCTTCGAACTGCAATTTGATCTTTTCTTTTATGTTAGCTATTTTCATATCATAACACAGTTTGATAGAAAACATAATACTCAAATTATTCAAAGTGGAAGTTCACTTTGCATATTATGAGAGTTTGTTTATCCGGTTGGGAGAAAGAAAAGAAAAAGGAAATGCAATTCACTCATCAAATGAGGATAGTTCACACAGAGTTCAGTATTAAAAAATAGAAAAATGAAGTTCACCCTTCAATCTTCCGAAGTCCACTTTATAAAACAAATAAGCTCGCCTAAAAATCGAAGAAATTGAAAGCATCAGAAGTTCAATTTTTAAAAATGACTACAAAATTTAGAAGTTCAATTCGAACACTATAGAAGTTTGATTTCTTTTCAGAAGATCCCTTCGAACCTGTCGGAAGTTCTCTTTATTTTTTGAACTTCATTTCGAATAGGAATGAATAATTTTAAAAGTTCACATCGAACATGACGATAGTTTACCCTGATAAACACGAAATGAGAGTCCAGAGTGCGGGTGAGGGTCGGTTATGATGCAGACCTCCCGTTGTTCCCCTAATTGTGGTGGCAGGAAGGCAAGGGCGCTCATCATCTATTGGGTGTCCTGTGTTACGTGTGCGATCGCAAGACGAGGGAAGGGTTTCGAAAAGTGACAGGCCAAATCAATCTTAGGCGATGTACAAGTAACAAACAGCCTGCACAATCTTAGAACAATTATATAATCGTTCACAACTCTGCACACGTAACAACCAATGCCCCGTTTGAGTGGTCCGAAAACTTTTTCATCCCTAACCTTACAAGTCATTCTTTCTAACAAAATAATTAGTTGACCCTATGCCTATCAGGCCTAATCATGATGCGTAAACTAATCGATGGATGCAGATGCAACGGCCGACATTGATTGTTTGTTTCTTGGTGTAGCTAGCTAATCTTTGGACGGACGTGGTGTTGGAGATATGCCCAAGAGGCAATAATAAAATGGTTATTATTATTATATCTTTATGTTTATGATAAATGTTTACATCCCATGCTATAATTGTATTAACCGAAAACATTAATACATGTGTGTTTTGTAAACATATAAGAGTCCCTAGTAAGCCTCTTGTTATACTAGCTTGTTGATTAATGGATGTTCATGGTTTCCTGATCATGGACATTGGATGTGATTAATAACAAGGTTATATCATTAGGAGAATGATATGATGGACACACACCCATAGTAAGCGTAGCATAAGATCAAGTCATTTTAGTTCGTATTGCTATAAGCTTTCAAATACATAGTAACCTAATCCTTCGACCATGAGGTTATGTTAATCACCATCACCGGATGGATACTTTGATGACATCAAACGCCGCTTCGTAACTGGGTGGTCATAAAGGTGTCATTGGGTATTCTGAAAGTATGTGTTGAAGCGCATGGACCAAGATTGGGATTTGTCCATCCATATGACGGATAGATATGCTCTGGGCCCTCTCGGTGGAATGTCATCTAGTTAGCTTGCAAGCATGTGACTGGATCACAAGGGATGACATATCACGGAACGAGTAAAGAGTACTTATCAGTAAAGAGGTAGAACTAGGTATAGAGATACCGACGATCAAACCTCGGATAAAGTATAGTATCGCGAGACAAAGGGAATTAGTTTCGTATGTAAATGGTTCTATCGATCACGAAGTCATCGTTGAGTATGTGGGAGCCATTATGGATCTCTAGGTCCCGCTGATGGTTATTGATAGGAGATGTGTCTCTGTCATGTCTACATATTCACGAACCGTAGGGTGACACACTTAAGGTTCGAAGTTGTTTTAAGTAGATATGGAATGTGCGTTGGAGACCGAATGTTGTTCGGAGTCTCGGAATGGATCCGGGACATCACGAGGAGATCCGGAATTGTCCGGAGAATAAGATTCATATATTGGGGATCATTTTCTGAGTTAGGAAATGTTCCGGAGTATTTGTATGAGGGTTCTAGAAGGTTTCGGAATGTTCCGGAAGGTTCTAGAAGATTTCTTGGAGTTTTCTTGAAAACGAAGGAAAGGATCAAGGAGTCCTGGTGGGTCAAGACTAGGAGTCGTGGGGGAGGAGGACTCCTCCCCCCACTCCCCAACCCGCCGGCCATAGAGGAAGGGGAGTCCTACAAGGACTCCCCTCCCCAAGGCGCCCTCCCCCCCTTAAATAGAAGGGCAGGGGCGCCTCCTCTTGCCCCTCTCCAATAACTCTCAATCTCTATCGCCTCTCTCCTCCACCTTTCTTCTGCACAGGCATAGGCGAAGCCCTGCAGAATTCTCTACTCCACCATCACCACCACGCCGTCGTGCTGCTGGGATTCCGTGGAGAAGATCTACTACCTCCGCTGCTCGCTGGAACGGGGAGAGGAAGGTCTGCTTCGACTCCGCACGTGTGACCGACTGCGGAAGCGCTGCCGAATCGCGGCGCCGGAAGGAACGTCCACTTGACCGACTGCGGAAGCGCTGCCGGAACGCGATGCTGGAAGGATCGTCCACACGATCTTGAGATCGGCAAGTGATCGACTACATCAACCACGAGATCCAATCTCGTAACGCTTTCGGGTCTACAAGGGTTAGTACCGATCTATCTCGTTGCTCATGTCTAATAGATTAGATCTTGGTTTTTATCTAGATTAGATCTGGGTTTTGTTCGTTCTTGTGGTAGAATTTTTTTGTTTTCCATGCTACGAACCCATCAGTGGTATCAGAGCCGTATCTATGCGTAGATCTGTTGCACGAGTAGAACACAATGTTTTTGTGGGCGTTGATGCTTTTGTTGTCGGTGTCTTAGCGTGTACTTTGCATCTTGCGGCAAGGTGGGATGAAGCGGCTCGGGCTAACATTACATGTCATCGCACATGAGACTTGCTCCACGCTTGACGTGCAACTTGCTTTGCACAAGTGGCTTTGCGGGAGTCTGTCTCTCCCACCATAGTTAAGATTCAATTTACAATGAGCATCTTGACAACACTTGTATCAACGTTGTGGTCCTTGTTCGTAGGTAAGATCGGTCTTATGCGAAAGCTCCAAACCACGTAAAACATGCAAAGAAAATTAGAGGCGTCTAACTTGTTTTTGCAGGGGTTTTGTGATGTGATATGGCCATTATGTGATTGTGATTATATTTGATGTATGCAATGATCCTTATTGTAATATGGCAACCGGCAGGAGCCTAATGGTTGTCTTTAAATTTTGTTTAAGACCTGCGTGTCTATTCATCATGTAATAGCTTTATTCCAAGTAGTTGTAATAGTTGCTGTTGGTGATGGACAACCATGAAGCGGCGCCACGGACCTTGACGCCACGCTGGTGATGATGGAGTTCATGTCCATGGTTTGAAGATGGAGATCAAAGGCACAAGAAGAAAGGCCATATCATATCACATATTATGAATTGCCTGTGATGTTAATCCTTTATGCATCTTGTATTGCTTAGATCGTGACGGTAGTATTATAAGATGATCCCTCTCACTAAATATCAAGTAATAAAGTGTTCGTCCTTAGTTGGCACCGTTGCTAAGACTCGTCGTTTCGAAGCATCTCGTGATGATCGGGTGTGATAGACTCTACATGTGCATACAACGGGTGCAAGCCAGATTTGCACATGCGGAAACTAAGGTTAACCTTGACGAGCCTAGCATGTACAGACATGGTCTCGGAACACGGAATACCGAAAGGTAAAGCATGAGTCATATGGATGATATGATGAACATGTTGATTGTTCGCCTTTAAAGCTACATCATCTCACGTGATGATCGTACTTGGTGTAGTGGATTTGGTTCCTGTAATCACTAAAACAACTCGAGGGATGTTGTTTTGAGTGGGAGTTCATTTGTAATTTGGATTAGTCGAACTCAATTTATCATAAACTCAATCAAAGTGAATTTGCATAGTTTGTTGTAGTCATTGGCATCCGTTCACCACCTTACGCTTAGTTATAGTTGAGATAGTAGAACTATAGAAATTCTGGATATTAACTTTACGAACTGGTATCGTATTGTTTTGAATGTCAATTTAAAGTTTATAAGTCATATTGCAAACTTTCAGCAAACTCTATTTACACCATGAAGTTTAATAAATAGTATTAAATCAAGAGTAACAATTCCAGTGTTAGTATCTAATGTATCATGTTTGCCTCCATGATTCTTGATACTCAAAAGATTGTTTTTTAATATCAAGTTTATCTAAGAGCTGAAAGCAATGTTTCAGAAACCATCATATGTGAAAGGTATTGCGATATCTAAAAAAATGTGTTGGTTACAACATGATAGAGTATACGTCCTCATATTTGATGAGAATTTGTGAAGGTTGGAGACGCTAGTCGTCCTAATCCTCCAAAAGGTTTTGAAAAAGAAACATTATACTCGCAATTCACCTTTATAAGCTATAGCAGCTTGATCATGAAAGTTGTCATGATAAGGATGAATAGAAGATGTAAGTAAAATGTTTACTACACTAAAAGATTACTAAAGAATGGATTTTTGAAAGAACACCAAACATTTGATGATGGTGATCCACCTCAAAGTGCAAGTCCAAAGGTATTAGCAGTTGACTATATACGCTTTGTACTATGTATCATATGAATGACACCACTATTGATGTTGGTAGATTCTTTTAAAAGAAAAGGAATTCTGAAAGAAAATCTATAAAATATTTGGCAGAAAATAAAAGGTTGGATATGTCCAACTTAGGCATATAGAAGATATACATGTTATGGTTGTATTCCTTGCTTGTTAAACAATGTGGTTCTTAGGTATTGGATACCGAATTGGTTGGTATGAAGTGTCATACAGGGCAACGCAATTCATGAACTACAGTGGCATAAGTAACTAGCAAGAGAATGAGTGATGATGTTCATCGAAAACAAATAAAATGTTATTGTGTTTTTCGTTCTCATCAAACCTAGCCTTCAAGATTTGTTTTAATAATTGTTATTTTGTTCTGGTATTACGAGAACAATGGTTGTTCAAATAATAACCGTATTCCATAAAGGATGGATGAACTTTTACAAGTCTAGTGGGAGAAATCACATCCATAAACACTGTTGCTAAAATGTCGCAAGACAATTGATTGAAAGATCACTTAAGAAGTGACATCGATGTTTAAATTATATTGGAAAGAATACATGAAGAAACTCCATGTTGATGGATTTTTTGGAGTCTTTGATTTTGATCAAATGACGCTTGTGATACTTTCCTGGAGATAATTAAAACTCCATTCGTAGGCCAAAAGAATAACGGACGACTAACTGATTGGAATTTGTACATATTGATGTATATAGTCCATTATGTGTAGTCGTGGGCGATGGATTTCAACTTCATATGCTTTCTTCGAAGATTTGAGTGAGTATATGTATATACTTACACAATAAGGAAGAAGTATGAAACATTTGAAAAAGTTCAAAAAACTTTCAAGATGAAGTGGAAAATTATTGTAACAAGAAAATAAAGAGTTTATGATTCGATCATAAAGGAAGATATTTGAGTTACATGTTTAGCAAAAACACCTAAGACTTGAGGAATTGTTCTATGATTTGTGTTTCCCGATAAACCATAGGAGTATGGCATATTCGAGAGATAAAATCAAACCATGTTTGAGATGGTAAGATCAAGGGTGTCATTTATAAAACTGCCATTATGTTTTTAAAGATTAAAGCTTTAGTGACTACCGCTTTTAAACTGAAAAGCGCACCATCGTGATCCATTGAAATGACACCATATGAGTTATGGTTTGGGATAAAACCCGAATTGTCTTTTCTTAAATTTTGGTATGTTATGCATAAGTAAAATGTTTACAACCAAAGTCGGATAAGCACGTCTTTGTAGGTTATCCCAAAGAATTTGTTGGGAATTTCTCCATAACACCGAGGACAAAAGAGTTTGTCACTTGGAACGTCAAGTTTCTTGAGAAGGAATTTTTCGTAAAAAGTTAAGTGGGAGGACAATAGAACTTTGATAAGGTTGTTGAACCTTAGCTATATGTGCTAAGTAGCGCAGCGCCGGAAAGTGTCCCGTGACGGCCACAATGCTCATCGCTCTCGTGATTACAAGAGGTGTGATCTTGGAGATTAGAGTTCCTATAGAACCGTGTGGGTCGGTAAGAATCAAATAGTAAGATTTGATAAGCAAGTCGTTATTGTTTTGACAATGATGAACCGACTACATGCAAAGAAGCGATGATGGGCCCTGACTCCATAGAATGACTAGAAGTCATAGAATCCGTGATAGTATCCATACACGAGAAATCAAGTTTCTGAACTTGGAAGACCCTCCGGAAAGGCGTGAAGCCTATCGGTCGTGTTTGGATTTATAAAGAAATAGGACATGGATGTTTAACATCTATGAAATAGTCGACATGTCAGAAAGAAGTTTACGACAATGTTCAAGGAGTTGACTATGACAAGATTTGATCTTTCATAGCGATATATAGTCTTGACGGATTGATGTAGCAACCACCACATATAATTTGGTATATGGTAGTTGAATAAACAAAACAAGGTTCTTCTAATAGAACGGTAACCTAGGACATGTACATGACATGATCCAAAGGGTTTTGTTAATTCGAAGGTGCTAAAAGGGCATGTAAACTTCAATAGTTGAAGTAAGCATAGCGGAGTTGGAATCTTCACCATGATGAAATTGTTAAAAGAGTTTAAATTCATCGAAGATGATGAAGATGCTTGCATTTGCAAGAAATTAAGTGGGAGCGCTGAGACATATTTCTAATACATTATGTAGAGGACATATTGTTGATTGGAAATGATGTATCTTGTATTGACACAGGTTAAGAATTTCATTTCGATGAAAGACTTAGGTATAACCCAAGAATTAGGCATCAATGTCTATATGGATAGATTGATGCGCTAATATGGTTTTGCCAAATGTACATAGATAAGATGTTGAATGAGTTCAATATGGAAACAACAAGAAAGGTTGTTGACGCACGGAAAGGACTGAATCAAGATTCGAGTGTGTTGACACGAGATTCAAGTGTTTTGACACTTGGTGAAATCACAAGAATATTTTGATCAATCATTCTTTGAGATGTACACATCCAGATATGTCCTATGCTCTAAATGTTATGTGCATATACCAGAATGATTCATAAGATGATCATTGGACAATAGTAAAGATATTCTTATGAGCTTTGGAAGAACTAATAATATATCATGTATAAGTGACAAATAGTTAAAAGTAGTTCATTGTAAAGTGTTACATTGATACTAGTTTTGTCACAAGATATAAATTAACTTTATCTCAATTTAGACTATGGGCAGCACAATGTAATGGAAAGGATGTTCCATGATGGATTTGGATGAATTCCAAAATTGAGACATTGTGACAGATACTACAACAAAAGGCTAAGTATATAAACTGCTATAGTAGCAGCAAAGGAGGGCATTTATGTTAAGTAGTTTGTTATCAAACTAGGTGTGGTTCAAAGTGGGCTAATACTATGAAGATATATCGTGTGACAATAATATCAACATAATTTAATCCCAAGGAACTAAAGGTCTCACCAAAGCACCAAATTTATACAATGCCATCTCATTGGAGAATGAGTAATGCGTAGAGACGCAAGGACATGCAAATACACACGGACCTGGAAGTTTCAGATCCGAAGATTATGTTTACCACTAGCAATAGTGTCTATACAACACCAGAAAGCCATAGGTGTTGAATGCACAAGTTTTTAACTAGATTATTGACTCTAGTGCAAGTGGGAGACTGTTGGAGATATGCCCAAGAGGCAATAATAAAATGGTTATTATTATTATATCTTTATGTTTATGATAAATGTTTACATCCCATGCTATAATTGTATTAACCGGAAACATTAATACATGTGTGTTTTGTAAACATATAAGAGTCCCTAGTAAGCCTCTTGTTATACTAGCTTGTTGATTAATGGATGATCATGGTTTCCTGATCATGGACATTGGATGTGATTAATAACAAGGTTATATCATTAAGAGAATGATATGATGGACACACACCCATAGTAAGCGTAGCATAAGATCAAGTCATTTTAGTTCGTATTGCTATAAGCTTTCAAATACATAGTAACCTAATCCTTCGACCATGAGGTTATGTTAATCACCATCACCGGATGGATACTTTGATGACATCAAACGCCGCTTCGTAACTGGGTGGTCATAAAGGTGTCATTGGGTATTCTGAAAGTATGTGTTGAAGCGCATGGACCAAGATTGGGATTTGTCCATCCATATGACGGATAGATATGCTCTGGGCCCTCTCGGTGGAATGTCATCTAGTTAGCTTGCAAGCATGTGACTGGGTCACAAGGGATGACATATCACGGAACGAGTAAAGATTACTTATCAGTAAAGAGGTAGAACTAGGTATAGAGATACCGACGATCAAACCTCAGATAAAGTATAGTATCACGAGACAAAGGGAATTGGTTTCGTATGTAAATGGTTCTATCGATCACGAAGTCATCGTTGAGTATGTGGGAGCCATTATGGATCTCTAGGTCCCGCTGATGGTTATTGATAGGAGATGTGTCTTTGTCATGTCTACATATTCACGAACCGTAGGGTGACACACTTAAGGTTCGAAGTTGTTTTAAGTAGATATGGAATGTGCGTTGGAGACCGAATGTTGTTCGGAGTCTCGGAATGGATCCGGGACATCACGAGGAGATCCGGAATTGTCCGGAGAATAAGATTCATATATTGGGGATCATTTTCTGAGTTAGGAAATGTTCCGGAGTATTTGTATGAGGGTTCTAGAAGGTTTCGGAATGTTCACATGGTTGTATTTTTTGAAATTACAAACAATTATTTAAGTAAACAACAATGAATAAGTAAAAATATTATTGACTTCAAATAAAAATATAATGATTTTATTTTTTTGTATTTTTTATTTAATATGGAATAATTAATATCTTTAAATCTGTAAATCGGAATTCGACAAATAATATGACTAAGTTGATTAGAAAAATGTGAGGAATCCAAATAAGATATCAATATCAACTTATCACAAACTATGCCATGATTCTGATCATAATTTTATTTGCCCATTTAAAACGGCACGCATAAAGATTCATAGCTCGGGGCTGAGACTCGCTAAACTTGAAGTAGATCTCTAATGAAACAACATATTGTGAACCTAAAAATAATTTTTGTAAAAAATTATGAGCATCCGATCATGTACCTGTAGTTCATATCTAACTCACTTCCTACCGATTCGGCAGGAATTGGTCTTTTTCACCAGGGATAGACGGAAAGGTTTGAGATCCCCCTGTTATAACATTATCCATGTAAAGCGGTCTAGTATTTTAAAAAAATATGATGGTAGCATTTTGAATTAGCCATTTGGTGATTTCTTCACAAAACCGTCCGTTTTTGGCACTCGGAAAATGGAAAACGTCTTTTTGGTGCGACGAAAAGGAAAACTTCCTCCCGAAACATTGTTCACCATCCCATGATGCACATATATGCATAATATATACACATTATCACAAACTATGCCTTCATTCTAGCCATAACATTGGTCATTTAACCCGAAAGCCAAGAAACCTCGAACGAGATAGGTCATTTTATGAAGGTTTTTTGAGACATAATCAGTATACCAAGTTTGATATTTTTCCTACTAACTATATCACATAATATGACACCATGCGAAGGTTTCGCATTGTTTGGATCGTTTTTGAATTTCTAATGCCAGTTTTAAACTACCGTTAAACTTTGTTGAAGGGCGGGAATGAAGATTCTTAGCTCGGGGCTGAGACTCACTAAACTTGAAGCGGATCTCTGATGAAACAACATATTGTGAACCTAAAAATGATTTTTGTAAAAAATCATGAGCATCCGATCATTTACCTCTACTTCATATCTGACACACTTCCTACCGATTCGGCAGAAATTTATCTTTTTCACCAGGAGTAGATGGAAAGGTTTGAGATCCCCCTATTATGACATTATCCATGTAAGATGGTCTAGTATTTTTGAAAAATATGATGGTAGCATTTTGAATTAGCCATTTGGTGGTTTCTTCACAAAACCGTCTGTTTTTTGCACTCGGAAAATGGAAAACAGATTTTTGGTGCGATGAAAAAGAAAAATTTCTCCTGAAACATTGTTCGCCATCCCATGATGCACATGTATGCACAATATGGACACATTTTCACAAACAATGCCTTCATTCTAGCCATAACATTGTTCATTCGACCCGAAAGCCAAGAAACCGCGAACGAGATAGGTCATTTTGTGAAGTTTTTTTGAGACATAATCAATATACCAAGTTTGATATTTTTCCTTCTAACTATGTCATATAATATGACACCACGCAAAGGTTTCGTATTGTTTGGATCATCTTTGAATTTCTAATGCCCGTTTTAAACTATATATAATGTTTTATGTTTCACTTAATTTCTTTACAAATATGTAATATTTGAGTGTAGATAGATATACCTTATTTTTCTGCAAATTTTGATATATTATTTGTATTTTTCCGAATTAGAACAATTTAGTTATGATTTTTCAAAAATTAATGAGGTAAAAAGAAAAATCTGGACCAAACTTTTTTTTCAAAGAGCTGTGCCGACGGCCTGGCTACCTAACGCCGTTTCCATCGCCATGTCTAAACTAGAGCTACGCCGTGGGCTGTACCTACGCCGAGGGCCACCGTCGGCACAACCCTCTCTACTACGCCGACGGCCACGCTACGCCGAGGGCTACCCTCGGCACCATCATCTACGCCGACGACCCGGCTGGTCGGCTGGCCGGGGGAGGCAGCTACGCCGACGGCCCCGACATTTGGCTGTCGGTGTAGCCGGCCGGCCGTCGGCGCCTCAATTCTTTCCTGTAGTGGCGTGCACGTACACGCACACCCACACTCGTGCGTGCACACACACATCAGTTTCCTGCCACTGTTGTACAACCTCTATGTCTCCGAAAACCTCACGGTCGTCCCCGACCCTCTTCCATCCTCATCTTCCATGGTTGGCTTTTCCCATCTCAGTGAACGATAGTAATGCAGTTCATATTTTTGTACGACATGTCTAAATTTGAGTACTATTTAGCACCCAGGGTGCAGAAAAGTTATTTTGCATCCAACATATTTTTATATTGTTACATTAAAAAATATGTTTTATATACAAATAATTTTGTTTATATTCATCGACAAATATAAAAATCGTTATAAAAATCCAATGTATCGGCTATTATAGTGTAAAGAATACAAAAATACGTAATTTACATCGAATTTTTATACAGCATGTAAATATATTTTATTGCATGTCTAAATTTTCTTATGTTCTTATTAAATTCCGAGGTATGAGAAAATTTACGTGACATAAAAATAGTGTACGGTGAATAATAACTATTGTAGACCCTGGAGGTCAAATAGGTTCCTACCACTTTGTGTAGTACACACTTTTGGACAACCTCTATACCTTCCCAAAACCTCACAGCCATCGCTGGTCCTCTTCCATCCTCATCTTCAATGGTTTCCCTTTCCCTACTTGGTCATCGTCAGTAATGCAATTCATACTAGGCCTTTGTGTAGTACACACTTATCCTTGGCACAGTTCAGTTCGTTAGGTGGTATTGATTTGCCGATGTTTCCTTCAAACTGCAATTTAATCTTTTCTTTTATGTTAGCTAATTTCATATCATAACACAGTTTGATAGAAAGCATAATACTCAAATTATTCAAAGTGGAAGTTCACTTTGCATATTATGAGAGTTTGTTTATCCGGTTGGGAGAAAGAAAAGAAAAAGGAAATGCAATTCACTCATCAAATGAGGATAGTTCACACAAAGTTCAGTATTGAAAAATAGAAAACTAAAGTTCACCCCTCAATCTTCCGAAGTCCACTTTATAAAACAAATAAGTTCACCTATAATTGAAAGCATCAGAAGTTCAATTTTACAGAATAACTACAAAATTTAGAAGTTCAATTCGAACACTATAGAAGTTTGATTTATTTTCAGAAGATCCCTTCGAACCTGTCGGAAGTTCTCTTTATTTTTGGAACTTCCTTTCGAATAGGAATGAATAATTTTGAAAGTTCACATCGAACATGACGATAGTTTACCCTTATAAACACGAAATGAGAGTCCAAAGCGCGGGTGAGGGTCGGTTATGGTGCAGACCCCCTAATTGTGGTGGCAGGAAGGCATGGGCGCTCATCAAAAATTGGGTGTCCTGTGTTACGTGGGCCATCGCATGACGAAGGAAGCGATCGACTAGTGGCAGGCCAAATCAATCTTAGGCGATGTAGAAGTACCAGACAGTCTGCACAATCTTAGAACAATTATATGATCGTTCACAACTCTGCACACGTCCATTTCGAGAAAAAAAACTCTGCACACGTAACAACCAATGCCCCGTTTGAGTGGTCCGAAAACTTTTTCATCCCTAACCTTACAAGTCATTCTTTCTAACAAAATAATTAGTTGACCCTATGCCTCTCAGGCCTAATCATGATGCGTAAACTAATCGATGGATGCAGATGAAACGGCCGGCATTGATTGTTTGTTTCTTGGTGTAGCTAGCTGATCTTTGGCCGGACGTGGTTCGTATCAAAGTTGATGTTGTATCATGTGAACGGATCTATCCACGAAGTCCTTTAGTCACTGATTCTCCTATATGTCAGACTGTCACTATATAGCATATTTTTGTTTCCACAAAGATCATCGTAGCATCTAGTCATCTGCAATAATACTTCAACCACCTCTGTCTTTTATGGGATTCATAGTATTTTAGCTGTCCTAGTCATTGTGCCGGCCTGATAAAAAATTAAGATGGTCGATGGAGTAAGATTACTATCAATAATCTAGGTAACAGAATATAAAATCTCTGGCCAGCCTTATGTGCTTACTTTGCAATTGCGCATTCCCTTAGGGCGTAATTACTGAGTAAATAATTAATTATACGATATACACATATATGTAAGTTGGTATGCATACCTTCAAGTATGTATAGTTCAAAGATTTCTTTTTTGAAAATGGGCGCCTTATTACTTATCAATGCACGTATCATGTAGTCTGGGCGGGGACACACGTGCACACGCGCGTGCAGACACACATCAGTTTCTTGGCACTGTTGTACAACCTCTATGTCTCCGAAAACCTCACGGTCGTCGCCGACCCTCTTCCATCCTCATCTTCTATGGTTTGCTTTTCCCATCTCAGTGAATTATAGTAATGCAGTTCATACTAGGCCTTTGTGTAGTTCAAAATAATCCTTGGCGCAGTTCAGTTCGACAGATGGTAGTGATTTGCCGATGTTCCCTTGGGCTAAACTAAGACATTAAGTGCAGGTTGTTTGGCGTCCATACTCCGGTGCCACAAACTGCAATTTGATCTTTTCTTTTTGTTTGATTTTTCATAACATAATATGGGCTGATAGAAAATATAGTACTGTCATTATTCAAAGTGGAAGTTCACTTTGCATATTATGAGAGTCTGTCTCCCTCTACTGGGCGAAAGAAAATGCAGTTCACTCACCAAATGAGGATAGTTCACACAAAGTTCATCATAAAAAATTACTGAAATTTTTTACATAAGGAAATTGTGATATTTCTATAGCCTTTCAACGATATATTACTTCGAAACCATAACGAATTCGGAAAAAAAATTCTGTACGAAAAGATGGGAAATTTCCATATCTTTTCAATGATATATATCGGTTGCATCATATCGATAATGGGTTTAAAAACCTCACAAAAAATACTATGTACGAAAACGAGACGGCTAGAAGGTCCGTCTGGAAGTTCACATCCAAAGAACGTTGGGTCATTTCTTTGTCCGAGCAAGTTTAGAAGGGTTAAATAGGAAATGGTTCCTGTTTATCTCTGTTTAGCTCTTGTATATATATGAAAATGGTTCAGTACTTCTAGATGTATGTGCTTCCACTTTAAGTCCGATATACCTCTTTATCATTTTCAATATATACTTCATTGTCAAGTACTAGATATTTCGAAGTGAGCTTTATGGAAAATTTCATATGAGTATATATCCCTTAGATTATTTCCATATATGTATATATACAGTTTTCTGTACGATCGAAATGGTATATTAAAAATACTAAGGGTCTATGAGTTTTTTACATACTATTTGTGTTGAGATATCTTGAGAATGATAAATATCTATATAACACTATAGTATAAAATTGCAAAGGAAAAAAAACAACGGGGAGAGAGAGCGCCCACCCCACTGCCCGTACATGTATGTGAATATATAGCTAGCACAAGGCAAAGCTGGAAGCTAGGCCAAAATGGAGGTTGGCATGGAGGTGTCAAGTTTGTGCGTCATAGCAACAGTCGCAGCCGTGTTCCTCACTTGGCTTGTTAACATAATCACCCCATTTTCTACTAGGCGTAGCAAGCTCGCAAAGAAGGTGCTGCCTCCCGGGCCATGGACTCTCCCAGTCATAGGCAGCCTCCACCACGTCATCAACGCCGTCCCGCACCGTGCTTTCGCGGAGCTGTCTCGCCGGTACGGGCCGCTGATGTTGCTGCAGCTAGGAGAGATACCCACGGTCGTGGTTTCCAGCGCCGACGTGGCGGCGCTGATAATGAAGACGCATGACCTAGTGTTCGCGAACCGGGCGCACAGCGTGACCCTGGACATCTTCAGCTCCGGAGGCATCGGCTTCGGCTTCTCCCCGTACGGCGATCGCTGGCGCAACCTGCGCAAGGCCTGCGTCGCCGGACTGCTCAGCGCGAAACAGGTGAAGCGGCACGAGGGCATCAGGGCGGAGGAGGTGGGCAAGCTCCTCCGTTCCATCACCACGGCGGCGCGGGACGGCGCCGTCGTCAACTTAAGCCACAAGTTTTCGGCGCTCACCACTAGCATCACGTCGCGGGCGATGTTCAGCGATAGGTGCAGCCAGAAGCAGCAGGACGCCTTCATAGACGCGATGGACAAGGTGGTCAGGGTGCTTGGCGGCTTTGCCCTCGTTGACGTCTTCCCGTCGTCGCGCTTGGTGCGGCGGTTCAGCAACAGCGAGCGCGAGATGAAGAAGAGCATTGGCCACATCCAGGACCTTATTTCAGAGATCATCCGCGACCGGAAAGCTGCTGACACCGACAATGAGGACGTCCTGGAGGCACTTCTCAGGTTCCGGGAGGAAGACACGCCGCTACCGGTAGAGAGCCTCGGTGCCGTCATCCTTGTGAGTAATCTGTTCCTATTATTCATTTCAGCCATATAAATACATTTAATACATATATTCATTCATAATTTCTTGTGGACTTCATTTAATTTCTAAAATCCCTTTCTATACCCTCTCCCCTTTCCCTTGGAGTGGAAGCTTGGGTTGTGTGCAGAGTTGTGTTGTCGATGGGTTTTCTAGAGGTCACCCAGAGCTCAATTTTACTTCTTTTTTTCCCAAAAGAATAATCCCAAGTTCTGGAGCTGCCGAATATTCTTCCTGAATAGCGGCCTTTCACGTATCATGTACCACTATGCATCTGTAGTTTTCCATTTCTAGTTTGGTGACTACCTCTCATGTACCACTATGCATCTGTAGTTTTCCTCGCTTTTGTACTACCCCTAACTGTTTCTTGGTCCTGTATAATGCTAAACATAACACAAAAACTGTCTTGCTTTCAGGAGTTATTTACAGGTGGCACGGAGACGTCGGCCACAGTGTTAGGGTGGGCTATGTCCGAGCTTTTCAACAGCCCCAAAATAATGGCTAAGGTTCAGTCCGAGGTTCGACAAGTGTTAGGCCCGAACCAAGGAGTCATCAGCAATACCGAGCTCGGCCAACTTCCGTTCATGCAAATGGTCATCAAGGAAGCCCTTCGAACCCATCCTCCCGCTCCACTACTCATTCCCAGAGAGACGAGAGAGGACATTACCATCATGGGCTACGACATACCTAAAGGCACCACTATCAGTGTCAACGCCTTCGCCATCTCCCGAGATCCACGATTCTGGGAAGACCCTGACGAGTTTAAGCCCGAGAGGTTCGAGAACAGTGACGTCGACTACCACGGGACACACTTCCAGTTCACCCCGTTTGGGGCTGGGCGGAGGCAGTGTCCTGGTATACTCTTCGGGGAGTCGGTCATTCAGATCGCTTTGGCGAATCTTCTGTACCACTTTGACTGGCTGCATCCTAGTGGGGTAGGCGCGGATCGGTCGGTGGACATGTCTGAGATAAACGGTCTGTCTGGAGGCCGAAGGTTTGACCTGGAGCTAATTGCTACTCCGCATGTATTTACATCCACCGTTGCATAGACACAACGTGCTTGAAGAATCTATGTTGATAGAACTTTTATCCAACCATGCATCATGTCTGTAGCAGATCCATTATTGTATCTCTCAACTCTTGGTGTTGGGCGTTTCTACTCAGGATGGTTGTTTTTTACTGGCAGTATTTTGTGCTTCCGCTCACTACATATTCAGATATTCTTGCTCTATGCTAAGGCAAGGACAGCCATTTCGGATTCTTGGGATCCCCTATCACTCAAAGGGGTATTTTGAGTTCATGCAGAGATCCGTAGCCATAAGCGGTCGTTTGGAGCGAAGCAGGGATAGAATGGCTTCATCGCCGGAGCCGTCGAGGATGACAAAGGAGCCCCTGTCGCACGCACGGCCAGGGCCGGCCTTGACCTGTCAAGGGCCCGGTGCAAGAAAAAAATGGGGCCCTGTATGCTTCCTCGATTACGCAATATAAGACTTCTTAGAAAAGAAGTATATTGTAGATTAGAGGGGTAACACTAACGCCGAATTGTTTGATATTTCAGTAGCAACTTAAACATTGAATAGAATTCTTTCTAAAAACACAGGTATTTTGGCTGTCAAGTATGCTGGTCGGTTGACGCCGCCGTCGCATCGGCCCCCGCCCCGCTGCCTGCGGTTTGCTCTTTTTTTTAAAACTTTTGTCTCTCTCTGACCTATGGGGATTGAGAAATGAGGAAGAAAAAGTGGAGAACGAATCGAATCAAATCAAGAATATATTGGATGGGATTGTACCGATGGTTGTAAATCCATGAATGATTTTCTTGAGGATCAATAATACTCCACCGGAGAAAAAACTACACTGCCGCTTTGTAGCCCCTGTGTCCAAAAACTACACTGCCGCTGCTGCAGCCATCCCTCTATCTGCAAAATATATAGTCTCCGCGTGCAAGTGAAATATACATATATATATATGCAGCAGCGCGCCTATGAAGTTTGAGGTAATTAATATACAACAACGAACTCCAGGCCACGCAATAGAAGAGAAAGAGATCCAAATTAGGATCAAACCAACAGTACAAACGTGAAACCACTGAGTGCAAGTTGCCAAGTCAACATCCCTCTTAATTGGCTGCAAAGCCTCAATAATAGTAACTTGTCTAGAACTTGTTGAAGAAATTGTAGATGTGCTCGGTCACCTCGTCCGCCTTGTGCAGGTGTACGTACTGCCCGCCGCCGGGGATCACCACCACCTCTTCCAGCCCCGGCACATCGCGCTTGAGGCCGCCCTTGAGTATGTACTCCATCGCGCCGGTGGCCATTGCTTTCTCCCCCGCCAGGAACTTGGTAGGCACCATTATCTTCGCCCCCATCCAAGGTGCCGTCAGCTCCCAGTTCCTACATACACCACCAGTGTGTCAACACAAGAGAGTGAAATCTCAAACTGAGTTCTTCGTCTTCTTACTGATCGATGCAGCGGGCGGCGTGCATGGAGCCGGAGAACCCGGTCTCATCGAACTTGGCGGCGACGTGCCCGACATATTCCTCGGAAAGCCACGGAGGCGGCAGAGGAGCGTCGTCCTCCATCGAGCCCCACCACTCCTTGGAGAACATGGTCGCGCCGGCGTCAAGGGTGGTCATGAGCTTCTTTATAACGAATCTGCTGCCCATCCGCACGAACTCCGCCTCCATGGCGCCGGCGTCCTGCATTCGGAGAAGGTAGTGTCCGTCGCCGCCGTAGATCCGCCGGAACGCCTCCAGGGGCCTCTCCACGGGGTTGCGTGGCAAGAAGGCGACACTCATGTTCACCATTGCACGCACCCGTTCTGGCCGGAACGTGCACAGCTGCCATGCCAGCAGCGCCCCCCGCCCTTGCCCCACCACAAACACCTCCGGCAGCGATAGGGCATCGAGGAGGCCCACCATGTCGCCGACGAGGTGGAAGACGGTGTAGGACGAA
This sequence comes from Avena eriantha, assembly GCA_910589775.1. Lineage (NCBI taxonomy): Eukaryota > Viridiplantae > Streptophyta > Magnoliopsida > Poales > Poaceae > Avena > Avena eriantha. The sequence goes on along the minus strand of OU342742.1, from coordinate 116,758,143 downwards.
AGGGAGGGCGGGGCGGACGAGTCACCGTAGCCGCGGAGGTCCGGGGCTAAGCAGCGGTAGCCGCGCCGGGAGAGGGACATGAGCTGGTGGTGCCATGAGCACCACAGCTGCATGAAGCCGTGGAGGAAGAGGATCGTACCTGCAGCACCATCTCCGGCCACCGCAACATGGATCTTGATGCCGTTGACCTGCAACGTCTGGTGGGTGACTCCCTCCACGGTCATTGCCGTTGTTGCCATCTCACATTATCTGTGCGTGTGTGCGTGATGATATTAAGCACCACTTGACACTTGATTAAGCTAGGCCGGCCGGGAAGCAGAGCAGATTACAGGACCGTGCCGTGGCCACCTGGCTAGTGTATCACAACCAGTGGGGGAGCCAGGAATTAAAGTCTAAAATTTTTTTAGGCAGAAAATCAAGTTCAATCAACAAAAATATGGTTCAAACAGATTCAGTTTTCATATTTCATCAAGTACTCGTGTTAACTGCTAAGTTTCAACAAAAAATGGTCCAAACAAAAAATGGATGGCTATAAAGAATAAGAAACTAGATACAAAATAGTTCTACATTTTGATAAGATAGTACCATACCATTAAGTTGGATTCATGTTGGGAAGACGAAAGTGTTTAGGAAGATGACCTCGAAGTCCTTATAGGAATGAAAGCATAGCATAATCTTCTTGTCATCAATTTTTGTAAATATCTCTTTCTCAACATAGCAAATTAGCAAATCATTGAGCCAATCATCCCCTATCTTATTTCGAAGATTTGTTTTTATAATATTCATGGCCGAAAAAACTCTAATTTTAGGGATACTATATTCATCTATTGGTCTCCGAAGTCCGTGATCAGCAATGCCATTTGCTAAGTCGAAGCTTTCAACAACATTTTCCTACAACATTGAAAACGAAAAGAAATCATGTGCTCTTGTAAGTTGTAACACTGCTGAGTACTAATCGCTAGACAAATAGACACAAATCTGAAAATGAAAATTGAAAATAGAGGACAACATTTACCTCTCGCTCCCGTACGTATTTGATGCGCGACGGGGAGTCAGGGAGGATGCGCGACGGGGAGAGGAAGCATGGGATAGACGCATCAAGGCAGGGGGATTTTCCTCTCGCTCCCGTACGTCTCGTGTCTCGCTCGCCGTCGATGCGTGTCGATGCGTGTGTCGCGGTCTCGCAGTCTCGCTCGCTGTCGCAGTCTCGCTCGCCGTCGATGTGTGTGTCGCGGTCGCGGCAGAAAAAAATTCGCGCGTTTGGCCGAGCCGGGTCGACCGCCCCTCCTCGACCCCCTTATGGCGCCGCCGATGATCACAACTAGTACAAGCGAAGCTACGAGGCAACTGAGACTGTTTGTTTGGACTTAAATCTGACTTTTGATTTCTGGCTTCTATAATGCTACACTTACTGGCAGTGTGTTACGGAATAAAACCTACGGACTGACATGCAAGCAGCTGATTGGTAGAATTCTGTTTGGCCTCTGTGAATTCAGGAACGTGGATTTGTTTCGGAGTCTCCACGTCTGCCCGTAAGTAGTTTCCGTAAGAACAATCCCGTAGGTGTAGCATTATTGTTCTTCTAGCTTATAAGCCACGGAAGCAACTACCCCCTAACTAAATACTTGTCTTTGGCTTTAGCACTTGGATTTTAAGTAGACATAGTTTTATGATGCTATAAGATAAAACTAAAATCAAAAGCACCTATTTAGTTGCTTTTTTACCTTATAAGATAAAAGTTGTAAGTCACAAATAAGCTAGTGTATTTTTTTTGGAAAATGTCCAAAATAAACCTTCAACTCATAGACGTTAGCTAAATTAAATCCTGAACTTAGAATCCCTGAAATTGGCACATGAAACTATCAAACCCCGTGTGTCAGGGACCGTGTGGGCTGCTGCACCGGTCGCATGGGCTGCTGCCAGGAGGGGGATACAAGCCCAAGGCCTAGGGCACAAGGAAGCAAACATCGACACTTAAGGGGGATCGAGGCGAACATAGGAGGTATGGAAGAACACGAACCGAACTGGAGAACCCTGGCAAGGGCACATGGCTCCTTCCCCCCTCCCTGACTTCTCTCTTTCTCATGTATCCCCTCTTGTCCTACCAGATCATTGTAGCCTGAAATACTCTAGAATCATGTAATACTTCCTCTAGCAGTGTCAATACCAACTGGGATCGTAACAATCTGGTATCAGAGCCATCTCCAGCCACCCGGTTTTTTTCTCTCCACCAATTTGGCCGGTCTATTTTCCTCGATTATCCTAAAATCCATGGGCATGGAAGATCAGGCAAAGTCGCAGGCGGATCTGACTGCTGCAATCTCCTCTATGAACACGAAACTCAACGACTTGCATCCGGTCATCCTCAAGTTGAACAAGTGCCGCCCAGGAGTGGAGAGTGTGGTGGACGCGCAACGGGCTGAGGTGGGCGACCTCCAAGCTCGTGTCGTCGGCACCAAGCACCCAGCGGAACCGGCAACGGCATCCGCCATCGTCGAGGAGAGCTCTGTGGTCGGCCTTTCTGATTCGACCGGCTACATCACCACTGTGCCCGCCACCTGTTCGATGGAACGCATGAGCCGTGACACCACCGAGTCGAGGTCTCCATCCGCCACAAAAACGGCTCGGGTATCGACCACGACCGTCGTTGACGGCAACCTAGTGCTCTTCGCAACTGCTGCAAGCGATGAAACCATCGGCGACGAGGTAATCAGTGGCGCTGGAATGACTGCGGCCACCTGTCCGTTGGTTTGTCCAAGGGGCGACGCCTCCACGTTGTGGTCTGGGATTATTCTGGCTGCAGCGCCAATGAGCTCCAGGGCTCCAGATGTCTGTTTCCTTACTGCTCTCGCACCTGTGGAGGTCACGACCACTCAACTGTTTCAGCCGTTCACCATCCTCAAGCATGATGTTGTTGCCAACCAGATGGACATCAAGGGTGCTTCGGCCAGCGCGGCGTATAGCTCTCAAGTACATGCAATGCTAATTAGAGCTGACACATGCAACGATAGTCAAGTGTGTGGTGTCATGCCTTTTGATCCTAGAAGGAAGCTTCAGTCAAGAGTTCAAGCATTGGTAGCAACTCCACCTGCTAGTTCTGAGGTATGTGGGTCGTCTAATTGTTTGGAGAACCATGAAATGCTCCACACGGACACCATTTGCAACCTTATTTCTACAAATGATAACCAGTGGTCCTACAAGATCACTTCATGTAGATTTCTCATCAATTGTCACCGGTACAACACGCTATTGGTTGCTGCCTTGGGGAGAACAGTAGCATGGGAAGCGGCAGTTACCTGGTTGTACACGGGCAGAGGTATAATCAATGCATTTGGCATAAATTTCACCATGCCATGGGATCCTGGCAAGCAGCATATCAATTATGAGATGCTTGGATTGTTCTCTTGCTTTGATTCCCAAATGAACCACTCTAAGTGGACTGGACAGCAAATGACCTATAAAGATATCATGGCTAATTCAGTGTCTAGCTCAGTGCTTTCGCTAGTAAAAAAAGGGCCTTTGGTCCAGCCTCCAAAGCCATTCATCCCGGTTCGAATAACAAATCGGGACCAATGCCAGGCATAGGTCCCGGTTCACGCTGACAGGATATCGGTCCCGGTTCATGGCATGAACAGGGACCAATGGTCAGCGGAGCATTGTTCTCGGCTCATGCCACAAACTAGGACCAAAAAGTCCCTCTTTAGTCCCGGTTCGATACATAAACCGGGATAAAAAAAGTTATAAAACCTTCAGATGGCAGCCATTTGTGCATACGATGTCGGAAATAATCGTATATTATATCAAAATTATCGGCATAAAATTACTATACCGATGCCAATAGCCTTCAGCCGTTTGCAATTTTTTTAGATTTTTGAAATTCCAAAAGAGTCAAAATTCAGACTTTTAATTTTTTTAAAACAATTCAAAAAATAAAAATGACATATTTGGGTTCCACACATTTTTCTGATAATAATGGACATATTATTTGTGGAATTTTGATTTATGGATTGAAAGATATGAATTATGCCATATTAAATGAATTAATGAAAAATAATAATAAAACATATTTTATTTCTATATTTATTCAATATTAGTATTACTTAGTCATTTTTGTACATTAAAATCATGTTTGTAACTCAAATTATAAGAATGTGTGACTCACAAGATGCATGGATTAATATCATTAATAGCATAGTATAGACATAAGGTTACAAGTGGTATATAGGAAAGGGTTGGGAAGGAATTAAGATGTTAAGCGTGCTAGGGGTGGACTAGTGTGAGGATGGGTGATAGATCGGGAAGTTTAACTAAAGATTGGAATTTGACCAAAAACTAAGTGCGATTGAGAGGCCTCGGGTGAGAGATTAACCGATCCAAATATTCATAGATTCAAAAAAAATTAAAAAACTAAATTCGAAAAAATGAATTGTTTTTTGAAAAAAAAATAGAAAATACCTTCGGTCCCGGTTCATGCCATAAACCGGGACCAAAGGTTCTACTACAAGCGCACACGAAGGCGGGCTACGTGGAGACCCATTGGTCCCGGTTCATACCAGAACCGGGACCAGCATTGGTCCCGGTTCAAAAACCGGGACAATGGCCCTTATGAACCGGTACTAAAGGGGGCTTTTCTACTAGTGTTTGTGGTGACTCTACTTACGACAACCCTCCTTACATGATGAACCAATGTACTGATATTAGTTGTGATGTGATAAAAATTGGACATACTTGGGTAGTGGACCAAGCACAAGAGGTGATGCATTCGTTGGCCTTCAGATCCAGTGAGGAATGGAGTAACATGATGCAGGTCAGGTTGGTGACATTGACATGGGTTGTATACAGCATGCGCAACAGACTGAATTGCACCCTTTTCTCTTCCCCATGGGATCCATGTGTAAGACGACTGTGCGCCACTTTGTGCCTAGCGAGTGGAACCAGCGATAGGATTGCTTCGCACGAAGGCCCTGGCTTAATCGACATTGACGTCGTCGGCGACATGGACAGAGATCGGTCACTCGAGGCTATTCTAAATGGCAAGGTGTTTGGTGAAGCATACGTTGCAAGTGGGTATCTCAGTTGGGTGCCATACATGGAAGCACAAAACCTAGGCAACCGAGATGTGCTGCGTCCTAGACCGTGGCCCCCGTTCTTCTGCAATCAGAATAGACCTCAACCGATTCAGGTGGAGTTTTGTCCACACAAGAGACTAAACCATGTCAATAAATTGTTGAGTGTATTACTATTGCTACTGCCTTGGCCACTGCTGGTGCCAAATTTTCTGCTTTATCAGAAGAGATTACGACAGAGTGGAAGTCAGCGTACACGAAGAGTACAAGGTGCTCCTCTGAGCAGTGTGTTCGTCGATCTAAATCATGGTCAGTTACAATGCCCCCAAAATATAATTGCATATCCTGCCTGTATGGGCACGTACTGTTTAAGCTTGACTAGTGCAAGTGAAGATACATTCTAGGAGAGCAAGAAGTTGGAAGATAACAACCAGGTTTCTTACATGAATGAGCAGTACACTGATATCTCACACCGTGCTTCAGAACTGGTTCTGTGCTGGGAGGGTGGAAGTAGGGAATGGCTTACCAAGAGGACCTTGTTTAATTACACCATTTCCTCTGCCACATGGTATCCAGGTGATGTCCTAGTTCACCGGGTCATATTTGCAAGCCGACCATGTTTCGCTCCATGCCTGGCGAGTCGAACCATTGATAAAATATTTTCTTCCGATTAGATTGTACTTGGCAAGGAATTGTATGCTCCACGGGATTGATAATGGAGGCTTAAGGGCAAGCCGGATGTTAAGGAGGAGAGAATGTCACGGACCGTGTGGGCTGCTGCAGCGGTCGCATGGGCTGCTGCCAGGAGGGGGATACAAGCCCAAGGCCTAGGGCACAAGGAAGCAAACATCGACACTTAAGGGGGATCGAGGCGAACAGAGGAGGTATGGAAGAACACGAAACGAACTGGAAAACCCTGGCAAGGGCACATGGCTCCTTCCCCCCTCCCTGACTTCTCTCTTTCTCATGTATCCCACTTCTCCTACCAGATCGCTGTAGCCTGAAATACTCTAGAATCATGTAATACTTCCTCTAGCAGTGCCAATACCAACTGGGATCGTAACACCCCGGTCTAATTTCAATCTCACGTCTGTTTGGCGCGCCGGGAAAGTAAAAACCAGACCGGGATAACACTCACTTTCACTGACAACACCGACCCACCAGTCAGGTATTTGATCAATACCAACGGCTTCGTAATCTACCTCGGTCTAGCGCACCGGATGTTGCAGGATGACTCGCCGCCGATTGTAGGCAGCAGGGCGAGGCAGGCCGACGACCGAGGTGAAATCCCCTAGACCCGTCGCGTTCAGTTAGGGTACTGGCTCGGATGGAAACGGCTTCTGCGAGCTGCTCTAGATCTTGTCCGTACATCAATGGTGGCCATCTGATCTCTCAGACCTCCGCTCGTTGTAGCTCGATAAAGGGGCCTCCATTGCGGGTGCTTCTGCTTTGGACGAGGGCATGCGCCGCAAGTGGTGGTCGGAACAGGAGGCTATCTCTCATGCGCATTTGGTCGAGCACTTCGTGTGCACCAGCTGGCTCTTTTCCTCCGGTGCAACATGGGCGTGCACGGCCTATTCAAAGCCCACATGGCGGTTGAAGGGTGTGGACAGTCCCGGTGAGTGGCCGTGGGCGCTTGGACCGTATGCGCTGTAGGGCAGACTCAATCTTGTTGCTAGCCCAACTGCTTGATATGAGATAAGAGAGATTGACTCAGAAGAGAGAAAACAGAGATGGAAGATGTACATGAGAAGTGGGTTTGATTTAGCTATCCTCCTACAAGTTCAAGGTTTATTTTAAACTTTTCCCCTTTTTTGTGGGAAGGGGCAGTCCCAATCTCCGTTACAAAATATAATATCTTATATTTTGAAACGGAGGGAGTATATCTGTACTTGATACATTGCAAATATATCTATAATTTTTGATGTTCCATGCTTGGTTTTATCCACTTTCTTGTGTTTTGTCCACACTTTGGAGTATTTTTCATATGATTTCTTGGACTAACCTATTAACAAGAGCCACAGTACCAGCTGCCTGCTTTCTGCTGTTTTTGGTTTCAGGAAAGTCAGAAAATGAATATTCTCAGAATTGGACGGGACAAAAGCCAAAGTGCATATTTTTCCGGAAGTCATCAGATGCCAGAATACGAGACAGAGAGGAGCCAGGGGGCCACCACACCACCTGGCCGTGCCAGGGGGTGGTGTGGCCAGTACAGGCACCCCCTCGGTCTCTCATTCCGCCTATAAGATGCCCTCGGGACGAAAACCCTAAGTACCCGATCAAAAATCCACGAAAGAATCTGTAGCCGCCGTCATCTCCATCCCTAGATCGGGAGGGATCTGAAGCTCTTCCCGGCACCCTGCCGGAGAGGGGAATTCACCCTGGAGGCCTTCTTCATCACCATGCAAGCCTCCGATGTGATGCGTGAGTAGTTCATCCTTGGACTACGGATCCATGTAGTAGCTAGATGGCTGGTTCTCCTCCTTTGTGCTTTCATGTCTAGATCTTGTGAGCTCTGTTCATGATCAAGATCATCTATTTGTAATTCTGCATGTTGTGTTTGCGAGGATCCGATGGATATTGAGATGCTATTTCAGATTGATTATTGATTCTATCATGTCTTTGTTATTTGTGATCTTGCATGCTTTCCGTTGTTAGTAGCAATCTTGGCCAAGTAGATGCTAGCAACTCCAAGAGTTAGTATTTATGCTCGATAGTGGGTTCATGCCTCTAGTAATCTAGGAAAGTGACAGAAATCTCTAAGGTCCTAGATGTGTTGTTTCTACTAGGAAGAAAACAACAATCATTTGTTCATAGAACAATCGTATTGTTTACTTTACACGCAATTTGTAAAGCAATAATCTGTTGCTTGCAACTTAATACTGGAGGGGGTTCGGATGATAACCTGAAGGTGGATTATTAGTCATAGATGCAGTTGGATGGAGGTCTATGTATCATGTTGTAATGCCCAATCAAGTCTCAAAGGAGTCAAGATGATTAGTATATGCATGTATTGCTTTCTCGATGTTTGTCAATTGCCCGCTGTAATTTGTTCACCCAGCATGTTATCTATCTTAAGGAGAGTCATCTCTAGTGAACTATGGATCCTGATACGTCCATTTTGCATCACTATTCTATGTCTTAATTCACTATTATTCATTGATATATTTCATATTGAGAGGTGATACTTATGTTATTTCATCTATTTTTGCATGGTTGATGACTTTTGGAGCATGGACCGCTGCAGTCAGGATTCTGATGGAAAAGGTACTCTTTGGAGGCAAAATTCGCGAAGATCAGAAAATCCAGGAAAATATATGAAAAATCCTATTTTTCTAGAAGACTAAGGATGCCAGAAGATGGAGTGGAGGTGGGCCACAGGGGGCCCACACCACCCCATGGCGCGTGCAGGCCTAGGCCGTGCCTGGAGGTGGTGTGGCCACCCTGGCCCACTCTAGCCTCTCCCCTCTGGCGTATATCATCCTCCCGAAACCCTAAGACTCGGAGAGCGACCACAGAAAGATTCTGCCGCCTCTGCGGGGCGGAAAACACCGAGAGAGAAAGATCTCTCCGGCAGACAGATTTCTGCCGGGGGAATTTCTTCCCGGAGAGGGAGATCGTCGCCATCAACACCACCATCAAGCTGGACTTCATCGGGATCATCATCATCATCACCACCATCATCACCATCAGCACCCTCATCACCATCTCCATATTGCTGTAACAATTGCGTTGAATCTGGCATAGTTCATAGGGAAAACTTTCCCGGTGTTGATTACTCTTTGTAGTTGATGCTATTGAGTGAACCGTTGAATTATTGTTTATGTTCAGATTGTTATACATCATTATTCCATCTCTGATCATGATCCATATGATGTCTTGTGAGTAGTTTGTTTTGTTCTTGAGGACATGTGAGAAGTCTTGTTGTTAGTAGTGGAGTTGTGTTGAGAAAGATTCAATAGATTGTTATTTAAGTTGTGGTGTACTTCTTCAGGTGGTGTCATGTGAACGTCGACTACATGACACTTCACCTATATGGGCCTAGAGGAATGCATTGTGTATTTGGCTACTAATCGTAGGGGTTGCCGGAGTGATAGAAACCTGAACCCCCGTTAGGAAACCATTACACAAGGAACGTAAGAGTCTTAGAGTTTAAAGCTCTGGTTAGGTTTCTACCTTAATTACTTTCTTGTACTTACGGATATTTGCAAGGGGTATAATCACAAGTATGTATTAGTCTTGGATGGGGCGGTACATTAGCACAGGTTCACCCACACAACACTTAGCAAGCTAAAGAAGATTAATCGACTATATGAAGCGAAAGCACTTGATAGTCTTCCCATGTGTCCTCGACAACGTTTGGTCATCTTAAGTAATACAACCGGCTTGTCCTTTGGTGCATAAAAGATTGGGCCACTTGCTGCATTTATTCCTACTGTGTTTTATTTACTCGTAATTTGTTTACTTGCTTTATCGAAAACCCCTAAAAATCCGTTTGCTAAGTATTTGCAGAGAATTCCTGATCCATACCACTAGCCAGCACCTTCTGCTCCTCGTTGGGTTTGACACTCTTACTTATCGAAAATGCTGCGATACACCCCCTATACTTGTGGGTCATCGAGACTATTTTCTGGCGCCGTTGCCGGGGAGTGAAGCGCTATTGGAGAGTGGAACTGGTAAAGGAAACTTCTACCGTGAGTATTGTTTACTTCTGCTAGGTCCTTTATTTTCGTTATGGATAATTCGCTGAGTTTCTTAGTTGGTAATGCTACTACCACTGCTAAGGTAGTAGATAAGCCACCACCTTCTTAGAATGATGTTTTCAAAATACCTACAAGAATTATTGGACGTGTTATGGATAACTACTATGTTGGGGATGGAACTATCCATCCCGGTGATCATTTACTCTTTATACACGAATTATGCGGGTTGTTCAAGTGTGAAGGTATTACTACAGATCAAGTTAAGAAGAAGTTATTCTCATTATCGCTGAAAGGAAGAGCTGAGGAATGGTATAAGCTGCTGAAGAATGGTCAAGCTCTGGAATGGGAGGAAATAGTGCCTCTCTTTTATTCAAAGTTTTATCCTCCTAGTGAGATTCATAAAGATCGGAATCAAATATACAACTTTTGGCCTATTGATGGAGAGAGTACAGATCAAGCTTGGGGGAGATTGAAGTTACTCATGCTCAAATGTCCCATTCATGAGCTCCCCAACAATATTATTATCAACAACTTTTATGCAAGGCTCCCTCTACATGATAAAGATTTATTGGATGCTTCTTGTGCTGGATCATTCACTCGCATGGAAGAAGAAGCTAAATGGGACCTTCTAGATCGTATTCAAGACAATGCTGAAGCTTGGGAGAATGACAAAGGTGGAAATTCAGGTATAAATTATGATTATGAATGCATTGAATCTTTTTTGAGAACTGATGACTTTCAAAATATTAGTAATGCTTATGGTCTTGATTTGCAAGCTATTGCTTCTTATTTTAAGGCTTTTGCTTCTTATATTGAAGTGCCTAAAAAGAAGTGGAATAAGTATCATGAACCTTATAAAGATATTGCTAAGAGTGTTCCTGTAAGAAGTACTGAAGTTTATACTACTAATCATGTTTTACCTGAACCTTATATTGAGAAAATGCCTTTTCCAGTTAAGGTAATGGAACATTCTATGATGGCTAGTATGGTAGATGAAAGTATGAATAAAGTTGTTGAACCTGATAAACAAATGGTTGATGAACCTTTAATAGCAAATGTGAAAGACTTTGTCACTAAGTATGAGGAAGGACACACTATCCTTTGTAAGGATACCTCTAATATTGTTTCACATAGTAGTGTTATGAGAGCTAGTATTCCTGTGTTTTCTGTTAGAATAAGTGATCATTGCTATGATGGTCCTTGTGATAGTTATATTGTTAAGTTTATGCATGATACTGAAAGTTACTATGAAAGAGGGAAAAGTGTTCTTATGCATCTCAATAATATCATGTTTCCTCGTTTTATGCTGAAAGTCTTTATGTTGCACTTCTTTTGCCTTCTTATGCAAGTTGCCTCTGGTTTCAACAACTTGTTTGTTTACAAAATCCCCTTGCATAGGAAGTGGGTTAGACTTAAATGTGTGCGTTTTTTGCTTCTTAATGCTCTCTTTCACTTCAATTCATATCCCTATGAGAGCTCCTTCAAATTATCATGCCCATCTTAATGGCTATAAAGAAAGAGCTTTATGGGAGACAACCCAATTTGTTTTTGCTTTTAGTTTGTTTTTGTTTCTTTGAGTCTTGGAAGTTATTACTTCAGTAATAACCGCTCCTTATCCGTTTTGTTTGGTTTTTGTGTCAAGATCAACCTCTAATGAGAGAGAAGTAAGATTTGGGGAAGTTGCTGTCCCGAAACAGAATTTTGTGCTTCACCGTTAAAATTCGTGAGAGATCTCTGTATGTCGGATTGAGCTGTAATTTTTTGTGCTTCTGCCCCAGGTTTTCGTTAGTTTTGCACTTTTTGATTTGAGCAACAGAAGATTTTCGAAAAATTTGATCTTTACCTGCTGGTCTGTTTTGACAGATTTTGCCAATCTTGCATTTGCTTCTTTATTTGATTTCCTTTTTGAATTCTTTTTGGGCTTTCGGAAGGAATTGCTACAGTAGCTTTTGTTTTGATGATTTTCAGTTGAAAGTTGAACTCAAAAGGTTTTATCACTTCACTTATACTAATGTTGCTAATGAGAACTGTGTGATGTTTTGTGTGAAAGAAATTTCAAGGAAGTGGAGATAATGGTGTAATAAGGAAGAGAAGGGTTTTATGACTCAAGTAATAAGTGTATGAAGATGAAGATATTATTGTTATTCAAGAGATGACTCTGGAAGAATCTACTAGATACCAAATTCAGAGACCCGCAGAGTCCGTTTTCAAACAGGTAACAATTCTGGTAAGAAAAGTTCCGCGAAAATACAATCCAACTATATTTTTGCAGTTTTCAGTCAATAAGGAAAGTTTCGAAGCGGAAAAGGGACGGAACGGGAGCCGGGGTGGCCCACACCACCCCATGGCGCGGGCCCACCACTGGCCGCGCCACCAGGTGGTGAGGCCACCCAGGACTCCGCCTCCGACTCGTTTTCACCCAGTACCTTCCTTTTGATATGAAACTTCGTAATATATAACCCCTCAGACTCCCCGAGGTTCGTATATCATGTTTTTGTTTTGATCTGTTTCTGCCAGGACATACTCTTTGAAAGTTTAGAAGCACAATGGTGTCCGCCAAGGATAAAGGGAAGGAGCCCATGGAGGAAGACCTCCAAGACCCTGGGAAGGAGAAGGAGATCAAGAGTGAAGGTGAAGAGGAGCAAGGCCAACACCCGCACACCGGCACTACCGTTGCAAGCATTGGAGTGGTGGCAATCCAGCCATTGGAGGGAAGCCTCCTCATCACCGTTCAGATCCCTGGTCACTTCCTCCACGCACGAAGAATCCTTTCCATACCCTTATCCATGAGCATCAATACCAGAATATGCCCAAGGGGAAATTACCCTCCAATTGGGATTTGCCTCGTTCTAGCCATGCAGGAAAAGAAGACTTCAAGGAGGAAGAGTGGGGAAAGAATAGCAAGAGCTGGGATTCTCAACACGACATGATCATGAGCCGCATTGAGCAAAACTCAGAGCTGATTCATAATCTCACTTTCGAGATTGAGGACTTGGGGAAACTGATCAAGAGCTCATCAAGAGGATACCACCACCACCTAAGGAGTAATTCGTCATCAGGTTTGGCATCCCCTTGGTTTGTTCCAAGCTTGGGGGAGTGCCGCGGTATCACATCACTATCTTCTATCTTTTTACCTTATTAGTAGAGTCATATCATGAATAGAGGAGTTATTATGTAGTATGGTTTGCATTATGGAAGTGTCCCCTCTCTCGTTATATATGTATCCCTTGGTGTGAGTTTCCGTTATGGAATATTAATAAGAATTTCTATCATTTACTCTTTTGCATAGCTTATCTTAGTTTCCAATTCGTGGTTATATGATTGACCTTGTTGTTAGATTGGTAGCACTTTGGGATCATTGAGTTAATTTAGTTGGTTTTGGCAAACCTGGCTCGGTCAGTAGCAACACCTTTTTGAGAGTTGAAAAGAAAAAGATAGAAGTACTCTAAAGAAAAATAATTTCATCATCTTTCTTTCTTGATTTGCTCATAAGTCTAGTATTCTCTAGTTAAGATCTTTTGTGCTTCCAAGGAAGATTGCATATTTGTCTTTATCACTTGTATGTTGGTTTGTTTCCTTCAACTCTTATACTTGCTACCCAGCCTTGCTAGCCAAAAACCTGTACTAAGAGGGAATTCTTCTCGTGCATCCACTCCTTTAAACCAAAACCTTTGCCATTTGCATCCACCATACCTACCTAGTAGCATTATTGCTATTCCAAGTAAATTCTTGTTTTTTCTACCTCCTAAATTAAACTTGTTATGTGAAAATTAGTGATTAAAGCTCTCATGAACTTGATGGCACACTTTACTTTCTTGCATTTAATAAACTTGAACCATTGTGCTCACCTATGTTGCGTATATGCTTGCGCTTTGTAAGTTGTGAATTAGCAGAACCTTGCTGTCATGGGGAACGCTTTCAACATTGCACTGGTACTTTGTACCAAGTTAATATCATGTTCTTTTGTCTATGGATGTCGTCGGTGTGAAATGAAAGGGGAGCTTGTAAGTCCATGGAGTTATGCATATGTGTTAGAGAAACGTCTGGGCCGCTGGTCTAATCCATGCTGCCATGGTGGAAACCTGCAGCGTAACCATAACGAGCATCTATGAAGCATTCTTCTTATAAAAAAAGAGATAGAGATTGAGAAAAAAGAGAAAAAGAAAAGAAAAAAAAGAGATTATGAAAAGAGGAAAGAGAGAAAAAAGCACCATTTTCCCATGGTAAATAAGAAGATTGTTGAGATACTTGTTGTCTGCTTGCCTTGTAATTTTGATATGGGGATTCTTCCGTATCATCGGGCAAGGGGTACCCTGTTGGCGGTTCTCAATGATACACATATGCTTACAATGACAAGAACTTACCGATGACTAAACTTGAGTAGCATGAGGAGCGGCCCTCGTATTCAAGGGACATGAGATTCTCAACTTACAACTTGTCAATGCATATCCTCATTTTTGATCACTTTAACCTTAATCACCTAAAGATGCCTATGATAGGGGCAATGAGAGCTGAAAGCTAGTAAGTATCATAATTTTTGGGAGCTCTTTATGAGACTTGCAATCCCTGCTTCCCTCTGCGAAGGGCCTTTCTTTTACTTTGTAGTTGAGTCAGTAAAACCTACTCCCTTCCATCTCAGCAAGTATTTTGAGTTGATGTGTTTCATTCATTCATATGATGATTTATTCAATCATGTCTTTTATGTTCCTTGTTTTGCACATTGCTCTTATCTTGATGTTTACTACTTTGAAAGCTATCTTTGAAAACCAGTTATTTGTGAACTCTAGCAAATTATCAACTATTCTTCGACCAAGAGCTAAGTTTGCCATTACCAATTCTGATTCACTTTATGTATCTTTATTGTGTTTCCTTTACTTATTGCAAGTTGAGTTGTATAATAGTGAGTTATCTTCTATTATGATCTAAGTATTTGATGAATGTGATGCTTCTTGTCCGTATTCTTTTATCGACTCTTCACTCCATAAACCTAACGCCATGTTTATTGAGCTGAGTTTCGCTTGGGGACAAGCGAAGGCTAAGCTTGGGGGGAGTTGATACGTCCATTTTGCATCACTATTCTATGTCTTAATTCACTATTATTCATTGATATATTTCATATTGAGAGGTGATACTTATGTTATTTCATCTATTTTTGCATGGTTGATGACTTTTAGAGCATGGACCGCTGCAGTCAGGATTCTGATGGAAAAGGTACTCTTTGGAGGCAAAATTCGCGAAGATCAGAAAATCCAGGAAAATATATGGAAAATCCTATTTTTCCAAAAGACTAAGGATGCCAGAAGATGGAGTGGAGGTGGGCCACAGGGGGCCCACACCACCCCATGGCGCGTGCAGGCCTAGGCCGTGCCTGGAGGTGGTGTGGCCGCCCTGGCCCACTCTAGCCTCTCCCTTCTGGCGTATATCATCCTCCCGAAACCCTAAGCCTCGGAGAGCGACCACAGAAAGATTCTGCCGCCTCTGCGGGGCGGAAAACACCGAGAGAGAAAGATCTCTCCGGCAGACAGATTTCTGCCGGGGGAATTCCTTCCTGGAGAGGGGAGATCGTCGCCATCAACACCACCATCAAGTTGGACTTCATCGGGATCATCATCATCATCACCACCATCATCACCATCAGCACCCTCATCACCATCTCCATATTGCTGTAACAATTGCGTTGAATCTTGCATAGTTCATAGGGGAAACTTTCCCGGTGTTGATTACTCTTTATAGTTGATGCTATTGAGTGAACCGTTGAATTATTGTTTATGTTCAGATTGTTATACATCATTATTCCATATCTGATCATGATCCATATGATGTCTTCTGACTAGTTCGTTTTGTTCTTGAGGACATGGGAGAAGTCTTGTTGTTAGTAGTGGAGTTATGTTGAGAAAGATTCAATAGATTGTTATTTAAGTTATGGTGTACTTCTTCTAGGGGTGTCATGTGAACGTCGACTACATGACACTTCACCTATATGGGCCTAGGGGAATGCATTGTGTATTTGGCTACTAATCGTAGGGGTTGCCGGAGTGACAGAAACCTGAACCCCCGTTAGGAAACCATTGCACAAGGGACGTAAGGGTCTTAGAGTTTAAAGCTATGGTTAGGTTTCTACCTTAATTACTTTCTTGTACTTACGGATGTTTGCAAGGGGTATAATCACAAGTATGTATTAGTCTTGGATGGGGCGGTACATTAGCACAGGTTCACCCACACAACACTTAGCAAGCTAAAGAAGATTAATCGACTATATGAAGCGAAAGCACTTGACAGTCTTCCCATGTGTCCTCGACAACGTTTGGTCATCTTAAGTAATACAACTGGCTTGTCCTTTGCTGCATAAAGGATTGGGCCACTTGCTGCATTTATTCCTACTGTCTTTTATTTACTCGTACTTTGTTTACTTGCTTTATCGAAAACCCCTAAAAATCCGTTTGCTAAGTATTTGCAGAGAATTCCTGATCCATACCACTAGCCAGCACCTTCTGCCCCTCGTTGGGTTCATCACTCTTACTTATCGAAAATACTGCGATACACCCCCTATACTTGTGGGTCATCAGATCCCTATCCTTTTTCTTTTACATACAATCTACAAATTGTTTACTGCTTTGTGTTTACTTTCTACAAACTATTACTTCCTTCCATTCGATACGTTTAATCCTTTGCTTTTAGCAAAACACGGTGAGATTGACAACCTCATCGCAAGTTGGGGACAAAGTTCTGTGGTTGTGTTGTGCAGGTCTCCACGTTGCTACTAGCACCAGTAGTGCGCCCGGCCAATTCTCAGCTAGCAACACCTTTGGGGTGTTTCGTTGCTCCTACTGGTTCGATTAAACCTTGGTTTCATAACTGAGGGAAACTTGCTACTGTGCTCATCATACCTTCCTCTTGGGGTTCCCAACGAGCTCTACATCAACACTGAGCCATCAAGCATTTTTCTGGCGCCGTTGCCGGGGAGTCAAGGACATCTTCACAAGGGGAGTCCCTCATAACCAATCTCTTTACTTTGTTATTTTTGTTTTGCTTAGTTTACTTTTGCTTTGTTTGCTTGTTTCTTTATCAAAAACAAAAAAAAATAGTTTTACTAGTTTGCTTTCTTATTCAAAAACACACAAAAATTAGTTCCTATCCTAAGTTGCCATTATGTCTATCCTTGCTCCAATCACTATGTCACCCGAGGAAATCATTTTCACTTTTAAACAAGGAATTGAGGAAAGTTTTAAGGAAACTTGGTTTAGAATCTCTGATCTACATGAAAAAACTGAGCCTAAAATGACTCAAAGCTTGTTCCTTAGCAGTTTTTACCTTGGAATTGCTCTTTGCTATAGATATGCTTTAGATGCTGTTGTGGGAGGAGATTTCCTTCAATGTAACGAGGATGATGCTATTAATGCTATAAAAAAATTGATCCTTACTTACAACTTGCCTAGCAAACTGATATTTCTTTCACAAGAATATTTGCTAGATGAACACTCTTGAGACTGGCACTGCTAGCTTAAAAGATTACTATAATACACTTAGGGAGCATCATAATTATGTTCCAATAATTTCTGAACCATCAAAGTGGCTCCCTACAGTAAAGATTGAGATAAACATTGAAACTTTTCAAGCCCGCTGTGATATCATGTCTTAATTTTGTCTTATGCCCAAAGATATTTATAAATCTCTGAATGTTTGGGGGCTTACTGAAGGAGGAAAAGAAATATCTCTTGCTAATAATGCTACCATATTACCTATTGGAATAGCTGAAGGAGTGTTTACAAAGATCCTTGGGAAAATGATTTCTACTGATTGTCTTGTTATTGAATGTGTAGGAAATGGACAAATTACACTTGGAAGGTCCCTATTAGAACTCCTTGGAGCAATAATAGATGTGGGAAAGGAGACCATGCACCTTTCTTCTCCACCAAACAATCATATTTTCCCCAAGGCTAAGAATAAAAATAAGAGAGGTAAGGGCAAGAAATTTGGTCTTAATGCTTCTTCATTTGAGAACACTTGATTCTTTCTTGCTTCTTATGCCTAACTTAAAGGCGTTAAAGAAAAGTACTTATTGGGAGATAACCCAAAAGTTTTAGATGAGTCTTGGAAGTTATTAACTCTGTAATAACCTCTCCTTCTCCTTTTTATTTTCTTTTTGTGCCAAGAGTAACCTCTAATGAGAGAGAAGTAATGATTGGGAAAGTTGCTGTCCCGAAACAGATTTCTGTGCTTCACCGTAAAAATTCGTGTAAGATCTCTGAACGTCTTTTTGAGGCGTGAAGTTTTGTGCTTCTGCCCCAGGTTGTTATCTAACTTTCGTTAGTTCAACACTTTTTGATTTGAGCAACAGAAGGTCTTCTAAAAAATTCGTCTTCACCTGCTGGTCTGTTTTGACAGATTTCTGCCATTTTCTCCATTTGCTTCTTGTTGGTTCCTTTTTGAGTTCTTTTGGGGAATTGAGCTTTTTGAGGGAAGTGCTTCGGTATCTAGTGTTCTAATGAAATTTATTTGGTGATAGAACTGAACCTTAAGAACTTTTATCTTGAGTACACTAATGTTGCTAATAAAGATTGTGTGAAGTTTTGTATGAAGGAAAAATTTCAGGTGTATGGAAGGAATGAGTAATGAGATGAAGGATGGACTAAAGCTCAAGCTTGGGGATGCCATGCGTGTCACCCCAAGAAATATCCAAGAAGTACAAGCGTCAAAGCTTGGGGATGGCTGGGCATCCCCTTCTTCATCAATAAAAATCCCAGGTTCCTTCCAAACGTTTCATTTTTATTGTTTCATGCACAATTGTGTTGTTCTTGGAGCGTCTTGTTTTTCATTTTTGTTTTGGTTTTTCGTTTGCTTGGTTTTCTTAGTTTGCTGAATAAATTGGTTGGACCCCCTCTTTCATACATTGGTTTGCAAATAGTTTGGTTTGGTTTGGAAAAGAGTAGGAAAGTTCATACTTATGTGGTAAAAAGAGCTCGTTTTTGACTGTGGCCTATGCTTTGTCATGCCATGCTTGATATTGTTTTGGCTTTATGCGTAGTATTTTTTGATGTAGCATGAATTGTTATAAAGCATAGTATAGTGGTATTCTCCTTTGATGCTTTATTTGGGTTGACTTGGCGCATGCTCACACCATGTTCTGACTATACCAAGTCACCATAGCCTTTATGATCCTTTAGTTTTCAACTTGTAGTATCACTTTATGCTTTGATAAATGATGTTTTGTCGCGCTGCATGATTATGGCCATTATTGCTCTCTTAGTTTGTTGCTCCCAGTCTTTTGCTAGCCTTCACAACCAAGTATGAGTTCCACTCATGCATCCAACTCCCTAAACCAAGTTATTCCAAAGAGTCCACCATACCTACCTACTAGCTTATACTATTCCAAGTATATTCATGCTTTTGTTTACCTTCCAAATTAAACTTGTTATGAGAAAACTAGTGATTAAAGCTCTCACGAACTTGATGGCACACTTTACTTTTTTGCATCTAATAAACTTGAACCATTGGGTCCTTCTTTATTGCGTATATGCTTGCGCTTTATAAGTTAAAATTAGCATAACCATGTATCATGGGGAACGCTTTCAACATTGCACTTGTACTTTGTACCCCGTTGATATCATGTTCTTTTGCTTATGGATCCTAGCGGTGTGAAATAAAAGTGGAACTTGTAAGATCATGGAGTTTGTATGTGTGTTAGAGAAACGCCTAGGCCGCTAGCCTAAGCCATGCCTAATCATGGTGGAAACTTGCAGCATCACCATAATGAGCACTCTATGAAGCATCCTCAATAAAAACCAATGCAAATAGCAAATAAAAAGATCGCTGAGATGCTCATTGTCTGCTTGCCTTGTCATTTTGATTATGGGATAACTCCTGTATCATGTGCAAGGAGTACCCCGTTGGCGGTTTTTTATGATACACATGTACTTACAATGACAAGAGCTTACTCGTGACTAAAGTTGAGTAGCTTGAGGTTCGGTCTTTGTAAGTAAGGGGCATGAGATTTCGGTTTATAACTTGTCAAGCATATCCTCTTAGTTGTGTCACTTTAACCTTAATCACTTCAAGCTGCTTATGATAGGGGCAATGAGAGCTGAAAGCTATAAGTACCATAATTTTTGGAAGCTCTTTATGAGACTTGAATCCCTACTTCCTTCTATGAAGGCCTTTCTTCCACCATTATATTGAGTCTCCACCTTCTACCGTTATGCACCTACTTTGAGAGCAGAGTGGCCATTCTTAGTTCTATGTGCATTGTCCCAAGACTAGTTGATTGATGCATAACTTGATATTGCTTGTTTTAAACTATTTGTATCTAGTCACTCTAATGAACTTTGAAGGTGTCCTATACATTTATATTTGCTACTCTATGAGGGACAAGCTGAATACTATTATGCTATGTTTTCTTTATGTGAAATAAACAAACGTCTTGCAAAGCATTGTTATTCATGAATCTTTTGTTTGTGCCTTTTCATGTTGCATCATAGTTTCTTTGTCTTATTGCTAGAACTTTTTATTTCATGTTATGATTGCAGTACTATGATCCCAACTTTGAATGTTTTACAAATACTTTTATCAAGTCTTTGATGGTGCATGTCACCTCAAAAATTATTCTTTCTTTTTATCACTTACCTACTCGAGGACGAGCAGGAGTTAAGCTTGGGGATGTTGATACATTGCAAATGTATCTATAATTTTTGATGTTCCATGCTTGGTTTTATCCACTTTCTTGTGTTTTGTCCACACTTTGGAGTACTTTTCATATGATTTCTTGGACTAAACTATTAACAAGAGCCACAGTGCCAGCTGCCTGTTTTCTGCTATTTTTGGTTCCAGGAAAGTCAGAAAATGAATATTATCGGAATTGGACGGGACAAAAGCCAAAGTGCCTATTTTTCCGGAAGTCATCAGATGCTAGAATACGAGACAGAGAGGAGCCAGGGGGCCACCACACCACCTGGCCACGCATGCTAGGCCTGGCCGTGCCAGGGGGTGGTGTGGCCAGCCCAGGCACCCCCTCGGCCTCTCCTTCCGTCTACAAGATGCCCTCGGGACGAAAACCCTAAGTACCTGATCAAAAATCCTCGAAAGAGTCTCTAGCCGTCATCACCATCCCTAGATCCAGAGGGATCTGAAGCTCTTCCCGGCACCCTGCCGGAGAGGGGAATTCACCCTGGAGGCCTTCTTCATCACCATGCAAGGCTCTGGTGTGATGCGTGAGTAGTTCATCCTTGGACTACGGATCCATGTAGTAGCGAGGTTACTGGTTCTCCTCCTTTGTGCTTTTATGTCTAGATCTTGTGAGCTCCGTTCATGATCAAGATCATCTATTTGTAATTTTGCATGTTGTGTTTGCGGGGATCCAATGGATATTGACATGCTATTTCAGATTGATTATTGATTCTATCATGTCTTTATTATTTGTGATCTTGCATGCTTTCCGTTGTTAGTAGCTATCTTGGCCAAGTAGATGCTAGCAACTCCAAGAGTTAGTATTTATGCTCGATAGTGGGTTCATGCCTCTAGTAATCTGGGGAAGTGACAGAAATCGCTAAGGTACTAGATGTGCTATTGCTACTAGGGAGAAAACAACAATCCTTTGTTCATAGAACATTCATATTGTTTACTTTACACGCAATTCGTAAAGCAATAATTTGTTGCTTGCAACTTAATACCGGAGGGGGTTCGGATGATAACCTGAAGGTGGATTATTAGTCATAGATACAGTTGGATGGCGGTCTATGTATAATGTTGTAATGCCCAATCAAATCTCAAAGGAGTCAAGATGATTAGTATATGCATGTATTGCTTTCTCGATGTTTGTCAATTACCCTGCTATAATTTGTTCACCCAGCATGTTATCTATCTTAAGGAGAGCCACCTCTAGTGAACTATGGATCTCGGTCCTTTTTCTTTTACATACAATCTACAAACTGTTTATTGCTTTGTGTTTACTTTCTGCAAACTATTACTTCCTTCCATTCGATACGTTTAATCCTTTGTTTTCAGCAAAACATGGTGAGATTGAGAACCTCATCGCAAGATGGGGACAGAGTTCTGTGGTTGTGTTGTGCAGGTCTCCACGTTGCTACTAGCACCGGTAGTGTGCCCTGCCAAGGCTCAGCTAGCAACACCTTTGGGGTGTTTCCTTGCTCCTACTGGTTCGATTAAACCTTGGTTTTATAACTGAGGGAAACTTGCTGATGTGCTCATCATACTTTCCTCTTGGGGTTCCCAACGAGCTCTACATCAACACTGAGCCATCAGTACTCTACCTCCCAGGGTTGCTCTTGGGCGATGCCTAAGAGGCCTAGCCACGTCAATCACCTCGTCGTCGCTAGAGGAGACCATCCATCCGCTTACAGCTGCGGCTGGGTGTCCCCTTTCATAGCCTGCCTCAGTCCAACGTCCCAGCTTTGTCCTCCTCCAATTCCTGATTCTCGATCTGGCTGATTTTGCTATTATCATCTATGGCGATCCGACCATTCTAGCCTACAGCACTAGGCCCGTCGTCTGTTGATCAACAAGGCCTCTCAATGGAAAGGGTGGCCAGAAAATGTGTTTCGTGGAGGCGGCTGGGTGCGGCATTTGCTTCTAATGTGGCTGAAAGAAAAATTATATCGGTCCATGCTCTCCGTCCTTCTCCCACGAGTTGCAACCACTTCCTGCTAGAACGGATTGGTCGTGTGACACCCTCCACGCGCCTCCAAGGTGCTCCAGCCTCCATAACATCGATTTGCTACCTTGCCCACATACACAGCCTCAAGCAGCGTCACCGCTGTCCATGGCTATGGGTGTTTAGCAAGGTCCATGGCTACCTACACCCACATGCCATCCTATATTTCCTTTGACCATACAAACACATTGCCACGATTACCAAGATGGTGATGGAGATGGGGGTATCAAGGCAGTGGGTTCAGAGAGACCGCTGACGCTCGGGAGGTAAAAGCACCATCTCAATGGTTCATGCTGACTTCGAGAATGCTAAGTGCTGGCACAGGCGGGAAACAAAGATGACCCTTTGGCAGTTCGCTTTGCATATATTTTCGGTCGTATGGCGATACCCACTTCAAAACTGGGCGAGTGTGCGGTTGCCTCCAGGTGTGTACTCGTGGAGAGAATATGATGTATTTTGGTAATTTAGGTGTTGTGGTGGAACTTTTAATTAGTTTTTTCTGTCATCAGTAAACTGAACTGAATTCCCCCTCGTATGAGAATTCTCCCACGAACTGTATTTTTTAAATATGCAGTTTTCATATGCAGTTTCTATTCTGCACTCGCTGCAACTATGCCCACAAACATGCTTGCAGTGCACCGCATCCGCGAGTTTTGGGTTATGCGGACGGGGTATCTGCTAGAGTTGCTCTTAACACGGAAAGTAGCACACACAAATTCTAAAGCATATCCAACATCAACTAACCCGTGTACATGTATCTCACTAGTAAGTAAATGCACACTCTTCTCGTGAAACTTCGACGAGAAGGTGAAACTTGGATGGGAACACTGATCTAGTGATGTTCCCGTCACCCTTGCCATGGGTGACATCATAGTGTAGATGCCAAGATCTCCACAATAGCATAAGAGTTCTGCTGCTTTGGATTTGATCGCAATTCACCAAGAGATATTGTAGCCAGTCCGGACCAGTGTTGGAGAAGAGATGCTCAGCTGGAAGGTTCGAGTGCTTCCTAATCTCCCATCTCAGAGCTCTAGGTTTAGTGCAGCTAACTGTTGCATGGAAAGTTGGATTCCTCTTCCCGGCCACACAAGCTACATGTGCTAACAATTTCCAGATTCCTTCTGAATTTATTCTAGCAACTAAGAGTCGTCTGCATAATTCAAACCTACTCCGATCTAGATCTTGTCCCATTTGTTCATTGATTCCTTAATTAGTTATTCCCTCAAGTTGGTAGTTTGGATGTTACATAAAGCGTGGGACAGATCACATGTTAACAGCTGCCAACTTGATTCCAGTTAACATGGCAACTAGCACACACGGATCCTAAAGCATATCCAACGTCAGCTAACCTGTGTACATCTATCTCCCTGGTTAATAAAGGCACACTCTTCTGGTGAAACTTCCACCGGAAGGTGAAACTTGGATGGGAACACTTAGATAGAGTGGCTCACCTGATCGAGCAACACTTATACGCAAGAGCGCTTAGATAGAGGTTAGGAAGGAAGGACAGATGACCTTGCTCTATTCTTGTACCGCGCAATTCTTGCTACTTGTAATATGATAGACATGGATAGTCGTCTGCATAATTCAAACCTACTCCGACACAGATCTTGTCCCATTTGTTAATCGATTCCTTAGTTATTCCCTCGAGCTGGTAGTTTGGATCTTACATAAAAGTGTGGGACAGATCATGTGTTAACAGCTGCGTGCCAACTATAAATGATTCCAGTTAACATGGCAACTAGCACACACGAATCCTAAAGCATATCCAACGCCAGCTAGCTAACCCGTGTACATCTATCTCCCTAGTTAGTAAATGCACACGTACTCTTCTGGTGAAGCTTCAACGAGAAGGTGAAACTTGGATGGGAACACTTAGATGGCGCTCTAGGCCATGTAAGTTGAGAGATGCCAGCTCATATCTTCACTATCTCCTAGTCCTTTTATTAGAGTATATATCACTCTGATGCTATGCTATGTTTGAATGCATCTAGGTTTGTTGGGTACTCCATATTATAAAGTCACTAAAAGCAAAGCCACATGGCATATGCGGTAGGCAATGTGAACGAAAGGATCGCCAAAAACAAGCCCAGCCCGAGGAGATAATAGGATCCAAGGTACCTTGATTTGATCGCGGAGTCCGAACTCAGAACTCCAACTTAATGATGTCAATCTTTAATTTCCGGCAAATGCTCTCTCCTTCTTTTTCAAATTTATGTAATTTTCAAAATACTTATATATATATATATATATAAGTATAGCTTGGGAATCCAGTACACCATCCAGTCCAGAGCACGGCCATTCTTGCAGTCCATCCATCCATGGCGACCAACTCGCCAGCTCCAATAATAGGCCCAGTCCCATTCCTGGACACTGAGAAGGACGGGCATCACGGGAGCGCTGATGCTTTGCCGGAAGAACATGATGAGGTCGTCCAAGTCTCGGAGCTACCGAGCAAGCTTCTGGCCGGAATCCAGGAGATCAGTCTCCGCCGCTACCAGGGCTTTTGGCTGCCGGACAGCTGGGTCCCAGCCGCGGTCTCCATCAAGCACCGCTTTAAGCCCCGCCCAGACGACGTGGTCATCTCCAGCCTCCCCAAGTGCGGTACCACGTGGCTCGTCGCGCTGGCGTTCGCCACCATGGCCCGCCACGCCCACCCGCCCGGCGGCGCCGACCACCCGCTCCTCCGCCTGAACCCGCACCAGTGCATCCCTTTCCTGGAGGGCGTCTTCCTCGGAGGCCGCGCCGGCCGGGAGGAGAGGCTCGAGGCGCTGCCGTGCCCGCGCCTCGTCAACACGCACATGCCGCACGCCATGCTGCCGCCCGCTTGTAGCAGCAGCAGGGTGGTGTACATCTGCAGGGAGCCCAAGGACATGGTGGTCTCCAAGTGGCACTACCTCCGGACCGTTCATCCCGAGCTCTCGCTCCAAGACACCCTCGACTCCGTCTGCGGCGGCGCCAGCAGATGCGGGCCCTTCTGGGACCACGCACTCGGCTACTGGCGCGCCAGCGTGGCCACACCGGACAGGGTGCTATTCCTGCGCTACGAGGAGCTGCTGCGCGACCCCGCCGGCAACGTCAGGAGGCTGGCGCAGTTCGTCGGGCAGCCCTTCTCGGCGGCGGAGGAGGAGGCCGGCGTCCTCCGCGACGTCGTCCGGCTGTGCAGCCTGGACAACTTGCGGAGCCTGGAGGTGAACAAGACGGGGATCGTGGGCCCACTCCTCAAGACGCCGCGCAAGGCACTCTTTCGGAAGGGCGTGGCCGGTGACTGGGTGAACCACATGACGCCGGAGATGGCCCGCCGCGTGGACGACGTCGTCGCTGACAAGCTCCGAGACACGGGCCTCGATTTCCAGTGATGTAAGGTACTCAACTACTATTGTATGGATCTGATCCGGATGAAAATTAGGCACAATTGATTGCACATGTTATAACAAAACGGGGAATTATGCTTTTCAAAGGCTGAACTAGGATCCCTTTGTTGGAGGGACAAATTTCAACCGTTGAGATCCTAACCGGATGAATTTCCCATGGGAGTGACTATCGAAGGTTGACTCGTGCTAGGTGCTCCAATGATCTATTTATAATGTTTGTTATTTTTTGGTCTCTTTGTACTGATTATTAATAGATTGGTGAAAGTTTGTAAAAAAGAGGTTCACCTCATGACCGGGTTACAAAGAATTCTCTCTAAGCATATGTAGGGTTCACATGGGAGGTTATTTTTCCATGGTCACATGGGAGGTTATTTTTCCATGGTAAGAAATATTGTGCCAATATTTAATGTTCTATCTTCAAGCAAGTGGAATACTTACTCTGTTTTCTGAAACAATGTTTTAATTGACACGTGGCACAGAAGTATGACTGGTCTAGAAATCTGGTCATTGGCTAGGATTCACATGCCATTTATATGACCTGATACATCTTAGTTAGGCATGTTCAAACACTCATAGTTTTCGCATTTTATGGCTATTTTTCACAAGGTGTTGCCTATAGTTTTAGGGTTCTGGACGATTTACGGTGCCTGTAAGACCCAGATTCATTTTATGGCTGTTTTCATAAAATATTGCCCACATTTTTGGGTTCTAGCACGATTAACAAGTACGGTAAGACCTGAGACATGTTTTAGGGGATGCACGAAAACTTGTCATATTCGTGTTTTATGGCCATATTCATGAGCTATTGCCCATAGTTTTGGGGTTACAAGGCGATTTATAAGGATCGTAAGACCTGATACATGTTTGTTAGATATTTCCAAAAACTCGTAGTTTTCGTATTTTATGGCCATTTTTATGAGTCATTGCCCATGGTTTTTGGGGCTCTGAGCCTGTAAGACCATATACAAATTTGAGATGCATGACCAAAAACTCACCGTTTTCGCGTTTTGTGATCGTTTTCATCAGATATTGCCGATATTTTTCAAGTTTTAGGGCGATTAACAAGGACCGTAAGACCCAATAAATGTTTATGGGGATGATCAAAACTTATCGTCTTCGTGGTTTATCGCTGTTTTCATTAACTATTGCCCATAGTTTTAGGGCTCTGGGACGATCTACACGGACCGTAAGACCTGATACATGTTCGAGATGCATGACCAACAACTCTTTTTTGCATTTTCTGGCCATTTTCACGACTCATATCCCTCAGTTTTTTTGGTTCCGAGGCGATTTACAAAGCTAATAAGACCTGATATACGTTTGAGAGGCATTACCAAAAACTGTTTTTTGCATTTTACGGACATTTTCATGAGCTACTGCCCACAACTTTGGGGTTTCGAGGCGATTTACAAGGCCCATAAAAGTCGGTCCATGTTTAAGGGACTGACCAAAAACTCGTCGTTTTCGCATTTCATGGCCGTTTTCATAAGCTATGGCCCACAACGGGTTCCTGAGCGATTTACATGGCCCTTAAAATTCGATACATGTTTAAAGGCATGACCAACAACACGTCGTTTTCATGTTTTATGGTCGTTTTCATGAGCAATTGCCCACGATTTTGGGTTCCCGGGGGATTTATAAGGACCGTAAGATCCGATACATGTTTGTTAGGCATGTCCAAAAGCTCGTAGTTTTCGTATTTTATGGCCACTTTCATGAGCCATTGCCCACAGTATGGGGGTTTTGGGCGATTTACAAGGCTTGTAAGACTCGATACCTGTTTGAGATGCATGACCAAAACCTCTTAGTTTTAGGATTTTGTGGCCACTATGATGAGCCATTACCCACAGTTTTGGGGTTCCAGAGCGATTTACAAGTCCTGTAAGACCCGATATATGTTTGAGGGGGATGCTAAAAAACTTGTCGTTTTCTTGTTTTATGGCTGTTTTCATGAGATATTCCCCACAGTTTAAGGGTCCTAGGGAAACAAGGACCGTAGCACCCCATACATGTTTGATATGCATGACCAAAAAACTCTTTGTTTTCGCATTTTATGGCTATTTTCATGAGCCATTGCTCATTGTTTTAGGGTTCCAAGGAGATTTACAAGGCACCTAAGACACGATACATGTTTGAGAGGCATTACCAAACACGATTTTTTGCATTTTAATAACATTTTCATGAGCTATTGACTACAGTTTTAGGGATTCAGGGAGATTTCCAAGGACCGTAAAACTTAATACATGTTTAATCGTATGACAAAAACTCGTCGTTTTCGCATTTTATGGCCGTTGTCATGAGCTATTGCCCACTGTGTTCCAGAGCGATTTTATGGCCGTTGTCATGAGCATTTTATGAATACATGTTCCAGGGCGATTTACAAGGATCGTAAGACCTAATACATGTTTATTAGGCATGTTTAAAAATTCGTTGTTTTCGAATTTTATGGCCATTTTTATGAGCCATAGCTCATGGTTTTGGGGTTCCAGGGCGACTTACAAGGCTCGTAAGACCCGATAGATGTTTGAGAGGGATGATCAAAAACTTGTCGTTTTCTCGTTTTGTGGCCATTTTCATGAGCTATTACTGACAACATTTGGGTTCTGGGGCGATTTACAGGGACCGTAAGACCTGATACATGTTTGAGATGCATGACAATTTTCTCATTTTATGGCAATTGTCATGAGCCATTGCTCATAGTTTTTGGGTTCCAAGGCGATTTACAGTAAGACACGATAAATGTTTGAGCGTACAAAAAACTATTTTTTCGCATTTTAAGGGCATTTGCATGAGCTATTGCCCACAGTTTGCCCACAGTTCGGGGTCTCGGGGTGATTTACCAGGCCCAAAAAACATATTAAATTTGAAGGTATGACTAAAAACTTCGTCTTCGCATTTTATGGCCGTTTTTACGAGCCCACGATTTTGGAGTTCCAGGTTGATTTTAAAGGACCGTAAGACCCGATAAATGTTTGTTAGGCATGTCTAGAAATTCATAGTTTTCGCATTTGATGGTCATTTTCATGAGTCATTGCCCAAAGTTTTGGGGTTCTAGGCGATTTACAAGGCTTGTAAGACCTGATACATGTTTAAGATGTATGACCAAAAACTCTTTGTTTTTATATTTTGTCACCATTTTCATGAGACATTCCCCACATTTTAGGAGTTCCAAGGCGATTTACAAGGCCCGTAAGATCAGGTACATGTTTGAGGAAGATGATCAAAACTTCTAGTTTTCTCGTTTTATGGCCGTTTTCACGAGCTGCCCATGGTTTTGGAGTTCCACAACGATTTACATGGACCGTAAGACCCGATACATATTTGTCAGGCATATCCAAAAATTCGTAGTTTTCGCATTTTATGGCCATTTTCATGAGCCATTGCCCATAGTTTTGGGGTTCTGGGAAATTTAAAAAGCATGTAAGACCCAATACATGTCTGAGAGGCATTACAAAATACTATTTTTTTGCATTTTAGGGACATTTACATGAGCTATTGCCCATAGTTTTGAGTTTCAGAGCGATTTACAAGGCCCATAAAAATCAGTACATGTTTAAGGGAATTTACAAATACTCGTCGTTTTCGCATTATATGGACGTTTTTATGAGCTATTACCCATAATTTTGCGGTTCTAGGATGATTTACAAAGACCATAAAACCCGATACTTGTTTAAGATGCATGCCAAAAATCTCTCTGTTTTCTTAATTTATGGACATTTTCAAGAGCCATTCACTACGAAAATACCCCCCATGCCCAACAGATTTTTGAGGCGGCACATGCGAACAGAATGCGCAATAGTTGGATGTGCGGTGGATGGGCTATAACGGCATCTATTTTTCGCCATTTTCGTGTTATTCGCGGCGCATGTATGTGCCACAATCCACATTTGTTGGGTCCCACGACCAATTTCCCTTTTCTCTCCACACTTTTTGCTAGTGCCTCTTAGGGAAATCTTTCCCTTTCCCCTTTTCAAAACCCTCATTCCCCTCTACACACTCGCCTCGACTCCGGAGACCACCCACTGATTACGTCGTCGAGGTCGATCGACCACGGCTTGAAGTGACTCCCTCCCCCGCCATCCCTACCATCGGCCTTCGCCCCTCCGCCATGCATCATCGATGTCGCCTAGGTCATTGTGGTAAGTCTTCCGCGCATACTGTGCTTTGTTTTCTACTGCCTCCCTTGTATTTACTACCTACATCTATGCATTGGCCATGACGCTATTCCGATCATTTTACCATCCGATAGATGGCAGGACCAGGGAAGAGAAGGGCTTCTTCACAGCAGGAAGAAGCCCTGACCGTAATATCAGAATCTGAGAAGCGAAGATTGGAAACCATAGAAGCGAACTATGCAAGAATTAGGGAAAGGAATTTTGCACACAGATTCCTTATACGGCGATCCTCTCACGAAGATCCAGTTCTTCCTGGAAAGAACAATGTTACATATGAGGTGTGTATACTTGCCTGGTTATAGGTCTACCATTACTGATATACCCATAAATTCTACTTTAGCCGCTTCTGATTACTCTTAAATTTCACTTACAGCCTGCCGCACCAGATGAGCCCAATGATGAATAGGAAGATCCTTTGTTTCAAGAAGGTTAGGTAGTTGTAGAAGAGGATGAAGAGGCAGAGGAAGAAAAACAAGAGAATAGGACCGACGATGACAACAATGGGTATGAAAGAGGCACTAATAATGAGGAAGATGAAGAGGAAGAGGCATGTGCAGACGCAAACGAACAGGAAAATGAACATACATTGTGCAATCTAAATTTTAGTCCATAGTAGTGCTAACTGCATTTTAGTCATATTTCTATAGCTAAGTTTTTTCCATCATGCTAACTAAATTTTAGTCATAGTGCTAACTGAATTTTAGTAACGGTGCAAGTTGAGTTTTAGTCATAGTCCTAGTTGAATTTTAGTGCACATAACAAAGCTTCCTACCCTGAGTTACATGTCTGCATCCTTGATACATGCAATGCGAGTGATGAATGGAAGGAACGTGAGGGGTCTTACCAAGATGAGGTCAATAATAAGGAGTAATGAGAGGCTAAAAAATTCGTCAAATTCAACAAACTAGGCTAGTCTTGTGGATTGCTACGGCCAACTTCTAACTATATTTCCTACCTAGAAAAAAGGGTGACATATCCTTTAGGTTTATAGACTAGAGGAAAGCTGATCAGAAGCATAAATTGTCGAACGTATTGAACATAATCATAGCTTTTCCCTATTAACCCTTCTTGCTATTTTACATCCGTTTTATTATCCTCACACATACTTCTCAAAATGTAGAGATATGTCGATATTGATTATTTGTGTAAAGATTGGGTAATAAGGCCATCTGGAAAAAATATCGTGATTCCAAAAGCACGTTGAACAAGATGTATTACATACCTGTCTTGACTGTTGAGAAGAACATTGCAAATGGTTATGGAGATAGAATATCACACACTGATTGGGTAGTACTGTGTGAGTATTAGATCTTGGATTCTACCAAGGATAAATATCAAAAGAATGCAAAAAATCGTGCTAATCTAACAAATGGACGTCAAACTTATAGATCAATCATTTTAAGGTTCACAATATGCTATTTCAGTAGAAATCCACAACAATTTTAGTGAGGCTCGGCCCTGGGCTAGGAATCTTCATGCTCGTTGTTTTGACCATAGTTTAAAACGGATATAAAAATTTCAAAAACGATCCAAACAATATAAAACCTTCGCGTGATGTCATATTATGTGATATAGTCGCAAGAAAAATATCAAACTTGGAATATTGTAAATATCACAAAAAAAACATTCTCAAAATGAGCTTTCATGTTTGAGGTTTGATGGCTTTTAGGCCAAACGATCAATGTTATGGCTAGAATCGCGTGTTAGTTTGTGATAATGTGCACATATTGTGCACACATTTGCATCTTTGGATGGCTTACAATCTTGCAGGAGGAAGTTTTCTTTTTTATCGCACTAAAAAGCCATTTTCCATTTTCCAAGTGCCAAAAATGGGGTGTTTTGTGAAGCAACCACCAAATACAATTTTCCCATTGGTACTACCCCATTTTTCAAAAATAATAAACCACCTTACATGGAAAATTTCCCAACTAGGGTATCTTAAACCTTTCCGTCCACCCCTCATAGAAAAGAAAAATTCCTACCAAATCGGTAGGAAGTCGGTCAGATTTGAACTAAAAGTACATGATTTAGTGTTATTGATTTTTTGGAAAAAAAACATTTTTAGGTTCACACTATGCTATTTTAGCAGAGATCCACTGTAATTTTAGCGAGGCTCAGCCTGGGGCTAGGAATCTTCATGCCCGTCTTTTTGACCATAGCTGTAAACGGGCATAAGAAATTGAAAAACGATCCAAACAATGTAAAACCTTCGCGTGGTGTCATATTATATGATATAGTTGCAAGAAAAAAATCAAACTTGGAATATTGTAAATATCACAGGAAAAAAGTTTCTCAAAATGAGCTATCATGTTTGAGGTTTCATGTCTTTTAGGCCAAACGATCAATGTTATAGCTAGAATCGCGGGTTAGTTGTGATAATGTGTGCATATTGTGCACGCATCTGCATCTTGGGATGGCTTAGAATCCTGCAGGAGGAAGTTTCCTTTTCATCGCACCAAAAATCTATTTTCTATTTTTTGAGTGCCAATAATGGGGTTCTTTGTGAAGAAACCACCAAATAAAATTTTCACATTGGTATTATCCCATTTTTCAAAAATACTAGACCACCTTAAACCTTTCCGTCCACCCCTCATAAAAAAGGCAAATTCCTTCCAAATCTGTAGGAAGTAGGTCAGATTTGAACTACAGGTACATAATTTAATGCTCATTATTTTTTGGAAAAAAATATTTTTAGATTTACAATATGCTATCTCATCAGATATCCATATTAAGTTTAGCGAGGCCCAACTCTGAGCTAATAATCCTCATACCCACCATTTTGCCCATAGTTTGAAACGTGCAAAAGAAATTATGACTAGAATTGCGACATAGTTTGTGATAAAATGATATAGATATCATATTTGGATTTCTCTCATTTTTCTGATCGAAAGACATATTATTTGTCGAATTTAGGTTTAGAGATTTAAAGATATTGATTATTCCATATTAAATAGAACAATACAAAAAAGTATAATCATTATATTTTTATTCGAATCCAATAATATTATTACTTATTCATTGTTGTTTCGTTAAATAATTTTTTGTAATTTCAAAACTAAAAAAGTGTGACATAATGATACAAGAGTTAAAAATGATTGATATGATAGTATTGACAACAAGGTATAAATTACTTCGCGAAAACTCATCGAGAAGGAACCGAGAAGTTAAACATGCTGGATGGAGTAGTGTGAGGATAGGTGACCAAACAACAAGTTTGATCAAGTCTGCAATTTGACCGGAAATTGTGTGATTAGTGTTAAAAATGTTTCAAGTGAGATATTTACTAGTCATCAATTCAAAGATTAAAAAAATTAGAAAAATAACACAAGTGCATACGAGCATCTATTAGTATAACCAACTGGGTCTAACTTCCAAATTCAAATTAGGAAATTTAAAACCATGCTTCGTCGTCTTGCCAGCGAGATATAGGCCGGGGACTCTATTTAAAACGATTCTTCGTCCTCTTGCCCGGCCGCGACAGCGCGCATGACGATGGAGAGCTTCTTGTCATCCGTCTGCACGCCGCTAAATCTGCAGGTAGCCCTCTTCATCTGCAAGCTTTGATGGAACGACGGAGTTGATTATACGTGTTCCATGGCCATGATGCGTGTTGTGTGTGCAGTTCATTGACGTAGCATACCACGTCAAGGTGGATCGGGCGGCGGCTGAGCAGAAGATTGTACTGAAAGGGGTCACCGGCGAGGCGCGCCCAGGAGAAGTGCTGGCCGTGCTGGGCCCCACCGGGAGCGGCAAGTCGACGCTGCTTTCCATCCTCGGCGGCCGCCTCTCCGGGCGCCACACGGGGACGGTGCTAGCGGACGGCCGGGCCCCGTGCCGCGCCGTGCAGCGCCGCACGGGCTTCGTGGCGCAGGACGACGTGCTGCACCCGCAGCTCACCGTCCGGGAGACGCTGGTGTTCTGCGCGATGCTGCGGCTGCCGGCCTCGAGTCCCGCCGCGGCCAAGACGGCCGCCGCCGAAGCTGTCATTGCCGAGCTCGGCCTGGGAGTTTGCGCCGACACCATGGTGGGCAACGGCGTGTCCGGAGGCGAGCGGAAGCGCGTCAGCATCGGCCACGAGATCCTGGTGGATCCGAGCCTGGTCATCCTCGACGAGCCCACCTCCGGCCTGGATTCCACGGCCGCGGTCCGCCTGGTGGCCACGGTCTCGGCGCTCGCTCGCAAGGGCCGCACCGTGGTGATGTCCGTGCACCAGCCGTCCGGCCGCCTGTACCGCGCGTTCGACTCGCTGCTGCTGCTCGCCGAAGGTTGCTGCATATACCACGGGCCAGGCGGCGACGCCGCCATGGAGTACTTCGCGTCACTGGGATTTGTTCCCGGCTTGCACGTCAACCCGACAGACTTCATGGTCGACCTTGCGAATGGTGAAGCAGGCTTCACTGAAGAAGTGTACTGCTACAGCAATTCCGCGGCGGAAGTGAAGCAGTTGTTGATCTCGTCGTACAACAGGGTGCTCGCCCCCAAGGTGAAGGACGCCATGAATGTCGTCGTAGACCTGGCCCAGGACGGCGCGCGTCAGAAGCAGCAGCAAGCGCCGGCGAGCTTGACGAGCTGGACGTACCAGTTCCGGACCCTCCTCCGGCGCAGCCTGAAGCAGCGGCGTCACGAGACCTTCACCTCGCTGCGCATCTTCCAGGTAGTCGCGGCGGCTGTGGTGGTCGGGGCCATGTGGTGGCGGTCGGCGGCGCAGGAGGTGCAGGACAGGAAGGGCCTGCTGTTCATCGTGCCCATCTTCTGGGGCTACTTCGCCTCCCTCAACGCCGTGTTCGAGTTCCCGCAGGAGCGGCCCGTGCTGGCACGCGAGCGCGCCTCCGGCATGTACGCGCTCTCCTCCTACTTCGTGTCTCGCATGGCCGGCGACCTGCCCATGCAGCTCGCCCTGCCCACGGCGTTCACCGTCATCGTCTACCTCATGGCGGGCCTCAACCCGGCGCCCGCCGCGTGCACGCTCACCCTCGCCGTCACCCTCAGCTACGTGCTCGTCGCCGAGGGCCTCGGGCTGGCCGTCGGTGCCGCCATGATAGATGACGCCAAGCGCGCGTCCACGTTGGTCACGGTCATCATGCTCGCCTGCATCATCAGCGGCGGCTTCTACGTGCAGCACGTGCCGGGGTTCATGGTCTGGGCCAAGTACACCTCCTTCACCTACTACTGCTACCGCCTCCTCGTCGCCGTGCAGTACAGCGGACATCTTAAGCACCTGCTACCGCCGGAGTCGGAGTCGGAGGACCTGATTGTCGGCGAGGCAAGCTATGGTATCTGCATTATCGCGCTCCTTGCCATGTTCTTCGGGTACCGGCTGCTGGCCTTCTTCGCGCTGCGCCGGATCAGGGCGTGAGGATCAATGCTTGGCTCGGCCTATAAATTAAATTAATGGAGTACAACCATATTGTAGACCAGCCAAAGAATGAAAAAAAAATACTGTAGCCACTAGTTTTTCTAGAATGAATTGGTCAGTGTTTGTATGTGTACAAGTAGTTTCTGCACATGAACTCCCGCATTGCCTCGTGTTCATCTTGACTAGCCAAGCCACTATTTCAAGTGTTGGTATTGAGAAGTATGTTCAACTTTTGTAAATATTCATGTCAAAGAACTAAAATAGATGTCTGTTTAAACACGATAGCGAGTTAAATGTGGCCACCTAAACAACTAATTGTTGAACATCAAAATAGTTTTAGGGCTTAGAGTTTACGAGGATCACACACGATGTAGACCATGGCACATGGTTCTGGCAAAACACAGTGTGCGGGTGCTCTTCCTCCGGTCTTGGCAACACGTCTTGGCAACACTGGTGATCTCTCCTACGAATGTGCTCTCTAACATCCGCAAGACGTCCACAACGGTACACCTTAAGGTGCAAAACGTTGCCCTCGACGGTATCGGAATATACCTGCTAGAATACAACGACTCTTGTTAGGTTTAAGAGTCTTAGTCGGTTTGTTATGGGGCTAGGCCGGTGCACCTAGACCCTCATATATACCTCTTGTAATTATCACAATATCGTCATCGATTATTATTATATACAATTCTACATGGTATCAGACTACCCATCCTAGGGTATTGCTCACCTGCCGCTGCCACTGCCCAGCTACTTCAAGCGGCGCGCCGCCATCGTCGCCGCCAAGGTCGACGTGGCCACGGCCCCCTCCACCACTACCTCCACTATGGCTCTACCTCCACCAATAGCCCCTTCAATCTCCTTCACTGATACCATATCCGATATTAGCCCCTACATACCCGTAACCCTAGACCTCGCTGCTCACAACTACTACAATTGGCGTCACTTCTTCGACGTCCACCTCGGGCGATGCAACCTCCGCTCTCACATCGCCGATGACGCTCGCCTTCAACCTCTCGATCTGCAATGGGTCAAGGATGATCTCTCCATTATTCAATGGATCTAAATGCGAATCTCCACAGAAATCTTCAATCTCGTACACCGTGATAGTGCCTCCGCCGCCGATCTGTGGGTAGCCCTTTGTCAGCTCTTCCAGGACAATGTCGACGCTCGCGCCAACAATCTCCACACCGAGCTTCGGAACACGGTGCAAGGTGATACACCCATCGGCGTCTACTGCCAACGCCTTAAGGCGGTCACGGATGAACTCTGCGAACTCGGTGATCCGATCGACGATCGGTAGCTCAGCAACATCCTCCTCGTCGGCCTCAGCAAGCGGTTCGAGAAACAGGCCTCCTTCATCCCTATGATGCGTCCGCGCCCCTCCTTTGCCAAGGTTCGCTCGATGCTGCAATGGGCCGATCGTGCCCAAACCAACAAGGACTCTCGTCCTCATGTCTTCACTGCTGCTCCTCGATCGCCTGCACCACCGCCTCCACCGCCACCTCCTCCAATGGCTCCTCCTCAACCATCGGGCTGGCGTCCAAGTCCCAACTACAGGGGTCGAAACCCTAAACCGCCGCAGTTTCGTATGTCGCCTGCTCCTCCTCTGCCCTCGGCTCCGGCTCCACTGTCTACCCCACTAACGGCATCACCGCCGCCCCCCGGCTGGCGTCCTTCTCCTGATCCGTGGACCGGGCTAGTCCAGGCATGGCCTATTCCCTGGTATGCCCCGACACCCTATGGTGCCCCGCTTGCCTACACTGGTGGCTGGCAGCACGGTGCCCGCCCTCACATCGGCAATCCCGTCCTCGCGCCACGACAACCGATGGCCGCGTACCACGCCGCCCCGCCTACGCGCCACCAATCTACAACGCTGCTCCTTATACTTCATATGGCGCTACAACCTCACCCTACATGCCGCAGTACAATATGTCACATTACAATGATGGTGGATCTATCTATACGCCGATGCCACCACACCCGCTAGCTCCTATGTCTACACTGGTCTCTACTTTGACTCCGAGCTGGGACCAAGCTGCTTTTCTACAAGCCATGGACAACTTTGCTGCACAAGGAAACTCAGGTACGTATTGGATTTATGATTCTGGTGCTTCTGGTCATATGTCTGCATCAAGTAAATTGCTGTCTTCTTGCACACCGTCGCCTTTTCCATCTATTACTCTCGATGACGGATAATATATTCCTATTTACTATGTCGGTCAAGCCCAAATCCAATCCCTAATCAAACCTTTGCTTCTTCGCGATAGCCTTGTAGCTCCTGCACTAATTAAAAATCGGATTTCTGTTTACCAATACACCAATGGCAATCATATTTCTGTCGAATTTGACCCATTCCGTTTGTTTGTGAAGGATTACTGGACCAAGACCGAGATCGCTCGGTTCAATAGCTCCTTTGATTTGTATTCCCTCCATGGTGTTCCGGCCGCTGCCCCTCCATCGTCTATGGTGGCCTCTGTTGATCTGTGGCACCAACGTCTCAGCCATCCCAATAATAATGTGCTATCTACTCTTCTTAGTGAATTTTCAATACCTTGTAATAGAGATTATCATATTTTTTCTATTTGTCAGTCGTGTCAGTTAGGAAAACATGTTCGTCTCCCCTTTAGCTCCTCTCTATCCTCTAGTACTTTTCCTTTTGATTTACTTCATTGTGATCTATGGACGTCACCAATAGAAAGTGTTTCTGGTTTTAAGTATTATCTTGTTATTCCTGATGATTTTACACACTATGTTTGGACCTTTCCCTTACGCAACAAATCCGACATTCACAATATTTTTCTTAATTTTCAGCGCTATGTCTCGGTCCACTTTTTCCTTACTATAAGATTTATTCAATGCGATAATGGACATGAATTTGACAACTTTAAAAACCGAAATTTCTTTCCCCAATATGGAATTCTTCTGCGTTTTTCTTGCCCCTATACCTCCCCTCAAAACGGCAAGGCCGAGCATTCTCTTCGCACTCTTAATGACATCACTCGCACCCTTCCTATCCAATCTTCTATGCCTCCGAAGTTCTGGGCTGAAGCTCTCCACACGGCCACATATCTACTTAACATTCGACCATCTAAAGTTAATCCTCAAACCACACCCTACTTCTATTTATTTCTTTGTCACTGAAACTACTCCGACTTTCGTGTCTTCAACTGTCTTTGTTGTCCTAACTCCTACTCTACTTGTCCTAACAAACTTTCACCCCGTTCTATCCCGTGCGTCCATCTAGGTTTTTCCCACGAACACAAAGGCTATCGTTGTCTAGATCTTGTTAGTGGCCGTGCCCATGTGTCTCGTGGTGTAAATTCTGCTGAAAATATGTTTCCTTTTCTGAGCGTCAATCTCTCGATCCGAAAACATCCGCATCATCTACTAGTCCCCCTCGTCCAAATAATTTTCCCTTCTTTCATCAGCCACCTCTTGGCGCTACTTCTGCCGCGGCAGCAAAAACGCCCGAATTCTCTGCCGCGGTAGCCGATCCTGTCGCCACCTCTGTCGCGGCTGCCGAAACCGCCAAAAAATCTACCACGGGAGACTTCCTGCCGCCACAGTCTCCACCTCCAACTCCCGCATCCGCTTCTTCCGCTACGCCGGGCGCGTCTTCCACATCATCATCCGTCCCTCCTCCTCATGCTATCATCTTCCCAGCTCCCACTAACGATCATACCATGCGCACACGTGGCAAATCCGGTTTTCGTTTACCTGCTAAAGATCGTCTAAATATCAATGCATCTATGTCTTCTTCCTCTATTCCCAAATCATACAAATCAGCTCTCCAAGATCCTAATTGGGACGTAGCCATGAAAGATGAATATGATGTTCTCATTCAAAATAATACATGGCAATTAGTTCCTCGTCCATCAAACACTAATATAGTTTTCGGCAAATGGGTTTTTCGACACAAATTTAATTCCGATGGAAGTCTTGCATGTTATCAAGCTCGATGGGTATGTCGTGGTTACTCTCAGCAACACGACATCGATTATGATGAGACTTTCTCTCCAGTTGTCAAACCCAGCACTATCCGTACTGTTCTTAGCATTGCCGTTTCTTCTTTTTGGCCCATCCATCAGCTCGATGTCAAAAACGCATTTCTCCCTGGCTCTCTTTAAGAAACAGTTTATTGTTAACAACCGCATGGCTTCAAAAATTCCTCTTATCCTAATCATGTTTGTCTTCTTCAAAAATCTCTATGGTCTAAAACAAGCACCACGGGCTTGGTTTCAACGTTTTTCTACTTATGCTCAAATAATTGGCTTTACTCCTCGTTCTGACACTTCTCGCTTCACCTTTCATCATAATACGGACACAGCTTATCTAATTCTCTGTGTTGATGATATTATTCTCACAGCTTCCTCACAACACTTTTTAAATATTATCTCTCTTCTTCGCAAAGAATTTTCTATGTCCGATCTAGGTCTTTTTCATCACTTCTTAGGTATTGTTGTCATCCATGACTCATATGGTATTTTCTTATCTCAACGTCAGTACACCCTAGATCTTCTTTCTCGTGCTGGTATGCTTGACTGTCAACCGTCTCGTACTCCTGCTGATACAGGTTCAAAACTTTGTGCGAATGGTGATCCCTTTTCTGATCCTTCTCTTTATCGTAGTCTTACTGGTGCCCTCCAATATCTTACTCATACTCATCCTAAAATTTCTTTTTTTGTCCAACAAGCTTGCCTTTACATGCATGATCCTCGTGTTCCTCACTTCAACCACGTAAATTAATGTGAGTTAATTAATTTGGATCGCAATCTAGACAAACTTGAGTCAATTAATTTGGATCGGAGGGAGTATTTTTTCTTCTAACTATGTCACATAATATGACACCACGCGAAGGTTTCACATTGTTTGGATCTTTTTAAATTTCTTATGCCGTTTTAAACCATCGTCGAGCTTTATCGAACGGCAGGCATGAAGATGCTTAGTTCGGGGCTGAGACTCGCTAAACTTAAAGTGGATCTCTGATAAAACAACATATTGTGAACCTAAAAATGATTTTTATAAAAAATCATGAACATCTCATCATGTACCTATAGTTCAGAGATCCACTTCCTACCGATTCGGCAGGATGTGTCTTTTTCACCAGGGATAGACGGAAAGGTTTGAGATCCCCTGTTAGGACATTATCCACATAAGGTGGTCTAGTATTTTTGAATAATATGGTAGTAGTATTTTGAATTAACCATTTGGTGGTTGCTTCACAAAACCGCTCGTTTTTTGCACTCGAAAAATGGAAAGTGGCTTTTTGGTTCAACGAAAAGGAAAACTTCATGTTGAAACATTTTTCACCATCCTATGATGCATATTTATACACAATGCGGACACATTATCACAAACTATGCCTTCATTTTAGCCATAACATTGGTCATTTGACCCAAAAGCCAGAAACCTCGAATGAAATAGGTCATTTTGTGAAGGTTTTTTGAGAAAAAATTAATATAGCAAGTTTGATATTTTTCCTTATAATTATGTCACATAATATGATACCACGCGAAGGTTTCGTATTATTTGCATCGCTTTTGAATTTCGTATGCCCGTTTTAAACTATATATAATGTTTTATGTTTCACTTACTTTTTATTTACAAAATGTGTAATATTTGAGTGTAGATAGATAGATCTTATTTTTCTGCAAATTTTTATGTATTTTTTGTATTTTTTGAATTAGATTGATTTACTTCTAATTTTTCAAAAATTAATGAGGTAAAAGAAAAAATAGGTATTGCTAAAATTAAATGGAAAAAAATCTAGAGGCCTACACCGACGGCTAGGCCGTCGGCACAGACCAACATAGCCTGCCTATCTAACGCCGTTTCCGTCACCGTGTCTGAAGTAGGGCTACGCCGAGAACGGTACGTACACCGAGGGCCACCGTCAGCACAGCCCCCTACGCCGAGTGCTACCCTCGGCACCTTCTTATATGCCGATGGCCGGGCTGGGCGGCTGACTAGGGAGGCCGCTACGCCGATGGCCCTGACATTTGGCCGTCGGCGTAGCCGGCCGGTCATAGGCGCCTCCAGATTCTCCTGTAGTGACTCCTCCGTTCATTAATATAAGACATTTAAGCTTTGGGTTAAGAACATTTTGGTGGCGCCCTCGGCTAGGCATTATAGATGGAGGTAGTCTCTCTCGTCGTATTGGCTGCAAACATCATATCACGGGAAGTAGCGCCATGATTCACGTGCTCCTCCTCTCCTACCCGTCTCAAGGCCACATCAATCCTCTGCTCCAGTTCGCCAAGCGGGTCGCCAGCCAGCACGGCGTGCGCTGCACCCTCGCGACCGCCCGGTCCGTCCTCGACTCCTGCAACCCGTCCGCCGGTTCGGTCCACATCGCCGGGTTCTCCGACGGCGGTGGCCTTGACGACGCCGGCGACATCTCAACCTACCTGCCCCGGCTCGAGTCTTTCGGGTCAGACGACGTGGACGAGTTCCTCCGCACCGAGTCGGCCGAGGGCCGGCCGGTGCGCGTCGTGGTCTACGACCCGTTGCTGCCATGGGCGCGGCGCGTGGCCCGCTGCCACGCCGTGCCCTGCGCGGCTTTCTTCACGCAGGCATGCTCGGTGAACCTGGCGTACGCTCACGCCTGGACAGGCCTTGCGGCGCTGCCCTTTGGGGAGGACACCGGCGACCTCCCCGGCCTACCGGCGGGGCTCAAGACGCGCGACTTCCCGACGTACCTGACAGAGGAGCGCGGCAGCTTCCCGGTATACGCGGAGCTCGCGCTGAACCAGCTCCAGGAGCTCGCCGCGGCGGACCACGTGCTGGTGAACTCCTTCTACGAGCTCCAGCCGGAGGAGGCGGAATACATGGCGTCCAGGTGGGGCGCCGTCACCGTCGGCCCGACCGTGCCATCCGCGTACCTCGACAACCGCGTGCCCGACGACGCCTCCTACGGCTTGGAGCTTCACCTCCCAATGGCGGCGGCGTGCAGGGCCTGGCTGGACGGGAGGCCGAACCGCTCCGTCGCCTACGTTTCCTTCGGGAGCCTCGTGACGCTCACCGCAGCTCAGACGGCCCAGCTGGCGGAGGGGCTATGCGGCGGCGCCATGCCATGCTTCCTGTGGGTGGTGAGGGCCTCGGAGACCGCTAAGTTGCCCGAGGGGTTCGCCGAGAGGGCCAATGCCCAAGGGAAGGGCCTGGTGGTCCAATGGAGCCCGCAGCTGGAGGTGCTTGCTCACCCGGCCATCGGGTGCTTCCTCACGCACTGCGGCTGGAACTCCACGACGGAGGCGCTGTGCGCCGGCGTGCCCATGGTGGCCATGGCGCAGTGGTCGGACCAGACGATGAACGCCAAGTACATCGAGGATGTGTGGCGCGTCGGCGTCCGCGTGCGGGCGGATGAAGGTGACGAGGTGATTACCATGGAGGAGCTGGAGAGGTGCCTCAGGGAGGTCATGGAAGACGACGGCAAGTACGCCCAGAACGCTGCAAGCTGGAAAAGGAAGGCCAAAAGTGCCATGAGCCAAGGAGGAAGCTCGGACCGTAACATCAAGGAGTTCATTGCCAAATTCGGTCACAAATGAGGATGCTGTTCCGTGGTATGCTAGTAGCTGTTGTTGTTGATGGAACTAGCACGGTGCGGGGGCATCATCAAAGTGTGTAAAATTTAGATAAATACAAGATTGTTATATATTCCAATAATACTCCCTCCATCCAGAAATAACTAATATGGGTTTGTTTAGATTCGAATTTATCTAGACGCATTTTAGTGCATAAATGATCCAAAGAAGACAATTATAATTAATATAATAAACATAATAATTATGTAACATGGGTTCATGGGATAACACAATTAAATGATTCAAAGAAGACAACTTTTAGTAAAATATTATACACTGAATAATTTTCCATTACAAAAATAATCGCACTAATATAAACCATCAATTTTTTCACTAAACATGCATCTTCTCTATCGGTGGGTATTTTTAGGAACTTAAGTACACTCATGTATTAATTCTATTTTGCTAAATTTGATTGCTAATGAACAATGAAAATGCTAAGTTCAAAAAATATCAATGGTTTAACTTGTATCTTTAAGAATTACATGTGCAATAAATAGCAGATATATAATTAAAGATATACAATTTTTAAGATCAACGGTTTAGCTTGTATTTTTAAAGACACAATGAATTCTAGACATAAAAAATTTGCACTCTGACCCGAAGTAAAGCATTACCAAATTATATATGTTTTTATATTAATAATTACATTTAATCTTCAAGCTTAACTTGATTGCAAAACCTATAAATTTCGTTAATGGTGATTGCCTATGCACCACTACTAATTTATGGTGATCAAAGAGTGAAGTGTTATGGTCTAGTAAGTAGTGGTGATGTGAAACTTGTTGGTTCAATTGTGTTAAGTGTGAACATTTTTATTACGTTTTATGGTGGAGCTATATTGCACTCCGATTTAATATGGGTATA
This sequence comes from Avena eriantha, assembly GCA_910589775.1. Lineage (NCBI taxonomy): Eukaryota > Viridiplantae > Streptophyta > Magnoliopsida > Poales > Poaceae > Avena > Avena eriantha. The sequence goes on along the minus strand of OU342742.1, from coordinate 116,714,355 downwards.
GTCTTATATTACTAACTGAGAAAGAGGTTAGCACACCAAACGTTTAGTGCCCAACCAAATAACAAATTCCGTTTCTGCGAAGCATAAAACAGGTCACCATAGGACGCGCATGAAAAATGTTTTGTGGACAGACAAACGGCGTGAAGAAAAACCTATGTGAGGATTGTGATCATGACGGGAGCACACACATATCGCCTAGCCTTCACATGGTTTATGGAGCAGCTCAAAAAGAAGTGAAACATTAACGAGACATAAGTGGTTACTCTTACTAAAGGAATGGTGTGCAGTCATTCAAAAATAAGCTACCATCCAAGTTAGATGACAACCGAGGTATTCCATGCTTGATAGGATCTCAAAGTTATGTCTCGTCGACCGACTATAGATCTCACAATACGCTAAAAAAAACTATAGATCTCACAACTACTAGATGCTATTCGATTAAAGAAACCTCGAATGCTGCAGCCCCGCTTAACTAGATGCCTCCCTTCCTCCTATACTTAACTAGGTCTTGGCGGGTGGATGGATCTGGTTATACAATATTATTTTTCTTGGATGCGCAGTCCTTGTAGTGTTTGTTCTTCTTGCTATACTGAATCCCACAGCTAACTTCACATGGTCACTAGTTGTACACTTGGCGTCCTTTCTCCGAAGCCGCTCAAGTCCCAAGGGCAGAACTGGGACGCAGGATCTTAATTTTTCGGGCCGTGCTAGGCGTAGATCAAAACTCTCCAGGGTCCTCCTGCTAACACATGTTTCCTACAAATTTCTCAAATCCCGATTTTGCTAAACTTAGTCCCAATTTTGCTACATATTGTCCCGCTTTTGCTACACCGTACCAAAAAACGGCTTGCACAAAAACAGAAAAAAGACTACCCCTCGTCAAAGACCTCACAGTCACCGGAGACCTCGTTGGAGCCGCCGTAGCAGAATTTTTTTTACTAATGTAGCAAAACCTATTTCGCCAGAGACTATCGCCGGTGACTTTGTAGCAAAAGCATTGTGCTAATATAGCAAAACCGGAGAACAATTGTATCGAAAAATTTCCATTAGTGTAGCAAAAACGATTTCACCAGAGCATCACCAGAGACACCCGCTGGAATTTATAGCCAGAATTTGTAAAAAAGAACATTGTATCATTTGGAGAACAACGATGCAGCAAAAACGAAATGAGTACATAGCAATCATAAACGAGTATGTAGCAAAATCAGATCCCCCGCTTCGCCAAAAGGTAGCAAAGCTGCTGCCGTTGGTAGCAACATTGTCGACCCAAGGGTAGCAATACCAGTCACCATATGTAGCAATTCTAGACGCGTAGGTAGCAAAACCTGTAGCCGTAGGTAGCAACGCCGACCTCCGCATGTAGCAATGCCAGACCCCGCGGAGAGCAACGTCTGTCTCTGCATGTAGCAACACTAGCCTCCGCGGGTAGCAACAGCGGTCGCTGCACGTAGCAACTCCGGATACCATCAGTAGGAGCAACGCCGGGTCCGCTGTGTGCAGGGCCACAGGTAGCACGACAAGGAGGTGGACGAAAGAGGGGACATATGTACCGAGTCTGGCGAGATTGGTCTCTAGGCCACGCGCAACCGGGGACGTGGTGTCGGTGGACCAACCACTTGGTGTGCTAGCGCGTGAGTGGCACCTCCCCCGGCGAGCAACATGGAAGACCTGGGGATGTGTGTGATTTTCCTTAGTTTTAGCTTTGCACGACCGGAATATTGCTTGCCAGCGATTACTTCAGTGGCAGAGATCTCGATCGGCAATACTGCAACACTTGGCGCGAGATTTTAGGCTACAACAAATTAGCGAAACGGGTCGACACTCAAAACATCACCGGCCACCATGTGAAGCTTAGTTTATTTGGAAAGAGACACTTTCTCTCTTGGAGGATTTGGTGGCAATGACGGCGCATATCAAGGGTCAGCAGGTCTTGTCCCCTACTCCCTACTTTACATAATATAATATGTTTTAACTCCCTGAGAGTGTATCTAGTCCTCTTCTTGTGTGTAAATTTCAAGTGAATCTACACACTAAAAGGGGTCTTCTTCGGCCCAGCCTATTCACGAGGATCGGTGCCACTGTATTCCATTCAGAGAGCTCAGCTGTTGACACAGGGTTCTGAACAGTTGATCGCGGTCACTCCTTTTAATCCCCATCCTACTACGCCGCGAGGAAAGGAGATTCTTGAGTCGCTTCCGGTGGGCTCTCCTCTTTGTGGTGTCGCACCTGATGTGGCTTCGCCTCGCGTCTCTCCTTCTCAGTTGCAGGATGCTTTGCGGGTGGCTGCTGCTAGGGCTCGGTCTCCCCCACGGCCGATGTCCCCTTCTCACTGCAGGCCTAATGTGATGGGCCGCTCTATTCCTCGCCGGGAGGGTCTAGTGCTGGAACCGGTGCTTCAGGAGGTGGTCCATGAGCCTTCGGCGCGAAGGCTGGCCCAGGAGGGGCTGGTCGACCGCGGTGCTACTCCGCCCTCATCGACTGCAGCCCAGGACGCGCAGCCTGGCTCCTCTTCGATCCAGGCAGGCGACCTTGGGTTGATTAGGGATTTGGGGTCTTCGGCGGCTGGCGCTGAGCTGCTACCTGGTGACGCATCGACAGGGCTGGTGGGCGTTGCTCGTGGTCTGGTCGCCCAGGAGGGGTAGCCGGGACATGCGGGCGGTTTGGCCATGACCGGGATCCACTCGGGGGACGGCCTGCCCCGGTCTTCGTCGGGTCTACCCCTTGGTGGTGGCGACTGCAGGCTTCGGCGCGGAGGAGTTCTCCGCATGGACTCGACGTCTCCAGGGTGTCAGCTATGGATGAGGACTCGATGGTCAAGGCCATGCGGAGGAAAGCTGAGAAGAACCTCGACTCGCAAGGTATAATGAATTCTTCAAAGTCTTTCCTGTCTTTCTCCAATTCGTCTATCGCTGATAAGCTGGCTAATGTTGGAGTTAGTATGGGTAGATCTGTTAAGGATGTTTCTTTCTCTAGTTTAGTGTTGAGACATATGGAGGTTGACCGTTTAGCGGTTACTCCTAAGACTCTTGTTGTTTCTGAGCCTTTACCGATCGAGGAGGAGGAGTTGCATGCCACAGTAGATGGTCAACTCCTTCCTCACTTAGTTGGTGAAGTCTCAAAGGTGGTCTTCGATGAGAGTGAACTGGGTTCATTATTTGAGCTTACAGCTTCTGGTCGAATATCGAAGGGTCACAAATCTCGTAAGCGTTCTCGTGTATCCAAATCCCCTATTGTTTCTCAATGAATGGATGTTCTCAAATAGCAGAGGTCTGTGTGACATGGCTAAATATTTGTTCTTTACCGATTGTGTGAGAGATTATAATTTGGATTTTTTGGCTATTTCTAAGACTGGCAGACATGATTTATCACAAACTCAACTCAATCGCCTTTCTAGTGGAGTGGAGTTTACGTGGGCATCACGGCCGCCGCGGGGTCGATCCGGAGGAATCCTATTAGGCGTCCGAAATGAGACTATGGAAGTCTTAGCCAGTTCGGTTCGATTTTTTTATTAAACTCCATATCCAGAACAAAGCTGATGATTTTCTATGGTCTCTAGTCGCCGTATACGGGGCTGCCCAGGAGGTTTTTAAGGCGGACTTTTTATGTGAGTTGGTAAATCTGACTAAAGACAATCTGTATCCTATTCTCATAGGCGGAGATTTGGACTTGCTCGGATTCCCTCATGAGAAAAGTCGGGGCCGTTAAGATGATCATTGGCCTTTCATATTTAATGTTGTGATTCACGAGAGGTTACAATGATCGGAAGACAGTTGACTTGGGCTAATAGTCTTCCGGTGCCTACATATGAAAAATTGGATAGGGTGCTTATGGATACTGAATGGGAAGATAAATTCCCTATGGTAACTGTTCGTGCCCTCGAACGTATTGAGGCTTTCTCGGATCATGCTCCTATTTTATTGTCTGTTGGAACACCACCACGAAAATCCAAACATAGTTTCAAATTTGAACTTGGATGGATGGAACATGATGGTTTCCATGACTTGGTGAAGGCTATTTGGGAGAAACCTGTTAGTGGTCAAATGCCTATACAACGATGGAACAACAAAATGCGTGCCTTACAAAAATTCCTTCGTGGTTAGGCCAGCCATACTGCTGGAATCCTTAAAAAAGAGAAAATACGCCTATCATCTATTATTAATGATTTGAAGGCTTCTGTGGAAGTCAGGCTTTTATCTGCACAAGAGATTGAGCTTAAAAACCAATCAAATGCAGAAATTATCAGGCTACTCCGCGAGGAGGAACTCAAATGGTATCAACGCTCTAAAGCGAGATTCATTCTGGAAGGAGATGCGAACACAAGATACTTCCATGTTGTGGCTAATGGCAAGCATAAGAAGAAACTTATTCACTCTCTTATCCAGGACAAAGGTTTGATTGAGGGGCAGGAGCAACTTAAATCGTATATTACTAGTTATTATAAATCTTTGTTTGGGGCACCGCTAGAGAATTCCTTCTCGTTGGATGAGTCCTAAACTGCGGATATTCCTTAGGTTTCTGTTCTGGAAAACGACTTTCTAACCGCTCCGTATACGGAGGATGAGGTTAAGAAAGCCATTTTTCAGATGGAAGATAACAAGGCACCAGTGCCTGATGGCTTTCTGGCGGAATTTTACCAAAAGTTCTGGGAAGTTATCAAAGGAGACCTCATGCAATTGTTTGTGTTCCTGCATGCCGGGCAGCTAGACCTTTTTAGACTCAATTTTGGCAATATAATTTTACTTCCTAAGGTTAATAATGCAGAATGAATACAACAATATCGTCCAATTTGCCTTCTTAACGTTAGTTTTAAAATTTTCACTAAAGTTTCTACGATTAGACTAAATTCGGTTGCTGACCATGTTGTAAGTCCATCTCAAACTGCTTTCATGCAAGGAAGAAATATCCTAGATGGGGTAGTAATCTTGCATGAAACAATTCATGAACTACACTCAAAGAAGTTGAATGGTGTATTTTTCAAAATTGACTTTGAGAAGGCTTATGAAAAAGTTAATTGGTCTTTCCTTTAGCAAACACTTCGTATGAAAGGTTTTTCTGAGGAGTGGTGTGCTGTCGTACGGTATTTTGTGGCTTGTGGTAGTGTTGCCATCAATGTCAATGATGACACTGGCAAATACTCTCGGACCAAAAAAGGGCTAAGACAAGGGGATCCATTATCACCTACTATTTAACATAGTGGCTGATATGTTTGCTATCCTTATCGAGAGAGCTAAGTCTGATGGCCAAATTGAAGGATTGGTTCCTCATCTGGTTGATGGTGGTCTATCGATTCTTCAATACGCGGATGATACAATCTTATTTATGGAACACGATTTAGAGAAAGCTAAGAATCTGAAATTAATATTATCAGTATTTGAGCAACTCTCTGGATTGAAAATTAACTTCCACAAAAGTGATTTGTATTGTTTTGGCGAGGCTCAAAACGAGCCCCACCTATATGCTGAACTTTTCGGCTGTAGTCAGGGGCAATTTCCAATCAACTATCTAGGAATACCGATCCACTATCGGCGTCTCACGATTGCTGAATGGAAAATCGTTGAGGAAAGACTCCAAAATCGCCTTAATAGTTGGAAAGGTAAATTGTTATCCCTTGGTGGAAGACTAGTTCTCATAAATTCATTACTCACCAACATGGTACTGTCTATGATCTTGTTTTTCCAAATGCCGAAAGGTGTCTTGAAGAAAATGGATTATTTTCGATCAAGATTCTTTTGGCAAAGGGATAGTGAAAAAAAAGAAATATTGACTGGCCAAATGAAATGTGGTTTGCCGACCAAAAGAATATGGTGGACTAGGCATACATGATTTGCAAGTCAAAAACACCGCGCTTCTTGGTAAATGGCTTTTCAAACTACTATCAGAAGATGGTGTCTGGCAAAACATTCTATGGAGGAAATATATTGTTTCCAAAGTTGTATCTCAAGTGGTTTGGAAACCCGGTGATTCACATTTTTGGCTGGACTTATGGCGTCCAAAAAACATTTCTTCCGTTTTGGTGTTTTGAATTTTAATGATGGATCACAGGTTAGGTTCTAGGAAGATAAATTGCTTGGCCAAACTTCGCTTCGCGAACAATACCCAGCTCTATACTCGATTGTTAGGCACAAAGGAGATACCCTCTCCACAGTATTGGGATCAGGTCCTCCTAATGTGTCTTTCAGACGAAGTCTCTTAGGTCCTAGACTTGTATCATGGAACAATCTTCTAGTACGATTATCTATGATACAGTTGTCTAAGGGGGTGGATGAGTTCAAATGGAAACTACTGCAGAGTGGTGAATTTACCGTTGACTCATTTTATAGAGCACTGATCTAACCTGATATTCCAGTGGTTCATAATTCTAAAATTTGGAGCATGAAAATACACCTTAAAGCGAAGATTTTCGCTTGGTATCTTCGTAAAGGGGTCATTCTTACAAAGGACAATCTTGTTAAGAGGAATTGGCATGGAAGTACACAGTGTGTTTTTTGTCATCATAATGAGACAATTCGCCATTTATTCTTCCAATGTAAATTTGCTCGCACTATATGGTCAATCATCCATGTAGCCTCTGGTTTATCCCCTCCACACTCGGTTACCAATGTATTTGGTAATTGGTTGTACGGGATACATGATAAATATGAGACTTTATTTAGGGTGTGAGCGCTTGCCATTATTTGGCCGCTTTGGCTATGTAGAAATGACATGATTTTTAATAACATTGTGTCTTATTCTCTTCGGGTGATCTATCGAGCCACGGCTATCCTCCGATCATGGACTACTCTCCAACATATGGAGCTTCGCGACTTATTTGTGGAGGGGTGTACGTGATTGGAGGCCACGGCGAGGGATATTTTCTCCCGACATGGATGGCAGCGTGACCTGCGGATAGACCTGCCTTAGCACGATGCGTGTCTTCGTTGTTTATAACTATTGTAATGTTGGTATCTTTGTTCTGGTCACTTTGTCTGTGGTTGATCGGCTATGTGCATCCTAGTTATGCAGAGGCCGGGTGTAAATATTATGTTTAATAATAAAGCGTCTATTTCCAAAAAAAACTAAAAAGGGTCTAGATACACTCATTTCGTAAAGCTAAAACATCTTATATTATAAAACGGAGGGAGTAGAAAGCACAAGCTCAAGATTGATCAAATGGATCTGCCATCGATCTCTAAGTGCATGCCCAATGGCCGCACCGCATTTCGGATACCCAAACGGTCTGAATCGATCAGTTTGCGTCTCGGGAGGACCTGTCCATGAGTGCGCCGAATGGGGTGACCTATTTCTCTCTCCATTTCGGCCATCCTGGCAAGTTTCCCGCCCTTCCATGTATCTATGCCGAATTACATATATTGCACATTAACCAAACAATACTACCAAATGGAGAGGCGAGATAGATCATACTCCTAGCCACGTTTTCCCCGACATTTTTCCTCTTCCTCGCCTAATTGCATCGCGAGCCCATGAATCAGAGTTTCTCGCCCCAGCTAGTGCTTTCACGTTTACCCTCTGGTGGGCCCTCTTCTTACTCCGCAGGTACCTCTGCTCTGGCATTGGCTCTTTCTTTGGCTTGCGGAGGGCCGCGGTGGCTCCGGTCGTGTAGTTGATGGCGGCAGTGGGCGGCGGCGGTGTTGTATCCATCGGTCACTTGGGTTTGTGGCCACAGGCGGCGCCAGTAGGGGGTCGAGGAGGGTCGGTCGACCCGGCTCCGATCGAGCGATGAAAAGATCACCACTTTTATACATGTGGTAGTATTATCCTGAAAGTATATATTTTCGCTACAACCAAATGTAATTGAATCCAATAAAACATACATTGCATACTACCGCAAAATTTCATAAGTATTATATTATATCAAATCATCCATAAGACTAACCCCCTTGCAATGAATTCGAGATTTATAGCTAATTTGTTATTAGTATTGAACTTTAGTTTTTTGTTAGCTAAAAAGCATCGTCTGAAGTTCAAAATAAATTATTCTTACATTTTCAAAATCATATATTGTATGCCCAGTTAAGAGCTTTATTATTATAATACCCAGACCATACATGTCTGACTTAAATGTTATTTCTCCCCTGTCTATGGTCTCTGGAGCAATACTACCCCTGCATGAAAATATGATAACTATTTTTAGTATATGAGGATAATGAAATTTTAACATACCCAATAGTAACACAATAATCTTCATAGGCTTAACTTACTTTGTTCCACGGATCATTTTAGTTTGAACTCTAGATACTCCATCCTCAAACGCATTTGGACACCCCAAAGTCCGTAATCTTTGGCACAAAACAAGCATCCAACAGAATATTTTCTGGTTTTAAGTCCAAATGAACAATGCGTTGTCCATGAAGATAGTTCAAACCTTGACAAATACCTCTAATAATTTTGTACCGTATTCCCCATTCTTTTTTATGAGACTTATCTGCAAAAATCATAAAATGGTAAAGATATGATGTGTACTTTTATTCATCTCAAATAATTTGGGGGAATTACTATATAGAAAGTCGACCGCATGTATAAAAAGTAATCAAAAATCCATACGTGTATAAAAAGTAATCAAAAAGCATTTTTTTTATTATATTATCGAAGTGGATTCTTTAGAAGGTTGGTATATTTCAAGAATCTTTGCAGTTCTTATATTTGGACCCGAACATCTATAATGGAGTTCAGATATTTTATACACTAGTACATGTTCCACTAGAAAAGATTTAGTTGTTTTTGCTGAACAGCACAACCATAATCCGGCGTGCAAAAATAGTTATAAAAAAAGGAAAAGGATGGTTAAATAAACAATAAGAAAATCTACTTGTACAAACGGATTTATGACGATTTGTTCCAATGATGAATGATGTACCGGAAATGTGAAAATCATTCGATATTCATAGTACAAATAATAAACATGTCTAGAACAATCCTATATGCTATGATTTGGAACTGGTCATGAACATCACTAGTGTTGTGGCACTTGTCATGCTTGGACATAAAGAACTGAATCAATTTTTCTAACAAACACCCTAGTCGAATTAAGGAACATGTATGGTTTCAATATAGGTGTTTACCAACATGCTACAATTCTAGAGAAGACTTCAGGAAAGGAACTAAGACTAGCTCACTTGGTCGGGGAGTGGATCTACAGCCTTTCCTCGACCACATGAGCTCTAGTCCTAACAAATATTAATTAAGGTCCAATATATACTACAACCAGGCTTTCAGATGTCACGCCCTGGATTACTCATCTAAGGTAGTGGTTATGACCCCATTATTAGGATTCAAGTCTACATACAAATTTGTGTTCCAATTTGTATTCGAGCTTAATTTCCCTAGAAAGCAACAAAAGAAAAGGTTGCAATCTCAAACTTTGAGATACGTCTGAAGGTTTCCATTAGGAACATATTCGAAGCATAGTAGCCTTTGTGGTACCTCTGCCATCACATAGCCTTGGTTAAATCGCACGAGTTCCCCATGTGAATCCCAACAGTAACCTAGAAATCTCACTATATTATTGTGCTTCGTATTTATTAAACGATTAATCTCCTCCATAAAAAGTCTGTCAAAAAAGCCCTGCAATATAGAAAGTTTTTTCACAGCAACCCCCCAGTTTTGAGATGTCCCTGTTTCCAACATAATATCAATTTACCACAGACACGAGGATGAATTACTCCACCAGGAAGATGCATGTGCATTTGCCATGTGTAGGGTAATCAAGAAATCATACCATGTAAACAACTCCGAACCCACCCCGACCGATCTCTTTAGAGAAATCTCTTGTGATGGATTTTATAAATTGGTACGATAGTCTGGCTGGCATTGCATTTGCATTAATCAATATTCCCTCCAGAGTTTCAGTTTCACTTTCTTGATCTGCCGTTTCTGCAATTATAAAACCCTTTAATAAGATCCACAGTAATTAATTATTCTTTACACATGCTAGATACCAGTTCATATCCCTGTAATGAACCTGCACGACAAAGCTTCTATCTATGGATCTTACATTAATTTGACAATATTTTACACCTCAAGACCAATGTGGTGTTATCTGAGTCTTCATGTTTAGTTTAATGGTACATAATAGTATTTACACATTAAAATATTTTTAATCGCACCCACCTGAATAAGACGATAAGGTTCTAGTGCTGTCCCAAAGCACGTTTGTTGCTCCATCGAGGTTGGTTGCTCCATCGAAGTAAGACTGACAAGAAAACAAGGAGCACTGTGTATAAAAACATCACGAAGAACAAAACACATTCTTTGAACTAGGAAATAAAATGCAACCTTGCTATAGTATATCTTTTTGAATGTTTTGCCAACTTGCTGAACCGCGCATCCATCAGATAGACAGCTAGGAGAAGGTACGTGTTCTCTTTACATTGGTAGTGATAAAATACGATCTACTCCTGAATATATGTGCATAAATGATCATGTTTACATCATCTTATAGTCATTTGTACTCCTCGTGGGATATTATATGACCTCACACACTACTAGAAAACATGCTATAGGTGAACCCCTATTCTGTGGCGCACGGAAGGCCATGCGCCACAAAAACTAATTTTTGTGGCGCACGAGTGCCAGTGCGCCACAGAAAGCAGCAAATTCTGTGGCGCACGGGCACGGATGCGCCACAGAAAGCGCCACTTCTGTGGCGCATCCGTGCCCGTGCACCACCGAATTCCAGAGGGCCCCACTCCAATCATTGCCGCTGGCCAGGCAGCCAACTTCTGTGGCGCATCTGGGCCAGTGCGACACAGAAGTGCTTTTTTCTGTGGCGCATAACACCACGTGCGCCACAGAAAAGTGCACTTCTATGGCTCACCACTGGCCAGATGCGCCACAGAATTTGCGCACATGGCCCAATATCTGTGGCATCTCCCACCTTCTCCCACCCACTCCATCCCCTTCTCCTACATACCTCTAGCTAGCTCGACCCCCTTCTCTCTCCTAGGCCATTTTGCTCATATTTTGCTTTATTTTGTGTGTTTAACCTAGATTTGTTGGTATATATTTGGTGAGGGTGAGCCTCTCCATAATCTCCTCCTCTCCCACATCTTACCGACCACGTTCTCGTCCGGGATCTACTAGGTGAATATAGCTTGGAGAGACATGCATATGCATGTTTTGGCGTGGCGGTGTGTATGTATGTTTGTTGTAGGGGAAGAGCTTGTCGCGCGCGGGCGTTTTGCGCGACCGGATTCGTATGGTGATAGGATGCTTATGCTATGCAAGAAGCTTTTTGGCGTGGCGCATGCATATTTGGATATGTGCGAATATTCGTTTTGTTGTTGCTTGTGCCGGCGTGGTGCATGGATGTTTGCCGAAATGTTGATTCATTTCCGTTTCGGCAAATTTTTGCACCACCCATATGTCCTAGTTTTAGGGGAGGTCATGCCAAATTTTTCCGGCGACCATGCATATGCATGCGTGTGTGTGTGTCGTTCTGTGGGTGTGTGTGCACACGCATGTTGCGGTATTAATAAACATACTTTCTCGCAGGCAATAATTAACCATGGTTCTCGCGATGGACTCCGGTCGAATCGCTAGATACAAGAAAGACGCGAAGGCAGACATGATTCGGCGGAACATGCGCCAGATAAGATGCCCCTGTCGATCATGCAAACTCGATAGGTGGATCGACCTTGATTCCGGAATACTGGAGCAGCACCTGCTCAGACGCGGTTTCTTCGAGCCGACAGCAAATGGTGCGGGTGAAGATGAGGGCGGGCGGCGAGAAGACGAAGAGTCTCCTGGACAAGACCATAATAATGATGAAGGAGATGCCAGCGGAGAAGATCATCATGACGAAGAAGATGGATCCGCGGACACGGAGATCCCTCGATCGGCCTTTCAGGACATTCATGTTCAAGAATTGCTCCACAAGCAGACGAGCAACGCCAGGGCTGCTGAAAGGGAGAAAGCCAAGCTGGCGCAAATGAAGAAAGACGGGATGACTCCGTTGTTTCCTGGATGCCGTCCCCAGGATACACGCTTGCAAGTAACGCTTGATGCTCTGGAGCTGAAGTCGAATAACAAATGGACCGACACTAGCTTCAGCGAGAACATGGAATTCTGGCACGACCGTCTTCCGGAGGGGAACACATTGCCACGTAGTATCGAGGAGGCCAAGAAAGTCGTGTGCCCTCTTGACCTACCTCACAAGAGATACCACGCCTGCATCAACGATTGCACTAGTGCACACCCCCCCCTCTAACACCGGTTTGGAGGGCCCTCTAACAGCGGTTGTAGAACCGCTGTTGAGGGTTCGGTGTTAGAGGGGCCCCCCCTTTAACACCGGTTCTTATACGAACCGGTGTTAAAGGGTGGCGCACGTGGGGCTGCCGCAGGGCTCAGGGCCCCCCCTTTAACACCGGTTCGTAACGAACCGGTGTTAAAGGTTCTGTGCCGCGGCAGGAAAAAGAGATAAATCTCTACCGCGGCAGGAAAACAGCCTAAATCTCTGCCGCGGCAGAGTTCTGCCCCTGCCCCGTTCTGGGCGTATTTCTGCGGCACGGCGGGGACGGGGAGGGGGGTAGGGGGAATCGATCGGGAGAGGTATACACATACATCGTCATCGGTACATACGAGTACATGAATAATTAAGCAACTATTATTATACACAACATCGTCATTGTGTGGTATTCTCCGTAAACGTTGAAGCATCAAGTACAAGACAAACACGTTCAAGCATATATACAACGTTCATTTTGGTGGATATCTAAAGAGTTCTCCGCCAGGCGTGACGACCTCATCAAGTATGAACCCCGCCAATTCCTCTTGAATGGCTCGTATGCGGTCAAATGGTAGGAGTTGGTCCCGCATCCGTTCGATCTGAATATATATGAAGAATGGGGTCAATATATATAAGAATAAAATTCAACACAATTGATGGTAATAAAATAATGTTGTGTACTTTGTTTACTTACTCTAAGTTGTTCTAGTGCGGCTTGGCCCGTCGCACATATCGTGTTGCGAATGAACTCGCAAACATAGTACCCACATAAGTTATTGCCGTGTCCCTGATGCACGCACTTTACGAGAATAGAGAGTTCAATCAAAATAATAATCAATAAAGCATGATATAATGGAATTGGAAGCAGAATCAAAGAGATACGCAGACCTAGCTAGCTAGTATTACTTACATTTTGGTCTACAAATTTTAGTTCTTCTGACCATTCACCCACGGCCCTGCCCGTGAACCTTTTCCAAACCCTGTCCGGCAAAGAAAATGGATAAAGGAGTAATTAATTACTTGTTGTCACGAAAGTTGCCGATATAGTGCGATAATATGATTGAAATTACCTCTGGAGCATCTCTCTAAAGTCTGCCCATAGCTCTTTTTCTTTTCGTAACGAGTCCATGACAAGGACTTTTCCTGAGTCAGGTTGAATGACTAGCAGAATAAAGTGGAACCTACGCACGCATAACTCATCATCAGTTACACTTAACATCGAGTAAGCCGAAACAGAATGTGTACAAGAGAGGGTAACAGTACTCACGAGAAGCTGTAAGGCAATAGTATTTCCCTTTTGGTTTGTTGTCTCAGTAAATACCTTAGCAATAAATCTTCTTTTTGCCCGGGTTTGGTTCTTACCACTTCTTCATGAACTCTATTTGGGTCAACGAACCCAATGTCAAAAGGTCCTCCTTTCATGCATTCCATAACCTTTTTCCTGCATAATAGTATATACATATATGGTGAGCATATATATATACATGCAATTAATGAAGTGAATGAGATGAGATAGAAAATACAGAAATAGTACTTACACACAATAAAGGCTGATGGCAGCTTTGTCGAGTTCCTTCTGATTGAATAGAAAATGCAAGTCTTGAATGTTGAAGTCGATCTCGTCGTCTCCGCACAAGAAAATCTCATCTCTTATATGCGACGTGATCCATTCTTCCTTTCTCGTCTTGCAGAAATCAAGGTACCACTTGTGCAATCTTCGCATCTTTGTTGGTAGATTCTTGAGCTCCTCTTTCTTGACGAGATTCTTCCCATACTTCCATGGCTGTATGGGGTTGGCATCGCATTTGGGCAAGTTGTCTCCCATGATGTTCAAGTATGCAATGTAAGTCATCCCCATCTCATTGGCCTTTCTTTGTAGCTCTGCCTCGTAATCATTTACGGGAGGAGCGTCCCGTGTGTCGAACACTTGGAGCGGGGCGCATGATTGGTTTTCCTGCTCTCCGAGCATGTGAACTGTTTTCTGGGGTGCCGCACGACTGCTACTTTCAGTCTCCCTACGGCGCCTTGCATCCGCCTTCAAAATCTGGCGCTCGTAGTCTGGCACAAGTGGGGTTTCAAAAGATTTTTGTAAAACTTCTCCACCACCGCCGGATCTATTTTCTCCTTTGGCTCGGCCCGTCTAGGTGCAAAGAATTTCTTGACCTCTTCTTCCGAGATCCTATTGGTCTCGTCGCTGCGATTCCACGGTAAAACCGGCAATGGCTTGGCGGAAGGCTGCGGGACGTAGTTTTTTGAACTCTTTGGCGTACGGTTTCCTGCGGATTTCTTTGTGGCAGTGCTAGTGATGCTCTTCGTGGCAGTGCTCTTCCGCTTACGCTGAGGAGATGGCTGAAGCGCCGGAGATGGCTGACGGGCAGGAGATGGCTGGCGCGCAGGAGATGGCTGGCGCGCAGGAGATGGCTGAAGCGGCTCAGACTGCTGACGCTGCGGAGACGGCGGGGGTGCCAGTGGCCTCCAATTTGGAAGCACGATGTGTTCCTTCTTCCAAAGAATGGTTGTTTTCACTGCAAATTTGAGTTGAGTTTCCCCTTCACCTGTAGCATGGTCAAGCTGCGCTTCCTCATATTCCTTCACAACCTCATCCACCCCGACAATAGCATAGCCATCTGGAATCGGTCGGCAGTGGTAAGTTCCACCAGCTACAGGAGGTAAGGCATAGCCGACAGCCACCTTAATGGATAATCCCATTAATCTCACATGCAGCTCAGCGTGTTCGCTCTCCGTGATCTCACCCACGGGGTATCGAGGACCCGCCATTTCAAGCGTGGGCTGCACGTTCTCCGTGGAAGCCACGCTGCTTTTCCGCGCAGAGTCTGGGCCGCCGGCAGCTTCCAATGCAGGCTCTTCGTGCCGCTGAGATGGGCCGGTAGCTTGATGGCTCTGTTGTGCATTCACTTGCGCCTGCAGCGCCACAAGTGCATGTCCTATCCGTGTCATCCGCTATGTACGCTCTTTTTCTTTTCTGCCGCGCCATCTATAAGAGTCGCTCCACTCGGCAAACCCATCCTTCCACGTCATACTCCCTGTGCCTCGTGCATGTCCAGGGTGTTCTTTTTTACTGATGGCGCGTGTGAGCTGGTCATTCTCTCTGTCGGGATGGAAGGTCCTGGCGGCTGTTTCCTCGTATGCCGTGATGAGTTCAGTGACGGGTTTGGCAAGGAGGGTTGGGAAGATACACAATCTTGTTTCTGGGTCCAACCTTGCCCCGATTCCGTAGAACCAAGTCTTTGCACGTAGGTCCCACCCATGTGTCTGGGGTGTGATCCCTCTGTCGCGCAGGGCCTTCTCAGCTTCCTCCCACTTAGGCCTCTGAGATATGTAGCCACCTGAGCCTGTCCACTGGTGATATTCCTTCTTCTGGGCATTTAGCGTATTGGTTTCTGACCTCTTTGTAGCTATAGCACCTTTCTTGTATGCCACGAATTCGCGCCAGTGAGGTCTTATCTTCGCATAATATGCGTCTTCAAAATCTGGAGTCTCGCGAGCTTTGACAAATTTGTTCAATTTTGTCTTCCAGTTGCGGAAAGCGTCAGCCATCTTCTTTAGAGTCCACTCTTTGACCTTTTCCTTTATAACCGGTTTGTTTTCATCCTCCTCTGGCGGAAGGGTGAAATTTACCAACAGCGAATTCCAAAGAGTTTCTTTGGATCTTTCATTGACAAAGGTACCGTCGCCCTTCTTTGGCTTATTGCAATATTCAATTATGATTGGGATTTGGTCACTAACAAGAACTCCAGCCTGACGTACAAATTTGTCTGCGGCCTTCTTGGGCTCCATCGGCCTGCCATCAACACGGACTGCTTCGATCGTGAACTTTGCACGATCTTTCAACCGATGGCTCGCGCCTCGCTTGCTCTTTTTCGTAGAAGAAGATGGTTGCTGGCTGGTCGATCCAGAGGGCTAAAAGAAGAAAGAAGCGTTAATTAATAGATGTAGAAGAAGATTGTTGGTGGAAGTCAGCAGAGGCTTAATCAATGCATATACCTCGCCGGACTTTGTAATCACTAAATTGCGTTCACCGGAGTCTTCATCTTCTCCATGACTACTTGAGCTGTCATCATGTCCCTCCAAGTTCAGATATTGTGAGGTGTCCTCATCGATAATGTTCTCCATTATTTCTTCTTCTTCAAGGTTTCTACTAAGTGGATCCATAGTTTCTAAAACAATAATATTATCTAGAGTAAGAGAGTAAACATTCAAGTGGACTTGGATTCATACACAAATATACATATTATTCATACAAAAATACACAAATAAATACACAAATGAAATTAAAACCCTAAGGATGCTTGATCATTTTAAACGAGTTCCGAGGGGTCCAAACCCTAATTCGGAGAAATCTCGGATGCATATGAGAGGGGCTAGCTATAGTGGATGACCGGAGGATGCTACAGAAAGCGGCGGCTGGTGGCGCTGGAGAGCGAGCTAGGGCGCGCGAGGTAGCGGGTTTGCCTCAGCGTAATGCGGCCTACCTAAAACGGGCGGCGCCACTACCTAGGGGTCACCGGAGCGACGTTAACGACGACGGCCAGCGGCGGCGCTTGCAGAGCAGCGAGGTGACGACCCTAAACTAATACTAACTATAAAATACACTAAATAACCCTAAACTAAATACACTAAACTACACTAAATAAATAACCCTAAACTAAATAACCCTAAACTAAATAAATAACCCTAAACTAATAACCCTAAACTAAATAAACCCTAAATTAATAACCCTAAACTAAATAAACCCTAAACTAATACTAACACTAAACTACTAATAATACACACTAAACTACACACTTATAAAATACTAATAACTAATTATATACATATATGCAACAATATATACAACATATATGCAACAACATACATATGCAATTACACACAAATAAAATTATTCATACACAACAATATATATACATATATGCAACATTTATCCAATATACACACAAATAACATTTATCACCAATATCCAATATCTCCAAAACACAAACAGAGAGCTCTCACCGCCGGTGGCGGCAACTCTCGCGAACGGGGTCGGCGGCAGCGGTCGTGGACGCGGGGTTGGCGGCGGCGGCTCCGAGTTGGCGGAGGCTTTGGTGTTGGCGCGCGGTGGATCCGAGCGGCGGCGACGGGGGTGGCGGCCGACGCGGGCGCGCGCTGTGGCAGACGGTGCTGGCGCGGTGGGGGGCGTCGACTGTGACAGCGACGGCTCGCGCGCGGGGAGGGGGGCGACGGCGCTCCCGCGGGATGGCGACGGTGAGGGCGGCGACGGCGACGGCTGGACGGCGACGGCGCCGGCTGGACGGCGACGGCGCCGGCTGGACGGCGACGGCTGGACGGCGCCGGCTCTCCTCTGCTTTTCTCTGCGCGCGCGCTTTCGATCTGGCTGGGGGAAAGAATGAAGGGGAAGGCGCGCATTATAACCCCCCCCCCCCTTAACACCGGTTCGTGGCTGGAACCGGTGTTAAAGGGGGGGGATTCGTTTTGCGCCCGCACCCCCCCCTTTAACACCGGTTCCAGCCATGAACCGGTGTTAAAGGGGGGGTGTGCGCGCGCGAAACGAAATAAATGCGCCCCGTGCCTGGCGGTGGGCTGTCCTCCTCGTGCCTGGCGAGCGCCCTCTCACGCCGATCCACGAAGAAGGCTTCCCAAGTAGGGAAATAGTCGGGATGCCATCTGGGATTCCTCCGCTGCTCCAGCGTGAGCTCGAAGTAGTAGTGGTTCGTGATGGCCATCCGGCACGCCACACCTAGAGGGACAGGAGGAACCGGCACGCCTCCGGCACTCAGCATCCAGTCGACGGGGACACAGTAGCCCGGCAGGCAGGGGTAGTTCGAGGCGCAAAGCGCCTCCGCCTCCCTGGGGGTTAGTGCTACGGTGGAAGCCATGGGAAAGAGTGATGAGGTTGCAGATATGAGTCTAGAGATGTGCAATGACAATGGAGGCCAACGCTACATATATATATAGTGAAGAACTGGCGAGAAGAACTGGAGGGAAGAACTGGCGGGAAGAACTGGCGGGAAAAAATGGCGGGAAGAAAAATGGCAGGAAGAAAAATGGCGGGAAAAATGGCGGGAAAAAATGGCGGGAAGAAAAATGGCGGGAAAAAATGGCGGGAAGAAAAATGGAGGGAAGAAATAGAAGGAAGAAAAATGGCTCATTTAATACATATACTGTTAACAGAAGAAATATGACATTGATTTCCATGTTGAGATACATATGTGTGCCAAAAATGGCTCAATTAATACATATAGTCAATCTTATGATCGCGTCGGCCGTAACCATGGAGTATCAACACCGTTTAACAGGATGGTTGGGTCAGTCTTCACTCTGAAGGGCGGAATTTCATCAAACTTATTATAATCTTCTGACATGTCTGTCTTGTCCTCCACTCCCACGATGTTTCTTTTCCCTGAAAGAACTATGTGACGCTTTGGCTCATCGTGTGATGTATCTGTTTGCTTATTTTTTCTTTTTTCGGTTTGGTAGACATGTCCTTCACATAGAAAACCTGAGCCACATCATTGGCTAAGACGAATGGTTCGTCTAAGTTCTTGTCTACCTTCATAAGATTGTTGAGATCCACCGTTGTCATTCCGTACTTCTTGTCTACCTCAACCCCCCCTCCTGTTAGCTTGACCCATTTGCATCGAAACAAGGGGACCTTAAAATTAGGTCCATAGTCAAGTTCCCATATCTCCTCTATGAACCCATAATACGTGGTCTTTTGCCCATTGTCTTCTGCTGCGTCGAAGCGGACACCACTATTTTGGTTGGTGCTCTTTTTATCTTGGCCTATCGTGTAAAATGTATTCCCATTTATCTCGTACCCTTGGAAAGTACATACAGTCGAAGATGGTGTCCTGGCCAACAAGTACAGCTGATCCCCAACAGTGGTGTTATTCGTGAGAAGTCTTTGCAGCCAGCCGCCAAAACTCGCCATGTGTTCACTTATAGTCCATTCATCAGACTGCCCCGGGTGTTTGAGGCGTATTAAATTCTTGTGTTCATTGATATACGGGGCAACCAAGATAGATCTTTGTAAAACCGTGTAGTGTGCTTGATTGAGAGAATGCCCGTCCCTACATATCATTGCTTTACATCCTAGGGTGCCTTTTCCACGCAGTCTCCCCTCATGTCGTGATTCTGGAACACCAATTGCCTTAAGGTCAGGAATAAAATCAACACAGAACTCAATGACCTCCTCTGTTACATAGCCCTTGGAGATGCTTCCTTCTGGCCTAGCACGGTTATGAACATATTTCTTTAAGACTCCCATGTACCTCTCAAAGGGGAACATATTGTGTAGAAATACAGGACCGAGAATGGCAATCTCTTCTACTAGGTGAACCAGGAGATGCGTCATAATATTGAAGAAGGATGGTGGGAACACCAACTCAAAGCTGACAAGACATTGGGCCACATCTGTTTGTAACCCTGGTAGGCTTTCTGGATCGATTACCTTCTGAGATATTGCATTGAGGAATGCACATAGCTTCACAATGGGTACTCGAACATTTTCAGGTAGAAGCCCCCTCAATGCAATCGGAAGCAATTGTGTCATAATCACGTGGCAGTCATGAGACTTCAGGTTTTGGAATTTTTTCTCTGCCATATTTATTATTCCCTTTATATTCGACGAGAAGCCAGACGGGACCTTGATACTGCTCAGGCATTCAAAAAAGATTTCCTTCTCTGCTTTGGTAAGAGCGTAGCTGGCAGGAGTTAAGTGGCATCGTTTACCCTTCTCGTTCTCAGGATGCATAGGCTCTTCAGGGTCTTTCAGACGTTGCTGGTCCTGCCGTGCTTCCGGTGTATATTTTATCTTCCCATACACTCCTTGGAAGCCTAGCAGGTTCACGCAAACATTCTTCGTCACGTGCATCACGTCGATTGAAGAGCGGACCTCTAAGACTTTCCAATAGGGTAGGTCCCAAAATATAGATTGCTTCTTCCACATGGGCGCGTGTCTGGCGTCGTCATTTGGAACAGATAGACTGCCAAGACCTTTTCCAAAGATTACTTCTAGGTCCTTGACCATACCAAATACCTCATCACCGGTACGGAGGACAGGCTTCCTCCGGGGTTCTGCCAGACGTTTGAAATGCTTTTCTTTCTTTCTTACTGGATGCAGGTTCGGAAGAAATCGACGATACCCTAGGTACACAACCTTCTTACATTTATCCAAATATACACTTTCAGTCTCATCTAAACAGTGTGTGCATGCATTGTGTCCCTTGTTTGTCTGCCCTGAAATGTTACTAAGAGTAGGCCAATCATTGATGGTTACGAAAAGCAATGCTCGTAGGTCAAATGGCTCCCCTTTTGTGCTCATCCCACATACGTACACCTGGTTTGGCCCACAGCTGTAAAAGTTCTTCAACTAATGACCTTAGGTACACATCAATGTCGTTGCCGGGTTGCCTCGGGCCTTGGATGAGCACTGGCATCATAATGAACTTCCTCTTCATACACAACCAAGGAGGAAGGTTATAGATACATAGAGTCACAGGCCAGGTGCTGTGACTGCAGCTCTGCTCACCAAAAGGATTCATGCCATCTGTACTTAGACCAAACCTTAAGTTCCTTGCGTCACGTGCGAAGTCCGGGTACTCTTGCTCGACTTTTCTCCACTGTGACCCATCAGCGGGGTGTCTCAACATCGCGTCTTTCTTACGGTCTTCCATGTGCCATCGCAACAAGTTGGCATGCTCTTTATTTCTGAAGAGACGTTTTAACCGTGGTATTATAGGAGCATACCACATAACCTTGGCAGGAACCTTCTTCCTAGGGGCCTCGCCCTCAACATCGCCAGGATCGTCTCGTCTGATCTTATACCGCAGTGAAGTGCATACCGGGCATGCATCCAAATTCTCGTACTTCTCACCGCGGTAGAGGATGCAGTCATTAATGCAGGCATGTATCTTCTGCACGTCTAATCCTAGAGGGCAGACAACCTTCTTTGCTTGGTATGTACTGTCGGGCAACTCATTATTTCTTGGAAGAAGATTCTTCATTTTTACCAACAACTTTGAAAATGCGCTGTCAGTCACACCGTTCTCTGCCTTCCATTGCAGCAAATCCAGTGTGGTACTTGGCTTTTTGTGGCCATCTTCGCAAGTTGGGTACAACAATGTTTTGTGATCCTTTAACATCTGCTCCAGCTTCTCCTTCTCCTTTTCAGTTTCACATTCTTCCTTTGCATCAGTAATGGCCCGACCAAGATCGTCATCAGCGGGCCCATCTGCTGCCTCTTGATCTTCATTATCTACCCCCGTTGCAGTATCATCATATTCAGGATACATATTATGATAGTTGTCATCATCCTCTTCTTCTTCGTTGTCTTCCATCACAACCCCTTTTTCTCCGTGCTTGGTCCAACAATATAGCTGGGCATGAAACCGGATCAAAGCAGGTGGGCGTGAATGGTTCTGGTATTTGAGTAGTCTTTCTTGTTCTGACAGTGAACACACGGACAACACATAAAACCATTGTGACCACGGTTTGCATTAGCCACAACGATGAAATTTTGGAGGCCCGTAATGTACTCGGAAGTGCGGCGGTCACCGTACATCCATTGCCGGTTCATCTGCATTAATATATAGTATATATCAAAAAATAATAGGGAGATGACCATTTATATATATAGTACATCAATGACACATGAAAGGATAGTTGCCGACCTCGACCGAGAAGGAAAGAGCAACGAGAAAACTTATTTTGAGCTCTCGAGCATTTCACCGAACACCTCTTGTGCATACGAAAAAAACACAAACTAGCACACTTCACACCCTCTTGCTAGGCTCCAAAATGAGATAGTGAAAAATGGAAGAGTGGGGTGTGGGTTGCAGTGTCTTATATAGCCCCCCCCTTTAACACCGGTTCAAGCCACGAACCGGTGTAGAAGGGGGGGGCTGCGCGGGCCACTGGTGCAGGGGCCTTTAACACCGGTTCGTGCCACGAACCGGTGTTAAAGGGGGGCTCCTTTTTGCTGCACGGGCCACGCTGATACAGGCCCCCCCTTTAACACCGGTTCGTAGAAGAACCGGTGTTAAAGCCCATTTCCAGGCTCAACCAAAGGCCTCGTTTCCACAAGTGTTGCATAATGTATCGGGACGAGTATGAGAACAGCACGACATGTCCGAAGTGCGGCCACGGGCGGTACAAGGTTGGGAAAAAGAAGGTTCCTCGAAAGGTGGTATGGTACTTTCCTATCACTCCCCGTCTGCAGCGGTATTACGTGAACCCTAAGGAAGCAAGGCTCATGCAATGGCACGCGGAAAGGGAGAAGCCCGAAGAGGATTCGGAGAAGGGCTATATCCTGACACACCCTGCAGACGCCACCCAGTGGCAAGCATTGGACCTCGCCTTCCCGCAGAAGTTCGGGGACGACGCAAGGAACGTCAGGCTGGGTATGAGCACTGATGGACTCAATCTGTTTGGCAACCAGAGTAGCACGCATAGCACCTGGCCCGTGTTTGTATGGCCTTACAACCTTCCCCCTGTATTCTCATTCAGGGGACGAAACAACCAGGTGTCGACATACATTTGTATCTCGGGCTGCTGAAAGAGGAGTTAGAATTGTTGTGGAATAATCCACCCCGTACGTGGGACGCCTACAAGGAAGATTATTTTGATATGAGAGTCGCGTTGCTCATGACGGTGCACGACTATCCTGGTTACGCATATGTAGCTTGCCAGGTCGGCCACGGATTCTGCGGCTGTGTCAGGTGCATGGATAATACCCCGCATCTCTAGCTACCAAGGGATCCCGGGTCTTCGAAAACCGTGTTCCCAGGTGCTCGAAGGTGGCTTCGCTTGGATCACGCGTGGAGGAAACGCGGTGATCTCTTCAATGGTAAAGAGGAGCCTGACAGAGCCCCGCTGTCGAGGAGTGGCGTAGAAATCAACGAGCTTTTGAAAAATTGGGAGGAGTGCCCTTCGCCGGGAAAAATGAAGCGACCGAGGGCGGTAGAGCCGTTGCTGGGTGTATGGAAAGCCAGGTCTGTTTTCCACGACTTGGAGTACTGGAAGTACCTCCACACGCCACATTCCCTCGATGTCATGCACATTACGAAGAACATTACGGAGAGTCTGCTTGGCACTCTTTGCAATTCGGAAAAGGGCAAGGATGGGGCGAAAGCAAGATACGACCTGAAATATCTTGGCATTAGGAAAGAACTACAGGCCCCCAGTAGTGGTGATGAAGCCGACGATGATGATGATGATCAGACGGAAGGGACTCAACGTCTCCGCAAAAGGGCTAAGAAGAACTCTGTGGTGCTTCTAGCTGCATGCTACACGCTTAGTCCGGAGGAGCTCGATCAGTTTTTCAGGTGCCTCCTAGGAGTCAAAGTTCCTCACGGTTACTCATCGAAGATAAGAAGATATCTCGACGCAGCGAAGAAGAGGTTCACCGGGATGAAGTCTCACAACTGTCACGTGCTGATGACGCAGACACTACCCGTCGCGATCCGAGGGATAATGGACGAGCACGTACGTGATACGCTGTTTGGCATGTGTAACTTTTTCGACGTCATCACCAGGAAGTCGATCGGCATGAGGCAGCTCCAAAGGCTACAGGAAGAGATCGTGGTGATACTATGCGAGCTCGAAATTTACTTCCCGCCCGCATTCTGTGATATTTGCGTGCATCTATGTCTCCATGTCGTTGATGACATCAAGCATCTCGGCCCGACGTTCCTGCACAACATGATGCCGTTCGAAAGGCAGAACGGTGTCATGAAAGGATACGTTCGCAGCAGGTCCCGTCCAGATGCAAGCATGGCCAAGGGCTTCCTAACATACGAGTGCATCACCTTCTGCCAGAATTATATAAGGAGCGAGGACGAGGATGTTGGTCTGCCAACCAGGACACACCTCGGTAGGCTCGCTGGAGAGGGTCACCGCGAGGGGTCCCACTCACTCCATGTCGGCATCGAGAATCGACGCGACGACTTTGACAGGGCTCACCGGGTCGTGCTACAACACTTGACATTGATCGAACCTTGGGTGAATGAGCACAAACGCGTAGTCGAGCAGAGTAACATCGACCTGGGCCGAACGAGGAAGAATGGAGACGTAACCAGAGAGCACAACTTGAGCTTCGGCCGCTGGTTCAAGAAAACACAAGAGCTTCTCGCAAAGACCATAACACCGTCTACGGAAGAAGAAAAACTCATATTTGCCTTATCACGGGGCCCCGGGCAAAACGTAAAGACCTATCAAGCGTACGACATCAACGGTTACAGATTCGGCACCGAGGAAAAGGACAAGAATAGCGAATACCAAAACTCAGGAGTAACTATGCTATCTTTCGCCGATGACGAGGCTACTATCAAGGAACGGTACTTCGGAAGGATCGACGAGATTTGGGAGCTCAACTACTGTGGAGAGACGGTGCCAATGTTCCGTGTGAGATGGGCCAAGAACGTCGAAAAAGAAGGCCGGTATTTCACCACCATGGTTATACCCGATGCCAAGTCAAAGAACGCATCCGCGAAAAATGAGCCATGGGTACTCGCCAGCCAAGTTGACCAATGCTTCTTCATCACCGACCCGTCAAGACCTAGCCGTGTTGTCGTGAGGAGGGTCAAGAGGAGCATCATCGGAATGCAAGGAGACGCCAACAAGGAAGACTTGGATAAGAACGGTGATCCGAAGATCGAGGAGGAATTCGACAAGCACTTTCACATGCCTACTACTAGTAAAGTAAGAAGGAAGACCTCCCTACCCACCAAACGTTGTCCGTTCACGCGAAGAAATCTCAAGGTGGTTGGCATAAAGTATTCAACCGCCAACAAGAAGGGCAAGAAGATTGCGAAGAGACGCTAAAGCTAGCTAGCTTGGAACCGGGACAAAGAAAGACTTTTTTGTGTATCACATGTGTGTCTATGTGAGAGAACAAGCATATATGTATGTGAGTGATATATGTATGTGAGTGATATTTAAGGATATGGAAATAGAAAATCCCTAGTGTTTTCTTTCATTAAATGTAATTAACTAAAATAATTTAAAAAAAAGTTAAAAAAATGTGGGGCAACTAGGATTCGATCCTAGCCACCCCAGGTTCCAGGTTAACAGCAGCAAACCACTGGGTTAGTTCTCTGTTGTTGTCAATATAGCAGTGACTTTCTTTTTATTTAATCTAGTCAAAGAATTCTGTGGCGCATCTATTGGTGGGATGCGTCACAGAAATCTACAATTCTGTGGCGCATCTGTTGGTTGGATGCGCCACAGAATGTTTACACTTAGCAAAAAAACGACACCACTCTCCCTTCCCCTCCCCCTCTATCAACATTGCAACTCGATCTGTCGTGTAATCCCACGCCGCCGTCCCCCTCCCACGCCGCCGTCCCCCTCCCGCGCCGCACCGGAGGAGCATCGGAGCGACCCACCACGCCGTCTACGCCGCCACCGGAGGAAGAGCACCACGCCAGGAGGAGGAGGCCCGCACCAGGAGGAGGCCCACGCCGTCGACCTCGCGCCCGCACCCGTGCAGGAGAGAGGAGGAGGAGGCCCGCACCAGGAGGAGGCCCACGCCGTCGACCTCGCGCCCGCACCCGTGCAGGAGAGAGGAGGAGGAGGCCCGCACCAGGAGGAGGCCCACGCCGTCGACCTCGCGCCCGCAGCCGGAGCACCAGCCGGTAAGGCCCCCACCCCCTTCCTCCTCCCCTCCTCCTACTCGTTGGCTAGGGTTCTTTAGGGTAGATTAGGTGATATGATTTCATTGAGTACAGCCATTCAGTACAAGATTTGGGACCTCCATTCAGTACAGCCATTCAGTACAAGATTTGGGACCTCCATTCAGTACAGCCATTCAGTACAAGATTTGATTTCATCAAAACAACACAAGTATCATTCCACCAGCAGTTCATCTCTGTAAAATCTTGCAATAAGCATTGCACCAGCAGTTCCATTGTTCAAGAATCTGTCTACCTGTGTCCTTTTCTTCTAAAAACAGCAACCATATGGACCTGTACCAGAGCAATATAGTACCAGGGTCCCATACATAAGAGGCATTGATCACTTGACTTTGCCATGTATTCCATGAAATGATATCTGACACTGGCATTATACTTTCTAATAGCGCGAAGGTAGCCAATGAGTCCCCACAGCATATGTACATGTGCATCAGAGCATTAACAACTGAAACTACACTACCAAATCCACACTTGAGGATAAAATAGTGAACTGCTTTGCCAAAGTGCAGCTTAAACCTTCAGAAATCAGGTCTTTGAACATAGCTTGAGCTTCTATTCCCAGTGTGTCATCTGTTGAGTAACCAGAAAGCATTGTGTTCCAGGAGATCAAGTCTCTTATTGGCATTGTCCTGAATAAAAGGTTGGCAGTAGATGAGTCACCGCATTTCATATACAAATCTAGTAGCTGTTTTCTGATTATACATCCAGAAATTGTACCTATTCATGACCTGGGGTGCTACTGAGCACCATATGGGGTGATATATATATGTTGGGGGGATATGTTTTTGCAGGGATTTCATTGAGTCCCATTTCTCCCAGAATGTTGATTAACTTCCGTTTTGGTTGAGAAATGGGCACTCCTATGTAGTAGAAAAATTAGCAAAGGTCATGCCGAAATTTTGAATTTTTGGGCATGACCTTTGCTAATTATTCTACTACCTAGGAGTGCCCATTTCTCAACCGAAACAGAAGTTAATCAACATTCTGGGAGAAATGGGACTGTACTATATTTTTTTGCCTTTTGTGCTAACTTTTTGCCTCATTATATAAAGCGCAAATAAACATGTCGGGAAACGCAGATGAGCCCAACACTTCTAAGCACATGAGCATTGAAGAACAAGCGAGAGAGCACAACAAGTCATTCTGGAACAAGGAGATGGAGGAGGCGGAGGCCGCCGCCGGAGCTGCTGGTTATGAGGGTGGCCGGGAGGAAGCCGCCGATGATGAGGGTGGCCGGGAGGAAACCACCGATGATTACGGCACCACCGATGGCCGGGAGGACGATGACACCACCGATGGCGGCGACCACGACGCAAGTGGTAGCAGCACCAATCCGACCGCCGGGAAGAAGGCGGCGAGGCCAAGGAGGCCCCGGAAGGCGCAAGTGCTCGCCAACGTCACAGACGAGTTCACTTCTGTCTCGGAATCTGGCCTACCATTAGAGCCGAAGAAGGCGGCCTCTGGGTTCAGCATGCAAATAGGGTGCATCGTCCGGGAGAGTGTTTCAATCAACACTAAGGACATCAGAAGCCCGGAGAATACGGCTATACTCCAAACCATGCTCGATAAGCTTCACCAAAGATACAAGTTCCCGGACGAGGACTCCAAAAAAAAAGGGCGGAAGCTAATGCCATCACGAAGATGAGCACCGCCTTGAGCAGCTGGAGATTCCGGGTGAAGAAGAAGATTAACAAGGGTGACAGTTGGGAGAAGATAAGTAAGGAAGAGCCGCATCTCCCTAGAGAAGACTTCGATGCATTGAAGGAGTCCTTCAACACGGAGGTGGCTCGAGAATGGACCGCCTGGGGGAGGGAAATGCAAGAGCGGAACATAGGTAAGCACCATCTCGGAAGCGGTGGCTACAGAGGAAAACAGCCGATTTGGGAGAAGGAGGACAACGAGTATATACGTCTGGGAAAAGACAACCCGTGGTACAAAATAACGGACGTACAGACGAGGAACTATGTCCGGTCCCGCTACTTCCTCGACTGGAAGACCGGGGAATTTGTTACCAACGATCCGACTGTGAAGGCCTTCGAGGAAAAGCTGGTAAGGAATTTCATTACCGCTTATATCTCGAGTTGATCTAATTAGATAACGGAGACAAAATTCTAATTGGGTTCACCTTAATTTCCTTTTACGGAAGGACGAAGCGTTGAAGGATTTGGCTAAGAATCCGCAGTCGTCCGAGGGGTCTACGGAGCCGTGGGACACGGCTTTCAACCGGGCAATGAACGCGATGAAGAAAAGGAAGTTAGATCTCCCGCCGACGTCAGCTGGCCGTGTGTCCGGCTTTGGTTTGAACATGAAGGTACGGGACTACTACGATTCGGACGCCGAGTCCAAAAAGGCGAGGAGGGTGACGGGCGCGGCACGCGCCGAGGTTGAGCAGCTGAAGAAGCAGGTGGAGGACCTACAACAGGTCAAAGCGCAGTTGCCCGACATAGTGGTGTCCTAGGTCAACGAGACGATAAAGTCATTGATCCCCCCTAATTTGTGGGAGGGGATAAGTGCTTGGTATGCGAGAGGTCAACAGGGGCCGATACATGTGCCCGCCTGCACCGGCAGCAACTCGAGCAGGAACAGGCCCGCCTCGCAAGAACTCGTGACTCCACAGCCCAACGCCGCCGGGCCGCAGCCTGTCCTCCAGTTGGACGCACCCGACCAGCCGGCCGAGGATGATAGGGCGGCGATGCACGATGATGCACCCGAGCAGCCGAAGATTGATAGTCCGCCCGCCGCCCTTGTCTCCACATTACCCGAGCTCGACGCCATCATAGTGGTAACTAATTAGTTAGTCTGCGCGTAATTTTTTTTAACTATGCCTTTGATGACTGTCATCTCATCATCCCAAACATGTTTTGACTCAGGACACGCCTTGCGTAGTGCTGCATAGCGTGGTGCCCGGCGGCGAGTTGAAGGAGGTTGCGGAGGGCCAGGTGATTCGCCCAAAGAGCACGGAGGTTATGCACAACGTTAAAATGGGCAAAGACATCTTGAGGGTCAGTTTGACTTACATAGTGCCGGAGTACCGCGACATCCTCCCGCCCTTTAACCCTCCGGGAGCCGAGGACAACACTCCCCTCCACGAATGCACCAATTGGGTCATGCCATGGCCGGAGTCCCAGATTCGTCTTGGGGGGCGGGGATCTTGTGGGGCCAAAGCTTCCCGCAGGCCCATGCCCATCCGGCCCTCGGCGAAGCGCGCCCCGAAGGAACCGGCGGTCGCCGCCGCTACCACCACCCAGAAGAAGCTTAAGGTACCGCCGGTCATCGTCACCCGGGAGGAACCGGTTCTCGTCGCCAACACCAACCGCCACCAAGAACTGTTGGGACGAAAACCGTTACCGCGCCGACCATCCAAAACCAAGGCCATTGCACCTCAACCGCCGGCATCGCAACCGCTGCCAGTAACTAAGGACGTTGACATGGCACCACTTGATCATGATGACGGCCACTACCATGACAATGATGACCATAACTATGACAATGATCAGGATAAGGACGTCGACGTCGATGCCTACATCAACACTAGCGCCTGCAGCAAGGATGTGTATATGCCTCCTATTGAGGTTGATGAAGAAGCCTTCCGTGGTCACGATGATGAACCTAGGCGTCCAATGCAGTACCCTTGCAGCGCCAGCTAGTCTTCAAGGGTTTATCTCAGGAAGAAGACACGCCTCCGGAGGCCGGCGATGCAGCTATACAGAAATCGGCTACCATTTTCAGCCCTACCACGCTAAAAAAGACGGTCAACGAGGTAGGGGTAGCACCCCCAGGACAAGCTGACAAGAAGAAGAAGGCCAGGAAGAGGAAACCTAAAACTGCCCCGGGTGCCTCTATGAGCCAGCCAGCTCAAAAGATACGGCATGACAGCGTGATACCACCCCGTCCGGATGGCTTGACGCGAGTTCATGAAGCTGGGAAACCGATACTACCTCCTGATCTGCTACGCTTGGCAAGTGGATCAATGCACTCTTTGCATAGTCATATCTTATATGTTGAGCAAACCCTTCTCAAGGAGAAAGATCCAACTTACCCGGTGTGCGTCGTCAACGTGCCAGAGGACCCAGACTTTGTCCATGAGGAACCCGCAAGTCTGTTCTTCATAGCGTACGAGGACGTCTTCAAACTGTTTTACCTCAGACGGCTGGACTATAACTTGGTCCGCCTATTCTCGATCAATCAACAGTTGAAGATCAAGAGAGAGTTACTCCCGCAAGTCGCGGTAGCGGATCCCTACTACATGCGCGACAGCCAGCTGGTGGAAGGATCAGCGACACGGACCCGGGTGGTGGAGTACCTTCAGAATTTCATGCTCAGATACAAAGAGAACACCATTCTTCTGTCCGTCTTTCCCGAGTAAGCACACACATCCGTTCGTCACCGTCGTAACTAATGCTTTCTTGTAGATTTCTTCCATTGCTTATCCTTTCCAACATTCGTTTCAATTGTGTTGAGCAGGGACTACTACTCTGTAACCATCGCCATTTACCCGACGTATTCAGTAGCCCAGTATTTCGACTCGTCGAATACCACGTACAAGAAAAACTGGGCCAGAATAAAAGCTGTTCTCGATGATGCTATGGAGGGATACTTCCAAAAGGGAGGCACCTTCGTAAAGAAAGGGGAATTTGTCAAGACGGATAAAAGACACGGGTT
Organism: Avena eriantha; assembly: GCA_910589775.1. Lineage (NCBI taxonomy): Eukaryota > Viridiplantae > Streptophyta > Magnoliopsida > Poales > Poaceae > Avena > Avena eriantha. The sequence goes on along the minus strand of OU342742.1, from coordinate 116,683,758 downwards.
CAAGCACATGACCGAGTTCCCCTGCATCAAGCAGCCGGCTGGCAGCGTGAGGGATAGCTTCTACGCCCTCCATCACCTTCACGGGTTGGTCCGGGATGCAGAGCAGATCAAGTGCCCAGACACTGTCCGAGACTGGTCTGCAAGATATATAGGGGAAATCAGCGATGCTGATCTTAGAGAACACTTCCATCGCATCCAAAGGAAGTTATCGGAGATAATCAAGGAAGATGTCGAAACCATGGGGGGGTGCTTAAACGTATGTCGGAAGCCGTCTAAGAGGGCGATCGAAAAACTCCTAGATGCGCAGGGTGATCAAAGGACGTGGACGACGAAAGACTGCTACAAACCGTTCCCGGCGCCGTCCGGCAAGTAGGCTCATTGATCATGGACACGTGTGTGTATTGTGTCGTGTTCCCAGGTGTCGTGAACTATAATTGCTTTGTAGTAATTTGTATCGACGGATGTGTGTGTGTGTGTTTTGTCGTATTTTATCGTTGAACTTGCTTCTGTGATATCGATGCAATATGTCTTATATGTTGCATTATGCACTAATATATGCCTTGTGTCTATAGAGATGACGTACTACGTGGTGTTCGAGGGTCGGGTTCCAGGGATCTACGAGGAGTGGGAGGACTGTAAGAAACAGGTGCACAAGTTCAGCGGCAACTGCTACAAAGGATACGCGACTAGAGAGGAGGCGGAGGCCAAGTGGAGGAACTACCGGTCGAGGAAGAACAAGAACAAGATGAAGACCGCGGTCGTGCTCATGCTCTTGCTCACCATCGTCGCGGCTCTACCATATTTCATCATAGTGTAGGCGGCGGTGACCACTTCATTTGTAACTTTAGATGATGAACTAATTTATACTTGTGTAAAAATGTGGCACTTATGACTATATGTATGCATGTATGTTGGGATCTAATATTTGATGACATAGTAATGTATATGTTTGCATCTACTGTTTTTCCAGATTATTATTTACTATCTATGTATAAATCCTGTATAAAACCTATATATGCACTGTATTTTGGGCTGTGTTAGAAATTAAAAAAAATACCGAAAAAACATTATGTGGCGCATCTTGTAACGTTTTTGTGGCGCACAGCATTCTGTGGCGCATGTGTGCATATGCGTCACAGAAAGCACACTTCTGTGGCGCACGGGAGCACATGCGCCACAGAAAGCCCAAATTATGTGGCGCACGGCTCGTGCGCCACAGAATTACCAATTTAGTGGCGCAAATTCTGTGGCGCACGAGGCATGCGCCAAAAAACCAATTTACGTGCGCCACAAATAAGGGTTTCCCTAGTAGTGACAATCCATGTTGTAGAGACATGTCATTCACTTTTTTCATTGCATTTACTAAGTAGTGAATGGTACAATACAAAATTCATCCAACCTACATGGTACGCTTGGTAATTAGACTATTTGTATTCAATATAGTTACCTTGTCATTAAAAGTTTCGGTACCGTTTAGGTTCTGTTTGATGTCCACTATAGTGGGCCTTTTTTGCCTGTCAATCTCCATGCAGCTCATTGCAATCTTGGTGCATATGCTAACTTGTCGGCAATATGCTTCTAATGCATGGGAGGAACTAGATGTTTCCTCAAACCTGTTTCTCCAGTTATCATGTACCTGCAGATATTTAATCAATTGTAAAACTACAGTTGCACTAATATACAAGTGTAACTATGGACATAAATTGGAGAGGTATGTTCTTACTAGATCAAGAAACTCTTGGTATGGCATTTCAAAACTTTTTGTGTGGCCTGCAGGCCCTGCAATTATATTGGTCATTATGACACCCAGACTGAATATATCTATCTTGTCAGAGATTGTCCGTTGAAAAAGGTACTCTGGAGCCATGAATCCGCTGTGTGTAAGAATATAAACATAGTGAGCACATTTTTGTTATTGATTCATATTAACGTTTAGCAGAAATCATGCTCCCGTGTTACATTGTTCCTTTACGACTTTGTGTGACCCTGGTTTGTTCTTCACCGAAGAGCCTAGACAAACCAAAATCTCCAAGTTTTGGTGTCATGTGCTCATCTAGCAATATATTGTCGGGCTTAAGTTCCAGATGATTGATTGGATGTTCAAATCCGTTCTGAAGGTATTGTACTCCCTCACATGTCCCCTTTATAATTTTGTAACGTGTCTGCCAGGAAAGACCATGAAATTCATCTACAAATGTAAACGAATTAGGAGGGAGCAGCTGAAATACAAAATTTAATGCATAAACCAATTAAGAGGATGCTTTTGAATTAATACTATAGTACGTGAAAGATACTTTTGAAGGCTCCCATTTTTCATGTACTCAAAGCAGAGTGCTCTTTATGTTTTTTGAGCGAAAACGGTTTGTCCATTGTACTGAAATGGATGATGCTTTGATTCGTAGCAGTAGCCAACCAACCGTACAATGTTGTCATGCTTGAGCCTCATAAGGTTTTCACACTCTTTTTGGAATAGCCCGTCGTCCATTCCTGGCACGTCATTGTGAAGGAGCTTCACTGCAATCTTTTCTCCATTTTCATAGACTCCCTACTCAAGATTGATAATCAGTATATGCACTTTGGCTTGTATTGGAAGACTAGTGCAAACACCATCAAGCTTTCTGTTTAGCTTGTATTGTCACGAAATTGGTTTATAAAGACTTGTCCGTCGATTTTGAAGATGGCAACTTTTCATCAATTTAATGTTTGATATTTTCAGTGGTGAGTTGAGACTTGAGAAAAATATCAATTGTTTGTGTTGACAAGTAGCTGGAAGCCGAGCATTCATGTTGCAATGGATCTTACCTTATATACCTTTCCGTACGCCCCTTGACCAAGTACACGATCTTTAGAGAAATCACGTGTGATGTCTTGCAATTCTCGGATCGTCGGTCTTGGTAGATCTCTAGTTGCAGTGCTGCTCAAGGTAGGACAGATGAGATCCAAAAGAACGGGCTAATTAAACAATATACACCATTACACTCTAGTACATTGAGTAGTTGTAAGGAACAACATTTATTATGATTATTAATCTTAGTTTCGGCGGATCTATTAATACCATCTTACAAAAAGAGTACTACAAACTTTGGTGATATCTACTTTGGAAAAAGCCGTTTGCAAATCACACTTTGGCAACACAATATATATATATATATATATATCTGAAGCACTACATCATCTTTCTTCTAGGGTCAATATTTCTATAGTAGCACGAGTTGAAAGAGATGACGGTGAAATAATAACATGAAAGGATCTCACCCAATCAGGTCCGACTCGTCTTGAGCGCCAGGATTACGGTAGCCTGGGCACAAAGAATTATGAGAAGAACGCAGCTGCTCACCTTGAGCTGGATGGTTGGTGTGCTGCTGCCTTCTGTGTTCCATCGGCGACGCCACCGCCACCGCCACAAGATGCCATGGCAAATGGTCCTTTGTCCTTAGAGTAGGAGATATCGAAACTGAGACGATTGGGGTCTGGCTATAGCTGTTTACTTGAGGGCGAGATTGAATCTGGGGATGGGCTATGTCAACGCTGGGAATTGGGTTGGGTTAGGTTGGGTTGGTGGTGGCTATAGCTGTTCATGCCGCGAAAGGGTCAGCCAAGGAATTGGCAGGCCGCGTGGTCATTTCTTTAGTCTATCTTTAGTCTTCACTTCTAAGATTAAATTAACAGGAAAGCCGGCCGGGCGCATTGCGGTTAACTGCACATGCATTCATATGATTGCAATGTCTCTTGGTTCAATCTGATCTTTCCATCGCTGGCAATCTTTGATGCCTAGCGAAAGAGTAGTACAGTATATACAGAGAGTACCTAAACGCAATAAAGCATTGAAGTACAAATCAGATGCTAGATAAAAGACTACACCACCTAAAATATAGGTAGCTGTTGGTTGCAGGCTCACCGGACCAGGCACCACTAGCCACACCGGCCCCAGAGGTCCCTTTTGTATCTCAAGGAAGAAGAAAAAACCGCGTGTCACACCCCAGGGAGACATCGGGGGTGCCGCCGCCCGCTGCCGCTGCTCCTCATGCCGCTGTTGCCGCCGGCCTTGCCGCGGTGGCGGCTGGCCCAGCTACCGAAGGTGGTCTAGGGTGGGTGGACGCCGGAGTTGGCCGCCATGGATACTGGGGTAGAGATGGCCTGGTTCGATGACGACTGGCGACTAGGACGGCGCCCCTGGTTGGGTTGGTGGCGGAGGTACCTCCCGGCGGCGCCATGACCGGCGTTGGAAGTCCTGGGCCAAGCCGACTGGTGTTGGAAACCCTAGATCTTGTGATACGGGGCTCCGATGCTGCCTTCTCGAACCTCTTCGCTGCTGGTAGAGCTAGATCCGGTGTGGGTCGACCCTACTCTGATGTCTTCTCTTTCGTTACTAGCCTAGCCACAGGGCTGCTGGTAGGGTTTGGTGCGGCGGAACTGCAGGTTGCCGGTGGGTGGCAAGGGGGCTGCCAGCTCGGTCTGAATAAAGGGGGTGGTCCTCGAATCCCTCTCGCACCAAGACGAAAATCTACTAGATGTATGTCTCCATTGATTTGGACAGAGTGTCTGGTTCCGGATGGCACTGCCGGCAACTCGCATGGGTGCATATGCTTGGAGCTTGCTGGATCAGAAAGAAATTCGGTCATGCGCACCTATGTTTTTTGCTAGCCGTTTGGTTTCAGTGGGAGCGTGGTGAAGCTCTACTACCTGTTACCATCATGTGACATATCTTTGATGGTACATATGGTGAAGTCATATGCAGAGAATGTGATGGAGTCAGTGATATGTGGGCGAGCTATGGTGGATTGAGTCTTTATGGCGATGAGGATCTGGCTTGGTTATTTACGACTCGTAGCTGCGTCTGTTAGAGGGAGGGGGCAACATCATAGGAGAAGTTCACAGTCTTACCTTGCAGGGTGAAAACCCAAAATCTGACCTGCATAGGTTGTGCTTGGCAATGGTCTTGCAGAAGGCTTTGTTTTGCGAGTGAGAAATTTCTCCACGGTGAAAACCTAAGATCTTTGATCTGGCGATGATAGCGCTTGTGCATTGTTTCCTTCTTGGAGGCGTCGCTTTTGGAGTGTTTCAAATTCTGATGTTGTTTTGGTGGTGGTACTGTCACTGCTGCTAAGGATCTGATTACTGTAGCAGGACTTTTATTTTTTGTAATTCTTCTTCCTTTTTTCGGTTGTGTGCATCCGTATTGCCAATAGGGTATGCGTTGTTGCAGAGGATAGGTGTAATTGGTATCCGTGTAATATTAATATATGCTCATTTCTAGAAAATAAGAAAATAATGAAGACAACGACAGGTCGACGTCTTCAAGGTGACCCGCCACAGTTGCCCCCTCCGAAGTTGTTCCACTCCGCTCTTAGCCATCGGATCGCCGACTATCAAGCAACACCTTCAAGAAGGGATGTGACGTCGATGACGTTGCTGCCCCGAACAATGCACTAGTCCTTAGTTTTCCCCCAGTACGCGAAGGGGAGTGGAGAGGGGTACCCCGGGCGCCCTTCAGAAAGGAAAGGCCACACCCTCGAGCATCACCCCGTCGGTGCCAGATCACTAGCAAAGAATTCTCCTGACCCCAAACCAAGAACCCTGGACAATCCTTTGACCACCACCAAGTTGTAGGGGTTCGCGTATGAAAATAATAAATTTCTACCCTACGCCCCTGAACCCCTGATGTGCTAGGAACTATCTATTAGTAATGCAGTAACGGGAGGGGCTTTTCGCGAACTTATCCTTGAAGACCGAAAAGCTTTGTCAATGCTCTGGAGAGCGTGGTTGATGTAGACGAGCCGAAGCTGACCTCAAGGTCATCTTAAAGTCCTCGCGCTCCTGCGGCTCCAACGACTTCTAGTGCCTCAAATGTGACACCTCGTAGGGAGTTACATGCATCCGGTGCTTGGCAATGACTCCCGCTTCCTTGATCCAGCAGCAGTTGCAGAAGTTGAGCTCCTGGATCCGAATCCTGCAGCGCGACGGTGCTCCGTGGTGAAGATGTCTCTCGTTCGCGCAGTCCGGACTTGGGACCACGGTCACGGGGGAGAGAGAGAGAGAGAGAGAGAGAATATCAATTGGAGGTCTCCCCAAAAGTGAGGACAGCTTTATTGAATATTGTGTGTATTTTCTGGTCAAAATACCCCAATATATATAGGGGAAGGGGGTTACTACCTCCCTCAAATCCCTGCGGTGGGACAAAAGGAGGGGAGAAGGGGGAGCCGCTGACAGGCCCAAGTGGGCCCCACACGGGTACCTAGGCCCAGCCGGCCACCCCTTCCTCCTTTCACCTCTTGCCTTTTCCTCGGGCCCTTCAGAATTTGGCCCATTAAGGCTTTTGACCATTTAATTGATTTTATCTTTTATTAAATCAATATTTAACATTCATTTACATATTATTCAATCTCCATGGCTATGGAACACCTTCCACCTCCACTCCGGACATCCTCCAGACTTACTGAAACCCTTCAGGTTTTCTCTCTTTCTATTCTTCAGTGATTCTACCGATCCGGTAAACATTCTCTTAGCATCATCAAGCCCTTAAACGTGATACCCCACAGTTCGGGAACACTCTAGACATGGTCGGGACACTGTCAGACCAATGATCGATAGAGGGACCTAGATTGCTATGTGACCCCTATGCATTCCACGAAGATCTTTCGTTGTTTGAACCATGACTGTCACGTCTTATTCCTTTTGTCTCTCGATACTTGCATTGCCCGAGATATAATCAATGCCATCACCATGTCGTGTTCAATGTTGTTACCGACAAATACTACTTGACTCGTTTCGACAAGTGATATCCATGTGATCAAATCACACGTTGCGCAGCTATTGGATATAACTTCTCTAAGTGGGCACTCGAGTATCTTTCCATCACGCAGATGGACAAATCCCGCTCTCGACATATATTTCCTCAAAATTTCCTCCGAATACCTGAACACACCTTTATGATCACTGTATTACCAAGTGATGTTTGATGCTATCAAAGCACCCTCGGGAGACAGTGATTGATATGGCCTCACGGTCTAAGGAATAGTCTACTAGGTCTATTCTAATCATCATAACTTGAACTTCGTGATATGATTGGGTCACGATGTTTAGGTTGGGTATTGGTTCATCATCTCCTTCTCATAATGAGATGACACCATTTCCAACGAGCATAAATGCCACATGATCAGGAAACCTTGATCATCTGTTGACCAATGAACAAGTGATTAGAGTTTTACCGGAAACCTCTAGTTGTTTATATATCACGCGTGTATTGACGTTTCCTTTCAATATAGTTATAGCATGATATAAAACTTAATTATAAATTTTATGAAATATGATAATAGTCCTTATAACTATTTGTCTCTAGGGCATCTTTCCAACAGTCGTCCACTTGCACTAGAGTACAAATAAACTAGCTGCATTTGTTCTTAATCATTGGCACCATATATCTCGGTACCTTGAACATGCTTGCTCATGGAAGAGGTTGAGTCTTGGGCCTGTACTTTTACAGTCCCAAATCCTTGCAACTTACTAATGTCACCTTGATTGACATTAATACTTTATCATCACATGATAACATCTTTGTGTATGCATCGTCGTTATGGAAGCAGAACGAGGACGGTTTCCAGGAGGCTACAATGACTTTAGATCAACCTCATGGGCTTTCTCATGGGCAATATGTGATGACCCACAAGTATAGGGGGTGACATGGGTATACCCTACAGGTACTCGAGTTTGGTATATATGGTCTAAATACGTACAGGCCCATGGTGTCTTCAAGGCCCAAACGAGGGACTCGAGTAACCTATGGACTCTCAATTGCTTGAAGAACAAGAAGAATTTAAAGATAGAAAGTTTGAAGGGGAAAACCCTAATTTGTAACCGACTCGACTTGCTACCCGGGACCTAGCCTATCTATATAAAGGCTAGGAGGGGGCGGCGAGGAGGACAGACGCAACCCTAGTTTCCACCACCGTCGCCAGATTGCATCTGCGCACCATTGTAATCTTCGATTCCTTCGATAATTCCACGAGCAGACAAGCAGGAGTAGGGACCTCTACGAGGCCTGAACCTGGATAAATCTTTGTCCCCTGTGTGCTTGTTTGCTAGCCGATAGATGTCTCCACCGCTCCCTCCTTCTCCAAAACCCAAGTCCATAACAATGGGCATTGACGAGTTAAACCCTCGTCAATTGGCGCCGTCTGTGGGAATTGGGAGTGCTGATGTTGTGGCTTCTTCGGCCCCATCAACTGTGATCTACAACTCCGCAACAGTGGAGGTTCGCCAGCTCTTCGGCGTGTTCGACTTCACCGTCCACACGCCAGCCACTCGCCCGGCCTTCGAGTCCGTGGGCGACGGAATCAGCCTGGCGATCGGGAGATTCCGCTTCCAGGTTGGCTAGATGGGCACGCTTCGCATGCCTGATCAGCCGATAGCGCCGGCGATTGCCCTAGCATCATGCTTCCCTCCATCGATCGGCACCCTCAACGAGCTCAACGCCCCGGTAGCAGTCGAGAACACGGTCAGCGACAACAGTCGCGACTCCGATCCGAGCGATCTCGCCACTGAAGATGGAACCTACGGTTCCGGATCTGAGAGTTGTGGAAGCAGCAGCTTCCCCAATCACTTCATGTGCGCCATCATCAACGCAGGCGATACCTCTGCCAATCGCGTAAACGGTGGTAATCCTGGTAACGGGACCGATCCGCCTAACGGTGGCAACGGAAGTAACGGTGGCAATCGTGCCCCCGTCAATAATGGAGGAGTAGTCGAACCTCCATCCACAATAAATGAGCAAACCGGCGAACGCGTCGTGATCAAGCTCAACAAGCAAGAATGGGCTCGCTGCCGCGAGGCCCTACGAGGCGCCCCTCTACCCTTCGGATCCCCGCAAGAACTGCTAATGGGCTATCACTGGCTCCTGAAGGAAGAATTCAAGCGCCAGGTGCAAACAATCGTGCAAATCGAAGCGCGTAAAAAGGCAGCGGACGAATCGAGCCTTCGTCACGCAGGGCTCTCCCCCTACGGAGGATCCTCCTCAAGGGGCAACGAGTACCTCGCCAAGAAGAGGCAATCACGGATGGCCCATCTCACCGAGCAAGAACGCATAGAAGCCGCAAAAGTCCTCGACTTCGGCTCTATGACAGTCGACACACGAGGAAACATGGTCCCCAGGACACCGCAGGCTGCGGTGACAGCGGCCACCATGTACCTCCTCAACAACCAACCGCCAGCTAGAGATCCCGAACCGCCATGCATCGATCTACGATCGCGGGCTTGGGATTAATCGAGGCCACCCTCGACAAGGAGCCAACACCAGACCCAAAGAAGGGCAAAGTGCTAGCAAAGCGCTACTCCTCGCCCTCGTCCAGCGATGACAGTCACGACCTGTCTCGACGCCGCCGCTCACGTCGATACGACCGTGACTGCGATGCGCGCAACGACCTCACACAGCGCAAGATCGACAAATCAAGGGCACAACATGCTCGGTCGACTGACACGGAAGAAGAAGATGGAGAGCTCTGCGGCGCCAGATGCTTCAGCAGATCCATTAGGCAGAAGCGAATGCCTAAAGGGTTTAAACTCCCGTCGGAGAACCCGAAGTTTGATGGCCTACAAGACCCCAAGATCTGGCTGGAGGACCACATCTCCTCCGTTAGACTCCATGGAGGCAGTCGAAGCACTGCCATGCAATGCCTGCAGCTACAGCTGCAGGGCGCCGCCCGAGCATGGCTCAACAACCTCCCACGTGGATCCATTCGCAGTTGGGATGAGCTAGTTTACAGCTTCGTGCGCAACTTCAAGGGCACATACAAGCGGCCTGCATCAATCGAGGAGCTGAGATGCTGCCAGCAAAGATCTGGCGAATCGCTGCGCTCCTACATCCAAAGGTGGTCCATCATCAAGAACTCCGCGGAGAACATCTCGGTAGATCGCGCGATTGACGCATTCAACGGTGGCGTCCGCCGCCTAGAACTCAGAGAGGATCTGGGTCGCTCAAAGCCCCGTACCATCGACCACCTGATGGAGATCGCGAATCGGTGGGCCGATGGAGAAGATTCGGTGAAGAATCGCGCTCACTTCGACGAGGAGGCGGAACTCGAACGCAGACGCGACCTCCGAGGCAAGCGCCACATGCGCATCTACGATGACCGCGACGACGTCAATATGGTCATGGCTGGCTACGCCGATAGACGCGACGATAACCGCAACAGCGGATACCGTAGAGGCGGATACCGCGACTCCGGGAAAACCACGCAAGTATGGCAACGCCGCACTCGCGATGAGGCACCCGCGAACTCCATCGAGGACAAACTGCCCGAGCCATGCACGGTGCACTTCTACATCGACAAGCATGACGGCAAGAGAAAGTGCAACCACCTTCTCAAGGACTGCTGCGAGTTCCTCAAGCTATACGAGGGATTGGTGCGGATGAACCGCAATGCAGTCGAAAGAGGCTACGGAGCCGCTCCAGGCGCCGTGGCACATGGCGCACCACCACCGCCACCTGGGCCACCCCCGAACGCAGCTACACCGGACCAGCACCACGGAGGCGAACCGTACCCACGGGCCATGGGCACCATGATGATCCAAAAGGGACGCCCCTCCAACAGAATGCAAAAGGCCATCACTCGCCAAGTCAACTTGGCCACGCACTCGCCACCTTCCACCACTGAGTACCTCAGTGGAAGCGAGTCATGCATCACCTTCGACAAGCGCGACCATCGACTTCAGATACCCCGTCCAGGCCATTGCCCCCTCTTACTCGAGGCGCAAATTGGAGGTTTCGACATGAGCCATTCATGGATGGCGGAAGCGGCATCAACCTCATATTCGCGAGTACCTTGTGAGCAATGAGAATCCCTCTAACCTGCCTGGAGGCATCGGACACAACGTTCCACGGCATCGTCCCAGGGAAAGGCGTATACCCCCTGGGCAAAATCAACCTCGACGTTATCTTCGGCACGCCGAAGAACTTCTGGCGCGAGCGCATCGACTTTGAGGTCGTCGACTGGCCCTCACAGTACCACTTCATCCTCGGGCGCGTCGTGTTCGCTAGGTTCATGGCAGTGCCCCACTATGCCTACCTATAGATGAAAATGCCAGGTCCCAATGGCGTCATCACGATCAACGGGAGCTTCGAGCGATCTGACTGTTGCGACAGGGAATTCAACAGAATCTCCCAGTCCTTCGGCATGCAGGAGGAACTTGCGAGACTGAAGGAGACGATAGACAACAGTCTACCTCCCCTGAGCAGGCCAAGCTCACCTGATCTCTCCTTCGACTCATCTGTGCACACAAAGGAAGTGCAGGTCCACCCATCGGATCCCGCCAAGACGGCCCTCATCGCCAACAACTTGAGTCCCGCATAGGAACTCGCGCTCGTCGAATTCCTCCGTGAGCACTAGGAAATTTTCGCCTGGTGTCCTACGGACATGCCAGGAGTTCCGAAGGAATTCGCCGAGCACGCACTCAACGTCAACCCCGACGCAAGGCCAGTCAAGCAAACAATTCGGCGATTGTCTGAGCCACGGGCGCAGGCAGTTGGAATGGAGATCAACAGACTCCTCGAGGCCAAGTTCATACGCGAGATCAAGGAAAGCACTTGGCTCGCCAACATGGTTCTAGTACCAAAAAAGGACACGGACATCCTGCGGATGTGCGTGGACTTCACCTCTCTGAACAAGCACTGCCCAAAGGATCACTTCCCGCTGCCACGGATCGACCAGATCATCGACTCCACCGCAGGATGCGAGTGCCTCTGCTTCCTCGACACCTACTCAAGCTATAATCAAATTCGAATGAAGGAGGAAGATCAAGCGAAAACAGTGTTTACAACGCCCTTTGGTGTGTTCTACTACAACACAATGCCCTTCGGGCTAAAGAATGCGGGAGCCACCTACCAGTGGTGCATGCAGGCTTGCCTCAAGGAACAACTAGGTCGCAACATCCAAGTCTATGTCGACGACATAGTAATCAAGACCAAGGAGGAAGCCTCTCTAATCGACGATTTGCGTGAAACCTTCGCCAATCTCGACCGCTACCGGATCAAGCACAATCCGGACAAATGCGCCTTCGGCGTACCATCTGGGCAGCTACTCGGGTATCTCATCTCCGCAAGGGGAATCGAGGTGAACCCGAAGAAGATAAAAGCCATACTGGCCATGGAGAAGCCAAAAAACATAAGGGGCGTCCAGCAGCTGGCTGGATGAATCGCGGCCCTCAGTCGATTGATTAGTCGAATGGGCGAAAATGCGCTGCCCTTCTACCAGCTCCTCCGCAAAACTGAAAATTCGAGTGGACCACTGAAGCACAAGAAGCATTCGAAGACCTCAAGCGCCTGCTATCCACTTCGCCAGTGCTTGTGACTCCACGAGAAAGGGAACCACTGTTGCTGTACATCTCCGCCACCAATCAAGTGGTCAGCACAGTTCTCGTCATCGAACGAGCTGAGGAAAACAAGGTCCACGGCGTACAACGCCCAATATACTACCTCAGCGAGGTCCTCACGCCAACAAAATAGTGGTACCCGCACTACCAGAAGCTGGCGTACGGCGTCTTCATGGCCGCCCAGCGACTACGCCACTACTTCCAGGAACACCCAATCGTGGTGGTCAATGACGCCCCCTTGGGGCATATCCTCAATAACCCCGACGCCACGGGACGAGTCGTGCTTTGGGGAATAGAATTGTCTCCACGAGACATCACGTACGAAAAGCGCGACGCAATCAAGTCGCAAGTTCTCCCGGACTTCCTCGTGCACCGGATGGAGAACCAGCTCCCGGACAAGCCAGATATGTCCTACCTCTGGACAATGCACTTCGATGGGTCCAAGCGGAAAGACGGAGCAGGCGCAGGTGTCATACTGACATCACCTCAAGGGGACAAGTTGAAGTATATCCTGCGAATGCAGTTCAAAGCCTCAAAGCACGGGATGAAGATGGCAAAAGCCTGTGGCGCCAAGAGGCTCATCATATATGGCGACTCCAAGTTGGTCGTCAACCAAACAATGCATGAGTGCGACGCACTGAATGACAACATGATCGCGTACCGCGACCTCTATGATACACTCGAAGGAGACTTCGATGGTTGCGAGCTGCGGCACGTAGGTCACGAAAGCAACGAAGAGGCGGACGCACTCGCCAACATAGGCTCTACCTGCGCCCCCATACCACCTGGAGTATTTCTCGAGCGCATCTGCGAACGCTCCATCAAGCCAAAGGCCGCAGAGAAGAAAACAAGCGCAGCAACGGGCTCGGGGGCTATGCCACCCAATGAGCCAATGGCACTCGATGACTTGGAGCTGGACACCGGACTCGAAGGACCAATGAGCGTCATGATGATTGAACAATCATGGACGCAGCCGTACATCACGTACCTCCTCAGCAAGAGGCTACCGGACGATCCGACAGATGCACGACACATCGCACGGCGACCCAAGGCATTCGTTGTTATCAACGGCGAACTATATAAACACAGCATCACATGAGTACTCCAACGATGCGTTTCCATGGCCGATGGAAAAGCAGTTCTCCTCGACATCCATGAAGGGACCTGCGGGCACCACACCGGCAGTCGCGCCCTCGTTGCCAAAGATCTACGAGTTGGATTCTATTGGCCTACGGCCATGCGCGACGCCAAGGACATCGTCCAAAAATGCAACGCTTGCCAGCGATTCACGGACAAGTTGCACGCATCGGGCACAGAGCTATGGCCAATCCCATTGGCTTGGCCCTTCGCGCAATGGGGGCTCCACATGGACGGCAAACTTCCAAGGTCCTCGGGAGGAGGCTACGTCTACCTCTTGGTCGTAGTCGACAAATTCACCAAGTGGATTGAGGCCATGCCAGTAACCAACCAATTAGGGCACAACGCAGTTAAATTCTTTGAGTCCATCGTCTATCGCTTCGGAGTGCCACACAACATCATCACCGACAACGGGACGAACTTCACATCCAAGGAGTTCCAAGAATTCTGCGAGAACCTAGGGATCAACATCAGTTACGCCTCAGTAGCGCATCCACAGACCAACGGTCAGGTGGAAAAGGAAAACGGGCTCGTCTGCAGTGGCATCAAGAAGCGACTCCTCCGGCCACTCGAACAAGCCGCAGGTTGCTGGCCGGACGAACTGCAATCCGTACTCTGGAGCCTACGTACAACTCCAAACAGCGCCACAGGCTACATGCCATTTTTTATGGTGCACGGAGCAGAGGCAGTGCTACCAGCCGAGGTAAGGTACAAGGCGCCGCGCGTGGTCGCTTACAGCGAACAAGACTCATCCCTCGCACTCGAAGACTCCGTCGACCTCCTTGACAAAGCAAGGGAAATCGCTGCGGAAAGATCAACGATCTACCAGTAGAACCTGCGCAACTACCACAGTAGGAGGCTTCGCCCCAGATCCTTCGTCGAAGGCGACTTGTTCTTGCGACTGAAGCAGCAGGGGCATCTCAAGCTCGAGTCCCCCTGGGAAAGACCGTACGTGATTACAGAAGTAATCCAAGGTGGCGTCTATCGCCTTCAAGATTTAGAGACAGGAGTCGCATACTCCAACCCCTGGAACGTCGCACAACTGTGACACTTCTTCCCCTAGTCGCTTTTTACTTTTACATCGCAAATAAGGCTACTCAGCCAAGGCTACTTAGCCACACATTATACCTCGCACTGTTCTTCGAATAAATAAAAGCTAAGTGCCCCAAAAATCTGTGTTCTCCTTTACTTTGTCCATTTATGTACTCGGGGGCTGCGCCACCCTATACACATCTATTCTTCGAACCAAAACGTGATATCCTGAGTAGCTGGTACATCAATCGAACCCCTTAACACAACCTCAACCCAGCTGCAACGCACCTGACAGGTTGACAAGGGACTGAGATAAAACATGGCCAGGCTAACGAAAAGGACTCGCATAGTGCAACGCACCTCATGCTAACAAAGCTCTTTATACACATTTGACAATAAATTATCTACAACATATATACAAACTTTACAACACAAATACACTTATGTGGAGGATACAAATTAGGCTACTACTGCAGCAGGAGAACGTTGGTTTGTTCCTCAAAGAAGTCGACGATCTCTTCTGCTGGGCGATCCACTGCCTGGAAGTGCGACACCATATTCCAGGCTGGTGGTGCAGGCGGCCCAGACGCAATTGTTGCAACATCTATGTCAGGCCTGTGCAATCGCACCATTGACAGAGCAGCCTTGGCACCAGCCACCAACTGTTGCCTCACGCATTCGCGAACCGCGGACAGATCTTGAGACTTGGCTAGGAGGGACAGCAAGCTTGATGGAGTATCATCCAGCGAGAACATAGCCCGATAAATGTTTTTCAAGCATGACAGTGACTTCTTCAGAAAGAGCAGCACTCACGACGCACGATCTTGCAGGGTCGCCAGCGCAGTCGCACGATCATGATCTACCCAGAAGTATCCACTCTCTTGAAGTTTCTCCTGGGTAAGATCATGCAAGCGAATGGCAATTCTATCCTTCTCCTCCTGCGGATGACGCGCGCTTACAACTACACGAAGCAGCAACAGCAACATGAGTTCAACGTACCACTGTGAGTAACTACAAGGAAAAGATGAGAACAAGCAAACTAACATTTGAATTGGTCGCCCAGCTGCGTCACCTCGCCAAGCAGATACTGCTCTCGAGCGGCGGATTTTTCTGCTTTTGACTTCCATACATCCGCATTACCACGGAGCACGGGCAACTCACGCTCCAGCTGCTTCACGCGGTCACGCAGTCGCGAAAGCAAGGACAGCTCATCTACCCTGGAGCGCGGTGGTGCCACGGTATCATCAAGAGATGGCGAGTCCTGGGTTTCCCTCAAAGGATCACTTGATGTACCCTACCACAAGTCAAGATAGAAGCAAATAAGACAACCAAATCAACACAAAGACAAAAGGATCAGATGCATTCAAGACTAGCAAAAGTATCAGCAGATACACCGGCCAGCATGCATGTTCTTAAACAAAAGGACATAAGCTAATTAACTATTACAAAGTTAACTAAGGAGCAGCCGGCTTCTTCGACTTCGACGGCTTCGGGGGCTTCATCAAGTCTGTGGCAGTGTCAAGCGCCACTGACTTTCTGTCGGCCCCTGATGCCGAAGCTCTTGCTGCCTTCTTGGCACGTTGGAGCTCCTCAAAGTACTTCGCAACAGTATTTATCAGATGATGCCCATATTTGCCATAGGTAGTCGTGAAGGGAGCGAAGACTACCTGCTGGTTGTCCGCGCTAACAGTCATCGCCTTCGACACCGCGGCAGGATCGATCTCGACTCCGTGGGCTTGCACCATGGCAAGCGACATGGACGTGCCAGCCGCACGAAGTGAGTTCTTGAAGCTGGAAGGCACACCTCCCGCGAGTGACTCCACCATCTCGTCAATATTCTCGACCAGCTCTGCCTTGGGCATCAGCTCCTCGTGAAGGCGACTAAGCATGATTTTAGCCTTGGAGAGCGTGTCCTGCATAGCGGTGATGTGGTCTTCGACTGCTGACAATGCACCCGCCAGAGCGTCATCACGACGAAGGGCCTGCGGGTCGAAGCTCAAATCGCCAGCATCTGTACATAAATTCACACATGAACCAAGACATCAGCGCCACCGGCAAAAGCATTCAAAGCAGGGAAGGGTAATAATATACACAAGAAAAGTACCTGAGAGGGCCTTGGCAATTGAGAATAGTTGTTCTTTGAACAACTTCTCCCTGGCCGCGAAGGAGGCACGCAGATCTCCTTCACGCTTCCGCGCCTCATCATGCGCTGCGATTGCCTCGTCGCGACCCCTCACAGCCGCGGCAAGTGTCTTCTCCAAGGTGGCAGCGTCAAGCAATAGGGCATTATGCTCAGCTACACAACAAACAAAAGTTGACCATCAGTCGATTATATCAAAAGAAGAAGACAAAGAAGAATAAGTATAGAACACTCACTTTCAACCATGCGGTGACGCGTCTCCAGCATTGCATGCTGGCGGCCCATCGCCATCACTTGTTCTGCCAAGTGCGCGGCTTCCTTCACAAGGAGCTATCATACAACAAGGAACCATCAGAGGCAATAGATAACATCGACTTCAACACTACAAAGGAGAAAAACTACACTTACATGGTCCTCCAATGACTCCGAAGATGTTCGCTGTACCGTCATCCGAGCAACCATTCGATGCTCCCCTGCATGAGGAGAGATGGAAGAGTTGTGCCTGGAGTGGGCCGCCAATGGAGAGGAAGAAGCGCGCTCGACCTCTTTCTTGGCTCTTGAGGTCGCGACTCCTGATTCCTTCAAAAACTGGACGTCGCCAGAAGATGACGACGCCTCTTGACTACAAGAAAAAATCCAAGTTAGGAAAGGGAAAACCTAAAGACGAGCCAACAAGGACAAAACAGAGAAGAACAAGTGAACTAGAAAACTTACCAGTCAAACTTGTCAAAATCAAAAGTGGCATCCCCTGACTCCGACGAAGACTCCTTGGGCAATCACATCTTCTTGCGAGAAGATGGTGCCACGGCGCTCACAGGAATAGCAGGTATCGGCGACTCCGCACCAACACCTATACCTTCCGGAGTTGATGGAGGCGACGCGTCGGAATCCTTGCTGCGCGAACGCTTGCGAGTTTCCGGATTATCAGACTCGGGGGCTTCCTCCTCTACATTAGAAGGGACGGTCGACTTCGACTCGTCCTCTTCCAAGGCCTCACGAAGAATAATCCCCTCGGGGAGAGGGGGCATACAAGGGGATACATAAAGTAAATCATAATTGGTAATGGCAAACTTAGCTCTTGGTCGAAGAATAGTTGATAATTTGCTGGAGTTCACAAACTGCTGGTTTTCAAAGATAGCTTTCAAAGTAGTAAACATCAAGATAAGAGCAAAGTGCAAAACAAGGAACATAAGAAACATGATTGAATAAATCATCATATGAATGAATGCAACACAACAACTCAAAATACTTGCTGAGATGGAAGGGAATAGGTTTACTGACTCAACTACAAAGTAAAAGAAAGGGCCCTTCACAGAGGGAAGCAGGGATTGCAAGTCTCATAAAGAGCTCCCAAAAATTATGATACTTACTAGCTTTTAGCTCTCATTGCCCCTATCGTAGGCATCTTTTGGTGGTTAAGGTTAAAGTGACAAAACTAAGAGGATATGCTTGACAAGTTATGAATTGGAGTCCCATGCCCCTTACTTATGAGTATCGAACCTCATGCTACTCGACTTCAGTCACGAGAAAGCTCTTGTCATTGTAAATACCTGTGTATCATTAAGAACCGCCAATGGGGTACCCCTTGCACATGACATAGGAGCTATCCCATAATCAAAATGACAAGGCAAGCAGACAGTGAGCATCTCAGTGATCTTTTTATTTGCTATTTGCATAGGTTTTTATTGAGGATGCTTCATAGAATGCTCACTATAGTTGTGCTGCAAGTTTCCACCATGATTAGGCATGGCTTAGGCTAGTGGCCCAGGCGTTTCACTAACACACATATAAACTCCATGATCTTACAAGTTCCACTATTATTTCACACCGCCGGGATCCATAAGTAAAAGAACATGATATCAACTAGGTACAAAGTACCAATGAAGTGTTGAAAGCGGTCCCCATGATACATGGTTCTGCTAACTTCAACTCATAAAGCGCAAGCATATACGCAACAAAGAAGGACCCAATGGTTCAAGTTTATTAAATGCAAGAAAGTAAAGTGTGCCATCAAGTTCGTGAGAGCTTTAATCACTAATTTTCGCATAACAAGTTTAATTTGGGAGGTAGATAAAACAGGAATTTACTTGGAATAGCAATAATGCTACTAGGTAGGTATGGTGGACACAAATGGCAAAGGTTTTGGTTTAAAGGAGGCGGATGCACGAGAAGAACACCCTCTTAGTACAGGTTTTTTGGCTAGCAAGGCTGGGTAGCAAGTACCAAAGTTGAAGGAAACAAACAAACATACAAGCGATAAAGACAAACATGCAATCTTCCTTGGAAGCACAAACGATCTTAACTAGAGAATACTAGACTTATGAGCAAATCAAGAAAGAAAGAAAGAAAGAAAGAAGATGAAATTATTTTTCTCTAGAGTACTTCTATCTTTTTCATTCAACTCTCGAAAATAGTGATGCTACTGACCGAGCCAGGTTTGCCAAAACCAACTAGATTAACTCAATGATCCCAAAGTGCTACAATTACTAACAACAAGATCAATCATATAACCACGAATTGAAAACTAGTATAAGCTATGCAAAAGAGTGAATGGTAGAACTTCTCATTAATATTCCATAATGGCAACTCACACCAAGGGATACATATCTAACGAGAGAGGGGACACTTCCATAATGCAAACCATCCTACATAATAACTCCTCTATTCATGATATGACTCTACTAATAAGGTAAAAAGATAGAAGATAGTGATGTGATACCGCGGCACTCCCCCAAACGTGGAACAAACCAATGGGATGCCAAACCTGATGACGAATTACTCCTTCGGTGGTGGTGGTATTCTCTCAACAAGCTCTTTGATAAGTTTCCCCAAGTCCTCAATCTCGAACGTGAGATTACGAATCAGCTGTGAGTTTTGCTCAATGTGGCTCATGATCATGTCGGGTTGAGAATTAAGATGCAATTTCTTGAGAGTCTAGACCATAAGCATTTTTAATATTTTGAAAGTCATGAGTTCCCATAAAAGATTCAATGCATTCATAATCATAATTTATACCTGACTTTCTACCTTTGTCATTCTCCCAAGCTTCAGCATTATCTTGAATACGGTCTAGAAGATCCCATTTAGCTTCTTCTTCCATACGAGTGAATGATCCAGCACAAGAAGCATCCAATAAATCCTTGTCATGTAGAGGGAGCCTTGCATAAAAGTTATTGATAATAATATTGTTGGGGACCTCATGAATGGGACATTTGAGCATTAGTAACTTCAATCTCCCCCAAGCTTGAGTTGTACTCTCTCCATCAAGAGGCCAAAAGTTGTATATTTGATTCCGATCTTTATGAATCTCACAAGGAGGATAAAACTTTGAATAAAAGAGAGGCACTATTTCCTCCCATTCCAGGGCTTGACCATTCTTCAGCAGCTTATACCATTCCTCAGCACTTCCTTTCAGTGATAATGAGAATAACTTCTTCTTAACTTGATCTGTAGTAATACCTGCACACTTGAAGAACCCGCATAATTCGTGTATAAAGAGCAAATGATCACCGGGATGGACAGTTCCATCCCCAACATAGTAGTTATCCATAACACGACCAATAATTCTTGTAGGTATTTTGAAAACATCATTCTCAGCAGGTGGTGGCTTATCTACTAACTTAGCAGTGGTAGTGGCATTACCAAATAAGAAACTCAGTGAATTATCCATAACAAAAATAAAGCAACTAGCAGAACTAAAAAATACTCATAGTAGAAGTTTCCTTTACCAGTTCCACTCTCCAATGGCGCTTCACTCCCCGGCAACGGCGCCAGAAAATAGCCTTGATGACCCACAAGTATAGGGGGTGTATCGCAGTATTTTCGATAAGTAAGAGTGTCGAACCCAACGAGGAGCAGAAGGTGCTGGCTAGTGGTATGGATCAGGAATTCTCTGCAGGGGTTTTTGATAAAGCAAGTAAACAAAGTACAAGTAAATGAAAGACAGTAGGAATAAATGCACCAAGTGGCCCAATCCTTTGTGCAGCAAAGGACAAGCCAGATGTATTACTTAAGATGACAAAACGTTCTCGAGGACACATGGGAAGACTGTCAAGTGCTTTCGCTTCATATAGTTGATTAATATTCTTTAGCTTGCTAAGTGTTGTGTGGGTGAACCTGTGCTAATGTACCGCCCCATCCAGGACTAATACATACTTGTGATTAAACCCCTTGCAAACATTTGTAAGTACAAGAAAGTAATTATGGTAGAAACCTAACGACAACTTTAAACTCTAAGACCCTTACGTCCCTTGTGCAATGGTTTCCTAACGGGGGTTCAGGTTTCTGTCACTCCGGCCATGCCTACGATTAGTAACCAAATACACAATGCATTCCCCTAGGCCCATATAGGTGAAGTGTCATGTAGTCGACGTTCACATGACACAACTAGAAGAAGTACACCACAACTTAAATAACAATCTATTGAATCTTTCTCAACACAACTCCACTACTAACAACATGACTTCTCCCATGTCCTCAAGAAAAAAATGAACTACTCACAAGACATCATATGGGTCATGATCAGAGATGAAATAATGATGTATAACAATTTGAACATAAACAATAATTCAACGGTTCACTCAATAGCATCAACTACAAAGAGTAATCAACACCGGGAAAGTTTCCCCTAAGAACTAATGCAAGATTCAGCGCAATTCTTACAGCAATATGGAGATGGTGATGAGGGTGCTGATGGTGATGACGGTGGTGATGATGATGATGATCCTGATGAAGTCCATCTTGATGGTGGTGTTGATGGCGACGATCTTCCCTCTCCGGGAAGGAATTCCCCTGGCAGAAATCTGTCTGCCGGAGAGATCTTTCTCTCTCAGTGTTTTCCGCCCCGCAGAGGCGGCGGGATCTTTCTGTGGTCGCTCCCCGAGTCTTAGGGTTTCGGGAGGATGCTATACGCTAGAGGGGAGAGGCAGGAGTGGGCCAGGGTGGCCACACCACCTGCTGGCGCGGCCTAGGGCTGCCCGCGCCAGGGGGTGGTATGGGCCCCCTGTGGCCCATCTCCAGTCCGTCTTCTGGCATCCTTAGTCTCCTAGAAAAGTAGGATTTTCCGTATATTTTCCTGAATTTTCTGATCTTCGTGAATTTTGCCTCCAAACAGCATGTTTTTCATCAGAATCCTGACTGCAACGGTCCATGCTCCAAAAGTCATCAACCATGCAAAAACAGATGAAATAACATAAGTATCACCTCTCAATATGAAATATATCAATGAATAATAGTGAATTAAGACATAGAATAGTGATGCAAAATGGACGTATCAATATGCCCTGGGACACATCATTCTATGTTAAAAGCAAACTAGCCTAGCCATAATATTATACATCACTTTAGATGGTACCCTTATCTATTATTGTAACTGTAATTATCGAAACACCAGTGCACCCTATGCAACTTTTGATGTTTTGTTCACCTCGCTTCCTACTTGACTTTAGTTGGTATTATCGATACAGGAGTTTCCAACATATTCCCTTATAACATAACCATTTATGCTTTAAGATATGCCATCCTTTATGGATTTAGAAAACATGTCTACAGTTCTCTATTAGACACTATGGACAAACTTAGCTCAACATTCCGTGATTTGAACTTAATCACTTTTCAAACATTCCTTCTTGGATCATATATTATGTTAAGTTATCATCATGGTTTTCTAAGATAGAACATATGTCTCAACATAGTGGATGATGATCATCCTTTTCTTTCTTTCAACCATCGATGTCAGACGTAATTCTATTCCTAATTTGAGTTATCAAGGACCAGTTCCTTAATTAACTTCTATTCTGAAACTCTTTTCAGAATCCCTCTTAGGAATACTACATAATATTGTAATATTCTTACTATCAACTTCTACTCCCTATAAATCATTATTTATTGGTACTTGCGCTTTTATTCTTAGTGTGTCATATACACACTTAAGAATCACTCCTTAAGCTCCCACTCAAAAATATGTTCCCAACATATTTGAGCATGAGTCATTACTCCTACTCAAAATACGTTCCTATATATTTGATTCTAAGACTTATATTGCTCCCACTCAAAAATATGTCATTCAAATATTGTTTTAGAAGACTTTCATAGCTCCCACTCAATTTCATGCAAATGGCATATCCACTCACTATTTTGAACAACTTCAAAATACTTTGATCAAATATCAAACTGAGAGATTTACTATGAGATACTAGTACCTTACTAGTATTAAATCCACTAGGCTTTCAGCACAATTGAATCAAATTCATTTGAATTTGTCCAATACTTGACAAATTGTGCTTTTGCCATTCATTCCTTTTCCACTATGGCTTTGTAGTCATTTGGGAAGATCCAAGTAACCCCTTTACTTGTTAAGATTCAGCAACAAATTACTTTCTAATCTTAAGTGAATTGTGCCTCTAGGATTTCTTATAATTATAGTTTACCATTATTTTCTTAGTAGTTCGTAGGTATATCATATTTTGGTAATCATGAAAAATGATTCACAAATATCTCCATACAAGATGTGGAGTATATTTTGAATCCTACGTTGTGTAGTGAAAACACTAGTGGGGAAAACACAATGATAGTTATCATTGATTTTTTTCCTTTCTGAAGAGAGTCATTCAAGAACGCTTTCCGTTGTGCTTCTCAACACTCTTATGTAGGGTTTTGAATCCTTGTCGTGTTTTTCACTATCTTCCAAAATCTTCATAATCGAGAAATACCACTAAATATAAACTTTCTCGAGAATGCACCAAAATCTCGATTTGGTTCTAGCCATGGATTTTGTACCAAATACCACTAAATATAAACTTTCTCGAGAATGCACCAAAATCTCGAGAATGCACCACTAAATACCACTAAATATAAACTAGTTTTGCTTTCCTTTTGGTTCTAGCCATGGATTTTGTATTCAAAGTTTCCAATGAATACTGTACAAGGACTAATTTGCCATTGCTTTGGTTATATTGAATAACCACAAAACTTCCACGACGATCCATACAAGATATGGCACCGATCTCATGAATTCATATGGTTCACTATATATTCTAATTGAGTGCTAACTATTTCTCACTAATGGTATTTACATCTACACTACAACGATTTATTTGTCTCCATCTATTCACCCACTTTGATATCAAATATCATATTGCGATGCTTTGCATTTTGACATTTCCAAATGCATTGCATTCCACAATTTTCTTTATGCCAATCTTAGAACTTCGAATTTCATTACTATTGATCAAATCAAAGTAATTAGATTCTCATTTATCTTTAATACCCTTGGATGATGAAATGCTTTGATCATATTAAATAGTTTCATACTCATTGTTTCCTTTGTTAAACTTATTTACACATTTTAAATAATCATATAATGATAATTACCATTTTGTTAAACTATAATACATTGAATATGTATTCTCTTTTAGCAATTCATCAAAACACTTTATATTCATGTAATACATGTTGTTTAAGTTATTTTGCCGAACTTAGGCACGATTCATATGTGATAAGAAATTGAATGAGTTTCACATATTATCACATAACTATGAATTTAAACAATGGTTTCATTCAAAATGAATATATCATTAAGTTGGGTATTTTCAAGGCATTTTCAATGTTTTACAAATGTTCATGCATTATAAATTAGTTTCAACGACAAGGATAATTCACACATAATCGAACAAGATATGAACACAAATAGAAATCATTCATAAAAGTAGAACAATTGTTTGTTACAAACTCATATGAATAATCATCTCACGAAGTGTGAGACACACTAAAGAAATTCACATGCCATCGATTACAATAATCATCCTAAAACCATAAACTAAATGATAAATGTTGATGGAGAGTGTCATTGGCCATCATGATCATGCTCGCCATCAACACGCAACGTCACCTCCTCTCTAGCAAGCACCTCTCATGCAGAAGGACCTGTTTTCAGCAAAACAAAACAAGTATCAAATATACTTAACACGGCAACATGCGTTTGCAAGATTATAACATTTATTTAATTGTATATCAAGTATATACATTTTCATTGATGACCTCTCCGACAACAGGTTCAACCATCACATCCCGTAAATGTGATATGAACTCGTGGAAATCCTGTGTTTCAGCGTCGCCTCTCATAATGCAAATCCTGGCATGTGCTTGGTAGCTTGGTGGTAGCGACCACAACAACACGCCTATTGCAAAAGAGTTTGTGAACCAGTTGTCCAGGAAGTATGCAAGACTCATGTATTCATCATATATGTGTACCAAGTGATCGTCAAGTGAAGAGTTCTCCTCCATCTTTATGGAGAGGAAATCTCCCATCAGCTCATACTCCCATATGCGCACTTGTTCCACGAAATGTGATCTAATTTGTGCCATAACCATTCGGGGATTAAGACTTCCCACAATCATCCATAGACCATCATCCATTCCTAGGCACATCGTCACTGATATGAATGTGGCCATTGATGACCCACAAGTATAGGGGGTGTATCGCAGTATTTTCAAGGGAAGTGAAACCCAATTTATTGATTCGACACAAGGGGAGCCGAAGAATACTTATAAGCCTTAACAACTGAGTTGTCAATTCAGCTGCACCTAGAAACAATCTTGCTCGCAGCAGTTTATCAGTAGTAACAATTTTGTAGTAGCTATAGTAAAGTAATAGTAGTAGTAAAAGTAAAGACACTAGTAAGAATTGTAGTAAACAATAGGATTAAAGCGTGGTAGGCATAGGGATGGATGGACGGGTGTTGCATGGACAAGACAATTCACATGGCGATCAAGACATAGGGAAATTGCAGATAAATAAGATAAAGCATCCAAGTACTAAATAATCATAGGCATGTGTTCCATATATAGTCATACGTTCTCGCAATGAGAACTTGCACAACATCGTTTGTCCTGCCAACCCGTTTGTAGCCGGGCCTCAAGGGAACTACTGGCAATTAAGGTGCTCCTTTTAATAGAGCACTGGTGCAAACCTTTAACACTCCGTGAACACATGTGATCCTCACATCAAAGCCATTCCCTCCGGTTATCCTGATTTCTGTCACTTCGGGGTCTTTGGTTCCGAACAACAACGTGTGTATACAACTTGCAGGTAACACCATAAATAATACTATCATAATGAATCAATAACATGTTCAGATCTGAAATCATGGCACTCGGGCCCTAGTGACAAGCATTAAGCACAACAAGTCGCAACAAAGTCAAAAAGCACTAATAGAAGATACTAGGCACCATGCCCTAACAATTGGATGTCATTACAATGAATGATCTCATCCAATCCTACCATCCCCATAGCCTACAACGGGGTATTACTCACTCATAGATGGGGGAAACATGGATGGTCGATGGAGAAGTGATGGCGATGATCTCCTCCAATTCCCCGTCCCGGTAGGGTGCCAGAACGGAGTTTTTGGTTCTGTATCACGGAATCTGGTGGTGGCGGCACAGCGGAACTCGTTCTAGAAAAACGTTGAACCCCCCTGGGTTTTTAGGTCAGGAGGCAACTTATAGGCGAAGAGGGAGGCCGAGGGGGTGCCTGGGGTGGCCAGACCACCCCCTGGCACGGCCAAGCCTGGCCCGCACGACCAGGTGGTGTGGTCGGGCCCCAGCCCCTCTCCGTCTCATATTCTAGCTCTTGGTGTCCCTCGGTGAAAAACTGACTTTGGCTTTTGTCCCGTCCAATTCCGAGAATATTCATTTTCTGGCTTTCCTGGAACCAAAAATAGCAGAAAACAGACAGCTGGCACTATGGCTCTTGTTAATAGGTTAGTCCAAGAAATCATATGGAAAGTACTCCAAAGTGTGGACAAAACAGAAGAAAGTAGATAAAACCAACCATGGAACATAAAAAATTATGGATACATTTGCAACGTATCAGCCATCACATGACGACAGCAGCGGTGATCCCACTGCTCCTATGTCTCATGAAAATAGGGCTGCTCCAAATACATCTCGCAGCTCATGTAGTCGGCCACATCATTCTTGCTAAGGAGATCATGGAGACGCATAACCCACACGGAAAAGTTGGATCCATCTAACTTCAGCATTTCTCCTTTTAACCACTCGTCAATAGGGAAGGTAATATTGGGGAGAACCATTTTTTACATTTATAATTGCAAAAGGAATTTAGACTAAGTTTATAGTTAAATGAGTTAATATAATAACTCCACTAAAAACACCTATCCCCTGAAGGGTTTTAGTGATTACACGACCCCTTTTCCCCCACATCTCCCCCGATCATCACGGCCATCAATGTGGGTGCTAGGGTGGATGCCTAAATATCGGTCGCATCATTCATGCGACTCGTGCTCGATCTTTCGACCATCCGTTTTCTGAGGCCATGTCTACATATGCTAGGCTTGCCAACTCAACCTTAGTGTATTCGTGGTGCTACATGGCTTACACCCACTGTATGTGAACATACATATGTCTGACACCCGATCGTCATGGCCTGCCTCATACCGAAGAACTTTCTTGGTAGTGCACACTAAGGGAGAACACAATCATGTGTGTTTTTAATAGGGATCATATTATTAGGCTATCATCGAGTATCTAATACTAGCACACAATAAGATATAAAATAATAACATTGAATGTAAAAGTGATGCGATATGGTCCTTCTCGCTGTGATCTCCATCCGGCGTCACCGGATTCCAGCGCTCGGGTTCTGGCACCGTAGACACCAGGGTACCGATGCCTTTCTGGCGTGGTAGTCGTCACCTCCATGACCGTTTACTACTACTTAGCAACATAAGGTAATTACTTTACCTTTGCCACAATCATATCTCATCACAACACCCCCTGCAAAACAAAGTTAGATGCCTCTACTTTATCTTTGCATGTTTTATGTGGTTGAATGGCCTTTTGCACAAGAACTGTTCTTACCTACGAACTTTCACCACAACGCTGATCAAGTAGTTGTCTATACTACACCCTTTTTGGGGCCCTCCATCGCAGATGGTATACCAACTAATGCAAGACAGACAGACACCCCCAAAGCCACTTTATACGGTACAAGTCATATGTCAAGCATGGACAACTCTCGTGAATGAACACATAAAGTCGGTTGGGAGCCGCTTCATCAAGAATTGCTACGGTATACACAAGTACATGTGGGAGGGTAACAACTAAAAGATTAATGCCCACACGCTACATCTCGTGTGTTCTACCCGTACTAGCAGCACTATGCATAGATCTAGCTCTGATACCACTGTAGGGGTTTGCGTATGAAAACAATAAATTTTTAGCCTATGCCCATGAACCCCTGATGTGCCAGGACCTATCTATTAGTAATTCAGTAACGGGAGGGTCTTTTCACGAACTCACCCTTGAATACCGAAAAGCGTTGTCAACGCTCAGGAGAGCGTGGTTGATGTAGACAAGCTGAAGCTGACCTCAAGGTCGTGTTGAAGTCCTCACGCTCCTGTGGCTCCAACGACTTCTAGTGCCTCAAATGTGACACCTCACATGGAGTTACATGCATCCGGTGCTTGGCGATGACTCCCACTTCCCCGATCCAGCAGCTGTTGTGGAAGTAGAGCTCCTAGATCCGAATCCCGCAGCGCGATGGTGCTCAGCGGTGAAGATGTCTCTCATTCGGGCAGTCTAGACTTTGGACCACGGTCACGGGAGAGAGAGAATATCAATTGGAGGTCTCCCCAAAAGTGAGGAAACCTTTATGGAATATTGTGTGTATTTTCTGGTCAAAATACCCCACTATATATAGGGGAAGAGGGAGGTACTACCTCCCTCAAAGTCCCGGGGTGGACTAAAGGAGGGGAGAAGGGGGGCAGCCGCTGGCTGGCCCAAGTGGGCCCCACGCGGGTGGCCAAGGCCCAGCCGGCCACCCCCTTCCTCCTTTCTCCTCTTGCCTTTCCCTCATGGGCCCTTCGGAATTTGGCAGATTAAGGCTTTTGACCATTTAATTGATTTTCTCTTTTATTAAATAATTATGAATAAATGGTTAAATCAATATTTAACATTCATTCACATATTAGTCAAACTCCATGGCTATGGAACACCTTCCACCTGCACTCTAGACATCCTCTGGACTTAGCGAAACCCTTCTGGTTTTCATTCTTTCTATTCTTCGGTGATTCTACAGATCATGTAAACACTCTCTTAGAATCATCAAGTCCTTAAGCGTGATACCCCATGGTTCAAGAACACTCCAGACATGGTCGGTATGAAGGGTTTACAGCATAGAAAACAAAAAAAATCCTACGATGAGAACTATATGCCAAGCTACGGGTGGATATACATCCATGGAGAACTTACCCTTAAAGACAATAAAGTTTTGTTAATGAGTAGGAACTCTTGGATGATGTAGTCATACGCTTGTCGATCTGAAGATCCTGTGGAAGTCCTAGCACCGCAAACTAGTAGCGCATCCGCACTCGCACACACGTTCAGGCCACCAAACAACCTCCGCCTCCTCACTCCAGCGATGCAGTGGAAGCAGCAACTCCTTCCAGACGAAATGCCACCGGGAACATGTATCTCGCTAATCCGAGACCATGGGGGAATAATTCTAGAGGGGGAGCGAGATCCTTCACAAGGAGGTGTGAGGAAGAAGGGTGAGAGGGGTGGCCTTTATAGGAGGAGGGGGTTCCCCTCCCGATGGCCGGCGCCCCATGGGGGGTGACCCCTCACCTCCCCCATTCATGTGGTGGTAACTCCCTCCACATTAAAATGCCTCTTCACATTCTCTTTTAAAGTCTCCACTTTAAATGCATTCAATTTCTCCAAATTTAATGCTCTCTCATTTAATAAAACTCATATTAAATTTATTCAGAATTTTGTTAATTACTTTAATTAACAAAAATTCACATAAAACCCCTGCAACATTTTAGTATTATATGCAGAACCAATTTCTGCAATTTCACCTAAAACAGTTTCGGTGTCCATACTGACTCCTACACATTCTACGATGACTTCTGTGATCGTGAGAACCTTTAACGCTAGTAACTAAATCCCTTTGTCTCGCGATATATTACATGTCCGAGATTCGGTCATTGTTATCTCCATACCTAGTTTGATCTCGTTACTGACATGTACTTGTTTCTCGTTCCCGTGATATAACATTCTAGTGATCTCATCACTTGCTTGCAAGCTAACCAATGTGATATCACCGAGAGGGCCCAGAGTATATCTATCCGTCATTGGGATGGACAAATCCCACTATTGATCCTTGAGCCTCTACATAACACTTTCGTAGCACTGAACCCACCTTTATAATCACCCTTTTATGGTGTGACGTTTGATGTTATCA
Source organism: Avena eriantha (assembly GCA_910589775.1). NCBI lineage: Eukaryota > Viridiplantae > Streptophyta > Magnoliopsida > Poales > Poaceae > Avena > Avena eriantha. Next base: position 116,653,819 of record OU342742.1, on the reverse strand, counting down.
AGATACTCTTCCAGTGTTAGTGATTAACATGATCTCATGGTCTAAGGACTAGGATTACTTCGTTAGATGTTATAGCAATATAAACACAATGACTTTGATCGTAATGTTATACTTCGGATGAATGTTCATCACATCATTCGACTAATGATCTGACCTCGTTATTAACAACATCTAATGTCCATGATCAGGAAACCTTGATCATCTTATTAATCAACGAGTTAGTTTATAGGAGAGGCATAACTAGGAACTTTCCTTTTGTTTATTAAACACACATGTATTAATGTTTGCAATTAATACAATTATAGCATGCAAAATAAACATCTACCATATACTTGGAATATGTATAATAACAACTTTATTATTGCCTCTCAGGGCATATTCCCTTTAGTCTCCCACTTGCACCAGAGACAATAATCTAGTTACATGGTGATAAATCTAACACCCATGGAGTTCTGGTGTTGATCATGTTTTGCTCTAGGGAGAGTTTTAGTCAACAGATCTGCTACATTGAGATCCGTATGTACTTTACAAATCTTTATATCTCCATCCTTGACATGCTCACGGATGGAGTGAAACCGGCGCTTAATATGCTTGAAATTCTTGTGAGACCTAGGTTCCTTTGCGTTGGCTATGGCTCCAATGTTGTCACAATAGATCACCATTGGATCCAACGCACTAGGAACCACACCCAATTCCGTAATGAAATCCTTCATCCAAATAGCTTCATGTGCTGCTTCTGAAGCAGCAATATATTCCGCCTCTGTTGTTGACCTTGTTACCACGGGTTGTTTGGAGCTCCTCCAACTAACTGCTGCTCCGTTCATGAGAAATACGTATATGGATTGAGACTTAGAGTCATCCGGATCAGTGACAAAGCTAGCGTCGACATTACAATTAGCGACCAGCTCTTCTTCACCTTCGTATACAAGAAACATTTCCTTAGTTCTTCTCAAGTACTTAAGGATATTCTTGACCGCTATCCAGTGTTCCAAACCTGAATCAGATTGGTACCTACTAGTCAAACTAATAGCATGTGCCACATCCGGTCTTGTACATAGAATGGCGTACATTATAGAGCCTATGGCTGAAGCATAGGGGATCTTATCCATTATCTCTCTTTCTTCCACCGTAGCCGGACTTTGAGTCTTACTCAATGTCTTGCCTTGCAACATAGGTAAGAACCCCTTCTTACTTTCGTCCATTTTAAACTTCTTTAAAATCTTATCAAGGTATGTACTCTACGATAGCGCTATTAGGCGTCTTGATCTATCTCTATAGATCTTTATGCCTAATATATATGACGCGTCACCAAGGTCTTTCATAGAAAATTTGTTGTTTAGATAACTTTTAACACTGTTTAAAAGATCTATATCATTTCCAATCAATAATATGTCATCAACATATAATATAAAAAATACCACATTGCTCTCACTAACTTTCTTGTAAATACAAGCCTCTCCATAAGTTTGGAAACATCCAAACTCTTTGATCACCTCATCAAAGCAGATATTCCAACTCCGTGATGCTTGCTTCAGTCCATAGATGGATCGCTGAAGCTTGCACACCTTGTTAGCATCCTTAGGATCGACAAAACCCTTTGGTTGTATCATATACAACTCTTATTCAATATTACCATTGAGGAACACAGTTTTGACATCCATCTGCCATATTTCATAATTGAAATATGCAGCAATTGCTAACATAATCCTAAATGATTTTAGCATCGCTACGGGAGAGAATGTCTCATCGTAGTCAACTCCTTGAATTTGTCGAAACCATTTTGCGACAAGTTGAGCTTTATAGATGGTTACATTACCATCAGCGTCAATTTTTCTTTTGAAAATCCATTTATTCTCAACGGACTTTCGGTCATGAGGTAAGTCCATCAAGGTCCAAACATGGTTTTTGTACATGGATTCCATCTCGGATTTCATGGCTTCTAGCCATTTGTTGGAATCCGGGCTCATCATTGCTTCTTCATACTTCGCAGGGTCATCCATTTCATCAACCATGAAATTCACAACAGGATTCCCGTACAGTTCAGGAGTTGCACGTGTCCTGCTTGACCTACGAGGTTCGGTAGTGTCCTCTTTTGGAGTTTCATGATCATTATCATTAGTTGCTTCTTCATTTGGTGAAGTCAACTCCGGAACAACTTCCGGTGCTGCGCCACTCGCCATTTCATGAAGAGAAGGTTCAATAACCTCTTCGAGTTCTACCTTTCGACTACTCACACCTTTCGCGAGAAACTCTTTATCTAGAAAGGATCCATTCTTGGCAACAAAAACCTTGCCCTCGGATCTATGATAGAAGGAATACCCAAATGTTTCTTTAGGGTATCCTATGAAGACGCATTTTTCCGCTTTGGGTTCGAGTTTATCCGGCTGAAGTTTCTTCACATAAACATCGCAGTCCAAACTTTAAGAAATGATAGCTTAGGTTTGTTTCCAAACCATAATTCATACGGTGTCATTTCAATGGATTTAGACGGTGCCCGATTTAAAGTGAATGTAGCGGTTTACAATGCACAACCCCAAAATGATAGTGGCAAGTCAGTCAGAGACATCATAGATCGAACCATATCCAATAGAGTACGATTACGATGTTTCGACACACCATTACGTTGTGGTGTTCCAGCAGGCGTGAGTTGTGAAACTATTCGACAATCTTTCATGTGTGTGCTAAACTCATAACTTAGATACTCACCTCCACGGTCGGACCGTAAAAATTTGATCTTTCTATTACGATGATTTTCCACTTCATTCTGAAATTCCTTGAACTTTTCAAAGGTTTCAAATTTATGTTTCCTCAAATAGATATACCCGTATCTACTCAAATCATCCGTGAAAGTAAAAAAATAATGATATCCACCTTGCGCCGACACACTCATTGGACCACATACATCAGTATGTATAACTTCCAATAAATCTTCCGCCCGTTCCATTTAACCGGAAAACGGCGTTCTAGTCATCTTGCCCATAAGGCATGGCTCACATGTATCAAATGATTCAAAATCAAGTGATTCTAAGAGTCCATCGGAATTGAGTTTCTTCATGCATTTAACACCAATATGACCTAGACGGCAGTGCCACATATATGCAGATATATCATCATTAAGTTTAATTCTTTTAGCATAAACATTATGGATATGCGTATGAGTACTATCGAGATTCAATAGAAATAAACCATTCATCATGGGTGCATGACCATAAAAGATATTATCCATATAAATCGAACAACTATTGTTTTCCGATTTAAACGAATAACCGCTTTGCAATAAACACGATCTGGATACAATGTTCATGCTCAGCGCAGGCACCAAATAACAATTATTTAAGTTTATCACTAAACCCGATGGCATATGGAGAGGTAGCGTTCCGACGGTGATCACATCAACTCTTGATCCATTGCCGAAACGCATCGTGACCTCATCCCTTGCTAACTGTCGCTTGTTCCGCAGCCCTTGTATCGAGTTACATATATTAGCAACTAATCCGGTATCAAATATCTAGGTGCTACTGCGAGTACTTATCAAGTACACATCAATAACATGTATATCACATATACCTTTGTTTGCCTTGCCGGCCTTCTTGTCCACCAAATACTTGGGGCAGTTGCGCTTCCAATGGCCAGTCCCCTTACAATAGTAGCACCCGGTATCAAACTTAGGGCCAGCCCGGGATTTCTTTTCAGGCGCAGCAACAAATTTGTCCCCCTTCTTTCCCTTCTGTTTACCCTTCTTGTCTTTCTTGAAACCGGTGGTTCTATTGACCATCAACACTTGATGTTCTTTCCTAATCTCCACTTCGGCAGTTTTAAGCATTGACAGAAGCTCGGAGAGAGTCTTCTTCATGCCCTGCATATTATAGTTTATCACGAAGCTCCTGTAGCTAGGTGGCAGAGATTGGAGAACACGATGTATGCCTAAGTCAATAGGAATCGTTATTCCCAAGGACACAAGCTTATCGGCGTACCCAGACATTTTGAGTACGTGCTCACTTACGAAGCTATTCTCTTCCATCATGCAGCTAAAGAACTTTTCTGAAGCATTATAACTCTCTACGGCAGCATGGGTATCAAAAATCATTTTCAATTCACCCATGGTATCAAAGGCATTGCCATTTTCGAAATGCTTTCGAAGTTCTGGATCTACCCCATACAGTATGCCGCAATGAACTAAGTTGTGGTCCTCCTGACGAGTCACATAGACATTCTTTTCCTCGTCAGGGGCATCAGGAGCTGGTGGGGGGCCTAGCGGCGCTTCTAGCACATATTGCTTTTGTGCAGCAGAGAGGAGAATCCTCAAATTCATAGCCCAATTGGTGAAGTTGCTACCATTCGCAGCAAGTTTCTCTTTCTCCATGAACACATTGAAATTAAAAGCAGGTGGTGCCGTCTACAATAGAATTTGTAAATTTTATTTAGACTAAGTTTATTATGGATTGAGTTCAACTAAGCTCCCACTCAAAAACAACATCCTTCGTGTCTTTTTGGTGATTACATGAACCAAATCCACTACACCAAGTCCGATCATCACGTGAGTCGGTGTAGCTTCAAAGGCGAGCATCTATATGGGCATCATATCAACTATATGACTCATGCTTAACCTTTCGGTATGTGTTCCGAGGCCATGTCTATACATGCTAGGCTCGCCAAGTAAGAACCTTAGTACTCGCGTGTCTAAAATTGTCTTACACCCGTTATATGAAAGCGCAGAGTCGAGTACACCCGATCATCACGTGATGTCTCGAAACACGATCCATAGAACGGTGCATACTTAAGGAAGAACACAATTTTTATCTTGATATTTAAAATGAGGGATCATCTCATAATGCTACTAAAACGCCAAACAAGCAATATAAGATACAAACATCATATGTGTAAAGTGAAATGATATGGTTCTTGCATTTGATCACTATCATATGCATCATGGTATGATCTTTATCATTCCTTTGTGTCTAAGGCCAAGGTCTATGGAACTTACACGTTAGGTGTGTTGTAAGAGTATCAACTATACATCAACTTACAACATTACCATATCATGACACAAGCCTAGCAACGATCCAAACTAGACGCCTCTAATTTATCAATTGCAAGTTTTACGTAGTTTAGGGCTTTTAAAGATAGAGCCGTTCTTACCTACAAACATGGAACCACAACGATGATAACCAAATTATTAGAAACTCGTTGTAAATCAGATATTGACTATAGTAGGAGAGACAGACACCTGCCAGCCACTTATGCAAAACTAGTTGCATGTCAGTCGTGGAACCGGTCTCATGTGCGATGACATGTAAGGTTTGTCCGGGCCGCTTCATCCCACTATGCCACCAATATCCAAAGTACATATAAGAAGCAATAACATGATCATCACCATCCACATACTCTTATGTGTTCTACCCATGCAAAGCACCTACGCATAGATCAGGCTCTGATACCACTGAAGGATTCGCGGCATAGAAAACAAGAACATTCCTACGATGAGAACTATACACCAAGATCTATCTACTAGATACAAGCAACGGGTGGATATACATCCATGGAGAACTTACCCTCGAAGACAACAAAGTTTTGTTAACGAGTAGGAACTCGTGGATGATGTATTTGTACGCTTGTCGATCTCAAGATCATGTGGAAGTCCTAGCGCCGCAAACCAGCAGCGCATCCGCACTCGCACACACGTTCAGGCCACCGAACAACCTCCGCCTCCCTGCTCTAGCGATGCAGCGGAAGCAGCAACCTCTTCCAGACGAAATGCCACCGGGAACATGTATCTCGCTAATCCGAGACCATGGGGGAATAATTCTAGAGGGGGATTCTAATCATCGGCATTTTGAAGAAAAAACAAAAAAAAAGCAAACCAAGAATGACTTGGATTTGTGTATCATACTATTCGTATCGCCAAAGACAAAAGAAGAGAAATACTTCCACGATTCATATAGCATGGGCATGATTTGTCCAGTGGCAAAGCAAGGAAAGGATTCGGTCTCCACGACAAGGACTCATTTCGAGTTTGGTGTGTCTAAAGGAGTCGTTGCCGTGGACCCAAAACCCTTTCCTTAGATTTCCACTGAACATATTATGTCCTATGTAAATGAATCTCGAAAATATCCATCCTCTTTCGACTTTGGGGCTACGAGATGAAATAGTTTATCATTTCATTGTATCGACAAAGACGAATAGTGAAGCAATGTCTTTCCTTTCGACTTTGGGGCTACAATGAGATATTTGAAAATAAATACTTCACCATTTTATTTAATTCACGCTATCTAATCTATTCGTATCGCCAAAGAAAAAAGAAGAGGAATACTTCCACGATTCATATAGCATGGGCATATTATGTCAAGTGGTAAACCAAAGAAAGGATTCGGTCTCCACGGCAACGACTCATTTCGAGTTTGGTGTGTCTAAAGGAGTCGTTGTCGTGGACCCAGAACCCTTTCCTTGGCTTGCCACTGAACATATTATGTCCTATGTATATGAATCTTGAAAATATCCATCCTCTTTCGACTTTAGGGCTACGAGATGCAATAGTTTATCATTTCATTGTATCGCCAAAGACGAATAGTGAAGCAATGTCTTTCCTTTCGACTTTGGGGCTACAATGAGATATTTGAAACTAAATACTTCACCATTTTATTTAATTCACGCTATCTAATCTATTCGTATCGCCAAAGACAAAAGAAGAGAAATACTTCCACAATTCATATAGCATGAGCATATTATGTCAAGTGGTAAACCAAGGAAAGGATTCGGTCTCCATGACAACGACTCATTTCGAGTTTGGTGTGTTTAAAGAAGTCGTTGCCGTGGACCCAGAACGCTTTCCTTGGCTTGTCACTGAACATATTATGTCCTATGTATATGAATCTCGAAAATATCCGTCCTCTTTCGACTTTGGGGCTACGACATGAAATAGTTTATCATTTCATTGTATCGTCAAAGGATTCTGATCCCATTAGCTCCATTTTTCCTTTTTCTTGTTTTAGATATCCATTCGTATATATCAATATACCTTGTCCAAAATTTCCAGGATAATCCAATAAACTAAAATACTTAATTATTACTTTAGGTACTATAATTCCTCTCAATATTTTATAAAATCATTTTTAGTAAACCTATTATGAGTTTTATAAATTGCCTAAATTTGTTTTTCGGGTTTTACAAATTCCCAATTGTATAACACCAAAATGCATGTGAAATATATATAAATAATTTCTAACATATTAATTGAGCAAGTCATTTTATCCTCTTCTCTTTTATTTTATTTTCTTATTTGGAAATGGATTTGAATATGTTTTAATATCTGAAATGCAACAAAATCCAGTAAAACCAAAATGGAATATTTCTACAACATGTTTATTAATATTTGGAAAGTCATATAATTCCCTCTCTTAAATTGTAAACATGTTTTGCACATATATTTGGATGGCACAAGATCAAATTCTCATTTTCGATTTGTTTAAAATCTTCCAAACCATAGTCATTTTAATACACCTTTGAAAGTTTGAGTCAGGGTTTGAGAAAAGTTTAAACAAGTCCTCAAAAAGTTTTAAATTTTCCAAAAAATTAATGAACTCATTTATAAATTTTACCATTCCAAAATTTGGAAATTTTTAGTACGCTACAACTTTGTGTGAGAACATACACTATATATATATGTACATCCGGAATTTTGTTTTGAAATTTTTAACATTTTGAAATGCGTCTGAAATGCAGTGTTTCTTATTTAGTGACCCTCCCCGCTTTTGTTCTCTGCCCACGTGAAGCGAGAAAAGCAAAGCAGCATCTACAGTCGCCACCAAAGAGAAAAGGAAAAAAAGAAACTGATGCTCGATGGCCTGGAACGAGAAGTCCAGCCAGCCGACAACACAATCAAGCGAAGCAGCAATCATGGCAGGACAATCTAATCTACAGGGTAGCACTAGTTCATGCAAAAGCTTGCTTTTTTACCGCCTAATTCGGCATTTCTCGTCCCTCCGTTTGCTCCGTGGCGGGTTTGCCGCTGTGGACCGTCGCTGGCTGCACCCCTGCCGCAGGAGGTTGATCTGGTAAGGGCCTAGATATGGTCTTACTCTCCCCAATTCGTTCACTGATTTTCACTCTTTTCCGACTGTAATAGCGTGGTATGTTGGTTGGACAAAAGGCATGGAGTACGAGTTCGACAACCCCATGGAGGACGAGTTAGGAACGTATTACAAACAAGTTCTCCAAGGACAACATCATCGGTTCTGGCGGGTACGGAGTCGTTCACAAGGTATTACATCCTTCTTATATCAAAACGTTAGAACCAGGTACTAGAAGGAACCATTGTTTCTTTGTTAACTATATATATATATATATATATATATATATATATATATATATATATATATATATATATATATTATTTATTTATTTATTTATTTATTTAACAGGGAGTGCTCGACAACGAGGAAGTCATTGCAGTGAAAAAGCTTTATCATAAGCATCCAGAGCTTGCCGACCACAAGCAATTTAGAAACGAGTGTATTAATATCATGAAGGTCCAGCATCGGAATGTCGTGGGCTTAATCGGATACTGCTACAAAATCGCCCATAAAGTTATGCCCTACAACGGAGAACATGTCCCTGCTGTTGGGGATATACTTTCCGGGTATACTCACAGTTCCTCACTGACCAAGGTGGCCCACTTCGGGTTAGAGCTTAACTTCACGGGCGGTCCAGTCAGGAGAGAAGACGGAGTTCAATCCGGCTACGGGAAGGCCCAGAAGACTTACCGACTTAGGCCCATAATGTTACTTGTAGTTCAAGATGTACTCTGTAACCAACTCTTAGTCGTAGCCGGATTGATCTCTCCTGTAAACCCTAGGCCGGATATCTATATAAGGCGTCCTAGGGAGAGCCTTTAGGGCGAACACCTTACAACACAATAGTCTACAATCTTAACTCGCACAGCCGAAACCCTTGTAACCCATATTCTGGCTGTGCCGTATTGCTGGATTGCTAGCAGGAGTAGGATTCGTCCAAAGCTGGTGGATTCGAACCTAGGCAAACTTGTGTGCTCACCGTCCCGGAATACCGTACGTCTCACACCCCTCTCTTCCGCACGCCTCGAGGACCCCCTCATGACGTATTTGTCCTCAATCCGACGACACCTGCCATGGCAGATTCTTGAATATTACCAGGAGGAACCTTTGACTTATGAGATAAAACAACGACCGAATTACGAGTACTGATCATGCCTTCGTAGTGCATACGCTAACTGCAGTACCTCCGTTGAGAAATCCAGGACGAATAAGATAGATTTTGATTTCGATGGTATAGGTGATTCGGTCAAAAAAAGAAAAGACTCGTAAATTAATTTTGGTCCGATCTACGCGGCTGAAAGAGCGCTCGTACGGGTGATGATGATGCATGATCGGAAAGGAAGAATCTTGAGTGTCCGCCTAGGACCAAAAGTTGGAACATGAATATTGATTGATTTGATGTCGTACAAAGAAGACTTATCTAGTGTAATACTCCCTCCGTTCAGAAATATAGGACATTTTAGCTTTAGGAAATGAATGTATTTAGACTTTTTTAGTGTATAGATTTACTCGAAACCTCTACGAACCTATACACTAAAAAATGTCTAGATACATTAAATTCATAAAGCTAAAACGTCTTATATTTATGAACGGAGAGAGTAACAATTAGTCTATAGAGACAAACACGTGGATTTGTGTTTCGTTAGACGCAAGATAAATTCCTACTCTGGCCTCGTTTTAATTTATCTACAGCTATAGGGTCACATTCTGTGGATCGTTGGACGATTCTTGTTGAGATGTGCGTGCGACTTGGTGCATTTGGCTTGCTTTTCTGGTCGTGGATTGTTTAGAAGCCTGCCCGTCGCCCCTCTCACTAGTAGGAATACACCGAGTAATGGCGTGACGAGATCGCCGTTAGTGGCGTGTGCCCGACATGACACGCCGCTGGTAACGGTACATATCGGTGTCGTCCCGAGCGTTAGGATGTATTAGTATTGGTCTAGAAGTCCGTATTTGTCTAGATTTATCTTCTTGTACCTCAAGTCAGTTGTACTATATATTCTGGCCTTTGGCCCTCTAGCAATACAAGATCTATTGCCCTAACATGGTATCAGAGCCGTAAGGCTTTTTTATTCTCTCTTCTCCCGCTGTCGCCGCCGCCACCCCGGCCCCGCCGCCGCCGCGCCAGGCTCTCCCGCCGCCGGCCCGACCCCGCCCCCGTCCAGGCCCGCCGCCGCCGCCGGTCCCGGCTCTCCCGCCGCCGCCGACGACCGCCCCGGACCCCGCCGCCCGTCACCGCCCCGCCGTCCCGGACGCCCGCCGCCGGCCCCGCCGCCTCGGACGCCGGCCCCGCCGCCCCGGACGCCCGCCCCGCTGCCCCAGACGCCGGCCCCGCCGCCCCAGACGCCGGCCCCGCCGCCTCGGACGCCGCCCCGGACCCCGCCGCCCGTCACCGCCCCGCCGTCCCGGACGCCCGTCGCCGGCCCCCGCCGCCCCGGACGCCGGCCCGACCCCGCCCCCGCCCAGGCCGCGCCGCCGCCCCGGATCCCGCCGCCAGATTCAGATCTGACTAGATCTGGTTTGAAAAAAAAAACATGTCTTCCTCCTCGGGCTATGTTGCGATTCCTCGCTGCCCGGTGATCTTTGACGGCGCGAATTATCCTGATTTCGCTGCCTTTATGCGCATTCATATGCGCGGTCTTCGTCTTTGGGGTGTGCTTTCTGGTGAGGTCTCCTGTCCACCGCGCCCCGTTGTGCCTCCAGTGCCTCGTGCCCCGACACCTGTTCCCCTTGCCCCCGATGCTACTCAGGCGGTCAAGGATGCAGCCCAGAGTGCTGATGATTCTGCTCGGGCTAACTATGAGCGCCAGGTTCAGGCGCATTCTGCTGCTACTACGGCCTACCGGCTGGATCTGGCCGACTACACTCAGTGGATTGATGAGGATGCTCGTGCTGCTGCTGTTCTCACTTCCAGTGTTCTGCCTCAGTATGCTTCTGAGTTCATGGGTCTTCCCACTGCTGCTGCCCAGTGGGCTTTTCTTCGTCAGCGCTATCAGCCATCTGGAGATGCTCTTTATCTGTCCGTGGTTCGTCAGGAGCATGAGCTTAAGCAGGGTGATTCTACCATTGATGATTTCTACACTCAGAGTGCTGCTATTTGGCGTCAGCTTGACTCTCTTCGTACAGCGGTGTGTAACACCTGTCCCTGCTGTCTGATTGTGCGTGCGGATCTGGAGTTTCAGCGCGTCTTTGAGTTCTTGTCACGGCTCCGCAAGGAGTTTGAGCCACGCCGTGCCCAGCTACTTGCCCGTGGTCGTGTTCCGCTCTCTGAGGTATTGGCTGAGCTTCGTGCTGAGGAGACTCGTCTTCGTGGTGCTGGTCTTCTTGAGGCTCCGTCTGTACTTGCTGCTCATGGTCCCCCTATGCCGCCGGCTTCATCGCGGTCTCTCGCACCGCCACTACTCTCCACTCCACTGGCCCAGGGTCAGCGTCAGTCTCAGCAGCCTCGTGGTTCTCGTGCTCACTGTGGCAAGCCTGGCCACGACATATCTGGTTGCTGGACGAGGGATCCACGCTTACGTCAGCAGTACCTTGCTCGTCGACAGTCTGGGTCTTTAGGATCTTCTGCTGTTGTCTCTGGACCTCCTACTGGTGCTTCTGGACCTCCTGCTGGTGCTCTGTCTGATCAGGACATTATTCGTGGTCTTCGTAGTCTGCTCGCTGCTACAGGCTCCTCCTCGTCGGGTTCTGCTGGTTCTGTGACTACTTCTTCGGGCACTACGCGACCATCATCTTCTACACAGTCAGGTACGTCATCCCCGTGGTATCTGGATTCTGGAGCTTCTTTTCATATGACTTCTGCATCTTCTATTCTTTCTGCTCTTCGCTCTCTTCTTTCTCCTGTCCATGTTACTACGGCTGATGGTACCTCTCTTCCTGTTTCCAGTCGAGGCACCCTCTCTACTTCTTCCTTCTCTGTTCCGGATGTTTCTCATGTTCCCAGTCTTACGATGAATCTTTTCTCTGCTAGTCAGCTTACTGATTTTGGTTGTAGGGTCATTCTTGACGCTGATTCTTGTGCTGTTCAGGACCGTCGTACACCGGCTCTGGTTGGAGCTGGCCCTCGGAGCATTGAGTCTCCTGGGCTCTGGGAGTTAGACTGGCTTCGTGTTCCTTCTGTCGACACTTCCTCTGCCACTTCTCTTGCGGTTGCTGCATTTGTCACTGGCTCTTTTCAGCAGTGGCATCATCGGCTGGGCCATCTTTGTGGTTCCCGTTTATCATCCTTAGTTCGTCGTGAGCTTCTGGGGCTTGTCTCAGGAGATGTATCGTCGCTTCATTCGTGTCAGGGTTGTAGGTTAGGTAAACAGATTCAGCTTCCCTATCCTACTAGTGTGTCTGTATCTCAGCGACCTTTTGATTTAGTTCATTCAGATGTGTGGGGTCCGGCTCCCTTTGCTTCAAAAGGGGGTCATCGATACTATATTTTGTTTATTGATGATTTTACACGGTACACCTGGTTATTTTTTATGCGCTCTCGCCGCGAGGTGCTTGCTATTTATCAGCGTTTTGTGGCTATGGTTCGTACCCAGTATTCCACGCCTATTCATGTTTTTCGTGCTGACTCTGCAGGAGAGTATATCTCTCAACACCTGCGTGGTATCCTTGCTGAGCAGGGCACCCTTGCTCAGTTCTCGTGTCCTGGCGCCCATGCTCAAAATGGTGTCGCCGAGCGTAAGCATCGTCATATCCTTGAGACTACCCGTGCTATGATGATTGCTTCCTCTCTTCCGCCGCATTTCTGGGCTGAGGCTGTCGCTACGTCGACTTACCTCATTAATATTCAGCCTTCTGCTGCTCTTCAGGGTGGCATTCCTCTCGAGCGTCTCTCTGGATCCTGTCCAGACTACTCGGCTCTTCGTCTATTTGGCTGCGTTTGCTATGTCCTCCTCCCTCCTCGTGAACGCACCAAACTAACCGCTCAGTCTGTTGAGTGTGTTTTTCTTGGCTACAGTGATGAGCATAAGGGCTATCGCTGTTGGGACCCTGTTGGTCGTCGTATGCGCATCTCTCGTGATGTCACGTTCGATGAAACGCGTCCTTTCTATCCTCGCCCCACCTCTGGTACTTACCCAACGGATGATCTCTCTTTTCTTTTCTTTCTCGATACACCTTCCGCTGTCTCTTCTCCTTCGGCTCCTCCTTCTGCTGCACCTCCTTCTTCGGCACCTTCCTCTCCTCCGTCTAGTTCCCCTAGTTCTCCTCGGTCTCCAGCCTCGGCTCCTTCCTCTGTGCCTCCTTCTTCCTCCTCTTCGGATGAGTCATCTTCCGCGGATGAGCTTCCTTCCTCACGACCTGTTCGTCAGCGTCGTGCTCCAGACCGTTACTCCCCTAGTCAGTATGGTCTCTCTGTAGTTTCCGAGCCGACTTCTTATCGGGATGCTGCATGTCATCCTGAATGGCAGCTTGCCATGGCTGAGGAGATTGCTGCGCTTGAGCGCACAGGCACCTGGGATCTTGTCTCTCCTCCTTCTGGTGTTCGTCCTATCACATGTAAGTGGGTCTATAAAATTAAGACCCGCTCTGATGGATCTCTTGAGCGCTATAAAGCGCGTCTTGTGGCTCGTGGTTTTCAGCAGGAACATGGTCGTGACTATGATGAGACCTTTGCTCCTGTGGCACATATGACCACTGTACGTACTCTTCTTGCTGTTGCTTCTGTCCGACGCTGGTCTGTGTCCCAGCTTGATGTTCAGAATGCTTTTCTTAATGGCAAGTTGAGTGAGGAGGTTTATATGCAACCTCCTCCTGGGTTTTCTGTTCCTGATGGGATGGTTTGTCGTCTTCGACGTTCTCTTTATGGCATGAAACAGGCCCCTCGTGCCTGGTTTGAGCGTTTTGCCTCTGTGGTGACTGCTGCTGGTTTTTCTCCTAGCTCTCATGATCCAGCGCTTTTTGTTCACACTTCTCCTCGTGGACGCACTCTTCTCCTTCTCTATGTTGATGATATGATCATTACTGGTGATGATCCTGAGTATATTGCCTTTGTCAAGGCTCGTCTTCGTGATCAGTTTCTTATGACTGATCTTGGTCCTCTTCGCTATTTTCTTGGGATTGAGGTTTCATCCACTTCTGATGGGTTTTCTATTTCTCAGGAAAAGTATATTCAGGATCTCCTTGCTCGGGCTGCTCTTGCAGATGAGCGCACCGTTGAGACTCCTATGGAGCTTCATGTTAAGCTTCGTCCTACAGATGGTGATCCTCTTCCCGATCCCACTCGTTATCGCCATCTTGTTGGGAGTCTTGTTTACCTTGCTGTCACCCGTCCTGATATCTCTTATCCTGTTCATATTCTGAGCCAGTTTGTCTCAGCTCCTACCACTGTCCACTATGGTCATCTCCTCCGTGTCCTTCGCTATCTTCGTGGCACGATTACTCGTCGCCTTTTCTTCCCTCGTTCTAGCTCTCTCCAGCTCCAGTGCTACTCGGATGCTACGTGGGCGAATGATCCTACGGATCGTCGTTCACTTTCTGCTTACTGTGTGTTTCTTGGTGGTTCGCTTGTTGCTTGGAAGACGAAGAAACAGGTAGCGGTTTCCCGTTCGAGTGTTGAAGCTGAGTTGCGGGCTATGGCTTCGGTGACTGCTGAGGTGACCTGGTTACGGTGGTTGCTTGCAGATTTTGGCGTCTCTGTTACGACGCTCACTCCACTTTTGTCAGACAGTACAGGTGCTATCAGTATTGCACGTGACCCGGTCAAGCATGAGCTGACTAAGCATATTGGTGTTGATGCGTTTTATACACGTGCTCAGGTGCAGGATCAGGTTGTTGCGCTCCATTATGTGTCTTCAGACTTGCAGTTGGCAGATTTCTTTACAAAGGCACAAACTCGCGCTCAGCATGATTTCTTACTCTCCAAACTCAGTGTTGTGGATCCACCATGAGTTTGAGGGAGGGTGTTAAGATGTATTAGTATTGGTCTAGAAGTCCGTATTTGTCTAGATTTATCTTCTTGTACTTCAAGTCAGTTGTACTATATATTCTGGCCTTTGGCCCTCTAGCAATACAAGATCTATTGCCCTAACACCGAGGACACACCATGAGCAATATATACATTAGTGGTGTTCAACTTGTAGATCTTTGCCCGTGTAGAAGTCCTTCCACCTCTCCTTTTTGAAGGATAGATGGTCATCCGCCTCCGTCTGGTACACAGCGTGCCGATGCCACGTGCTCCAAGGCGTATTCCAACCAACCCTTTATGGCGGAAACCATTTTTTATGGCTAGGAAAGTATAAATATTCTGTTGAGTGTCCACTAGGGGAAAAAATTAGTTTCCGTCAGGGCACCGTTCTACCCACTCTAGCTTGCCGAGTGGGCGCGGTTTGCCGAGTGTCATTTCACTTTTTGCCGAGTATTGCATCTTTGGCGAGTGCTTTTCCATGAGACACTCGGCATACACCTTCTTTGCCGAGTGTCCCTGTTTTCTCCTTTGCGGTTGCTACTCGGCACACATACTCTTTGACTAGCTCCAGACACAAAACACTCGTTAAAGAGGCACATACGTGGCTGCAATGTGTTTTTTCGTTGGGATCTAGCCTAGTAGATGCACGTATTAATCATCCAGATGAATTCCCTTTAATCTGACTCCTAATATTACTTTTCTCCAGAACCCAAAGCCACACCTACGGTTTCTGTAATGCCACGTATGCACAATCCCATCTGATTCCTTTGTCAACATGAAATTGGAATATGTCACGTGATCTGACGCTGTCGCAGAATTTCAAGATAGGTACTAGCGAAAAGAAGAACCAAAGAAGGAAACGGCCAGGCAGCCTCTCGTTGCTCAAAATAAGAACACTTGATTTGTGCTAGTAGCTTTCAAAAGAGACAAGAAAAAGGGATGGTTGAACACTTGCACCATCATGCAGCCAGAACCTCTCAATGATGCAACATACAGGATATATCCTGCGGCGGCAGGACGCTAGACTTCCGATCTTAGGGCATCTCCACCCGGCTAACCCATTTCCGAACTCCGAATCGTTCTGTTTGGGTCAGCCCGCGGACACGAAAACATGCCATTTAGGCCTCTGTCCGTTTGGGTTGGGAGGGCCCCAGCGGGTTCGGCCTATTTTTTTCCGCGAAATACAAAACACTAAAAAAACCAAAATAAAATGAAAACTTAGATATATTACAAAATAATCTTAATTTACATACTAGAAAATAATAATAAAATATAACCAAAAATAAACCATAGCCACGACTAGGGTATCTCTCGGCCGACACAGCAGTGGTGGCGGCGCCTAGTCATCGGGCTTGTTGGAGAGGTCGATGAATACCGGCGGCAACCATGGACCCCGTAGATAGTAGGCCGGTGGTGGTGGCGGCTGCTTATGAGCCAGTGGTGGCGGCAACTGTTGGTGCGGTGGCGATCCCCACACGACCTGCCCCCGCTCCTGGGCACGGGTAGGCCACCCCTACGGCAGCGGCAGCGGGGCCAAATGGTTGCCCTACTCCATCTGGTGGGCAAAGAGCTAGACAACGCGTCCTTCAGCCCCTCCCATCGCCACTTGGCATCGTCCTCCGTCTTCGATGCTTTCATAGCGGCACGGGTGGCCCCGTCCTCGTCGTAGCCCAGCGCCATGACCACAGACGGTGGCATGGGCTTCTCCTCCTCCTCCTTGACGTCTTACAGCTCCTCCCCCTGCCTTCGTCATCATCCCCTCTGGCGGAGAAACGACGTCGATGAGGTTGACGTCTCCCTCGATCGGCAAGACGCCCATGTAGGACGAGCGCGAATTTCACCTAGAAATACCGAAGCGCGTACGCGGGGTCGTTGCGGAGGTGCCGCCGGTAATTGGCGCCGGTGGCGCCGCTCGATCTCCCAGTCGAGCAGGTGCTTGTCTGCGCACCTGGTTCAGGTGCCACCCCCGAGCGGAGACACGTCATGGTGGTCGTAGGGGTGTCGCTCGTTCCAGCGTGGCTGGCACTCGGTGACACGCACGTACCGCCTGTCCCTCTCCCTGTCGCGAAGATGACGGGCACAGCCCGCCGCAGTAGAAGCGCGTCCTTTTCTTTCCTAGCCAAGTAGTCGCGAAAAATTGACTTTTCTCCGGAACCAGAAGTCCCACGTCTGATTTGTGTAACGCCACGTATGAACAATCAGGTCTGATACCTCCGTCCTGAAAAGGCACCGTGAAATTAGCATATGGCACGTGACCTGACGATGTCGTAGAATATCAAGTTAGGTAACAGCGGAAAGAAGAAGCAAGAATGTAACGGCCAGACAGGCTCTTTTTGCTCAAAAGAGACATGAAAAAGGGTTGGTTGCACCATCATGCAGCCAGAACCCCTCAATGATGCAATATACGGGATATATCCTGTGGGGGCAACACGTACGTTAGCCGTCTGATCTTACATCTCGGAGCCTATAAATAATGCTCCCTCCGTTCGGAAATATAAGACTGTCCTTTGCCGTGAGTCATGACACGGCAAAGACTCCTTTGCCATGCGCCGCGCAAACGACACACGGCAAATAGTGGACGCACATGGCACATAGAAACGAAAACGCACGGTAATGTTTCAACTCACGGCAAAGAACAACATGCACACACGGCAAAGAAACATATCACGACAAAAAGGAGAGCCAAGACGCGCGGCAAAGAAAGGGCTGACGGCACCGCAGCTTATTCGGCGCCTACATCGGAATATTCCCCTGCATGCAGGGCCCACCATTCGCTGTTAACGGACAGAGGGGGCTAACGGGGGACTTTGCCGTGTGACATGATGATAGGACACATGGCTAAGTGCTTCCTTTGCCGTGTGCATTGGCTTTGCCGTGTGTTTTACCATTTTTTCTTTATTTTTTCCTACATTTTCTTCTACCAATTGTATTTATTTGGTTAAGTTACTTATGTTTATTTTTTAAACTAGCATGGTGGCCCTCGCATATGCGAGAGCACCATTTTTAATGTGTCTATTGCTCTTAGTTTGGAATGACATCAAACGAGCTCCAAGCTACTTCCTCCGTTCGGAAATATAAGACATTATAGCTATGTGAAACGAATGTATCTATACATCTTTTAGTGCATAGGTTCACTTTGAACCTCTACGAACTTATACACTAAAAGACGTCTAGATACATTTGATTGACAAAGCTAAAATGTCTCACGGCAGCGAAGGTTTTTCTGGTAGTGATGGCTGCATTGTGTTTTCTCGTTGTGATGTAGCCTACTAGATGCATGTATTAATCATCGAGATGAATTCCCTTTAATCTGACCCCGTTAACTCACTTTTTTCCACAATTATGCAATGGATGCAAGGGTGATATACTAGCTCCAAAAGAAAGAAAACTGGCAACAGGACGTAATTATTTGTTCGAAAATCCTATTGACCTTTTTTTTTCGGGCTAAGTACATGCGGCAAATTTTACTTTTCTCCAGAACCCAAAGTCACACCTCTGATTTCAAAAATGCCACGTAGGAACAATCCGATCTGATTCCTTTGTCCAGACAAGGCAACATGAAATTGGCATATGGCACGTGATCTGGCGCTGTCGCAGAAAGTCAAGATAGTAAAAGCCAAAAGAAGAACCAAGAAGGCAACGGCCAGGCAGGCTCTTCGCGCGCTCAAAATAGGACACTTGATCTGTGCCAGTAGCTTTTAAAGGAGACAATAAAAAGGGGTGGTTGCACCATCATGCAGCCAGAACCTCTCGATGATGCAATATACGGGATACATTCTGCAGCGACAACATGTTAGACTGATTTATCTTGGGGCATCTCCAACGGGTTGACCCATTTCGGACACGGAAGGTGTCCGAATTGGTCCGTTTGAATCGGCCCGCAGACACGAAAACATGCCATTTTGGACTCTGTCCGTTTGGTCGGGGGTGCCCCAGCGGGCTCTGACCTATTTTTTCTTGCGGAATACAAAACACTAAAAAAACAAAATAAAATAAAAACTTAGATATATTACAAAATAGTCTTAATTTACATAGTAGAAAATAATTAAAAAACATAACTAAAAATAAACCATAGCTACGGCTAGGGTATCTGGTGGCTGCACGGCGGTGGTGGCGGAGGCGGCGGCCACGCCCCGGCAGATAGTACGTCGGTGGTGGTGGAGGCTGCTGCTGGTGCGGTCGCGATCCCCACACGGCCCGCCCCACTCCTGGAAGCGGGAAGGCCACCCCTCCGGTAGCGGTGGCAGCGGGGGAAGCTGCTTGCCATACTCCACTAGGTGGGCAGAAATCTCGACAACATCCCCGAGCCCCTCCCACCGCCACTTGGCATCCTCCTCCACCTTCGATAATTCCATGGCAGCAAGGGTGGCCTCATCCTCAATGTAGCCCAACGGCATGACCACGACCGGGGGCATGGGCTCCTCCTCCACCTTGACATCTACCAGCTCCTCCCCCCAGCTTCGTTTTCGTCCTCGCAGGCGGAGAAGTCAATGTCGGGCAGGTTGACGTTGCCCTTGACAGGGAAGACGCCAATGTAAGACGAGCGGCGCCTTGCCTGTTGCTCCCAGTCGAGAAATTTCACACAGAAATCCCGAAGCGCGTACATAGGATCGTTGCAGAGGTGCGCCGGCGCTGCTCGATCTCCTAGTCGAGCATGTGCAGCAGAAGCGCGTCCAGATTAACCTTTATTTCCGAACTAAGTAACATGAAAAATTGACTTTTCTCCATAACCCAAAGTCCCACCTCCGATTTGTGTAAGGCCACGTATGAACAATCCGATCTGATACCTCCGTCCTAAAAAAGGCACCATGAAATTGGCATCTGGCACGTGACCTGACGATGTCGCAGAATTTCAAGATAGGTAAGAGCGAAAAGAAGAACCAAGAAGGTAACGGCCAGAACCATATCATGTGGCAGTAGCTTTCAAAAGAGACAAGAAAAGGGGGTGGTTGCACCATCAAATCATGCAATGCAATATACCTGTGGGGGCAACACGTTGCACCATCTGGGAGCCTATAAATAGCTCGGAGCTCGTTTGAGATGTCATTCCAAACTAAGAGCACCCCCTGCAGTATCATAGCCACAGTGATCCCAACTAGCTATACGGCCGGCGCCGACATCATGCAGAGGGATCCGCTAATAGTTGGGAACATCGTCGGCAACATCGTCGACTACTTCGACGCATCCGCAAGGTTAAGGGTGTTGTACAACAACCGTGAGATCACCATCGGGTCCGAGCTGAGGCCGTCCCATGTGGCGAACCAGCCGACGGTCCAGATCACAGGACAATCAAGATCACTCTACACACTCGTGAGTGACTGCTTACGTAATACTAGTGGTTTTTTAATTGATTCAAGAGATGCCCATTTGTTCGAATGCATGCATACATAAATATGTAATTTTGCTTTTGGTCGCCCTTCATTATATAGACGGTGGAGATTGAGACATACCCATATCCAAATTCGCAATAGAGGAAGACATGATTGGTGCAAATCTACTGTGTCTCATAGGGAAGTAGATAAATTACCCTCACCGTGAAAACCATGTTTTGAAATAAAATAAAAAAGGAGCGAGACCTTGTGTTTTGTAATGATCGAGAGCTTCTTGTCCCATGAGCCAAAACAAACACTGTCTACGAATGATATATTGTCTATCTATTTAGTAGTAATGCATAAACAAAATATGGTCATATTAGAGTCTGTATTGCACGTACCACCCATTTATATAACGTGGATATGTTACATGTAGACAGAGTATGTATCATTGATAAACATTGTTGAAATGACTTGGAAACTTAGATGCTGGTTATAAAATACTAGGTGATGATGTAGATATACATTGTGCGTGTGACACACACATGTTTCTGTCACTAGGTGATGGTAGACCCTGATAGACCTAGCCCAAGCGACCCTTGGGAGAGAGAGTACCTCCACTGGTACGCGACCTTTGTTTCCACCACCTTGCACACATTATAACCCTGATAATTAATTGCTTCGGATCGGAGTTCTTGTATAGGTTGGTCACAGACATACCAGAAGGAGTTGACGTGAGCCATGGTAAGCAAATTTACAGAAATCTATCCAGATCCATATGCACCACATATATATAGAGAGAGATACAGAAGGCTAAATCATAACGATCTCGCGTGATTATCATGATCTGATCAGGAAATGAGGTGGTGTCGTACGAGAGACCGCGGCCAACGGCCGGGATCCACCGCATCGCCTTCGTGATGTTCCGCCAGACGGTGCGCCAGGTGATCTATGCGCCAGGGTGGCGCGCCAACTTCAACACCAGGGACTTCACCGCATTCTACAGCCTCGGCGCGCCAGCCGCCGCAGCCTACTTCAACTGCCAGAGGGAGGGCACCTGCGGTGGCCGGAGGTACCGGTGAACTGAAGCTAACTAGATGAAAAATACTTGAATGTCAAACTATATATGTTTCATCTGAAGAAGTGTGAGACGAAAGTACGAGCGTGATCGGTCCATCTAAATATATATGGAAGAGCAAATAAATACATGCACACGTATAGCTTTTTTTTTCCTTTTCCCCTGTGTCGCAACTGTTGGACCGTGTTGAGGACGTCGGTTGCGTGTTAAATAGATGATGGAATGGCCCCATCAGTGGCTCATACAAGGAGAGTCCAACTGTGGTGTCTAACACCATGCGTGGAGTCCCAGAGAAAGGCAAAAAATAAAGAGGAATAAGGACCTATGAATTACAATTGATTTTATGTCTAACACCCCCTTAATCTGAGCCATGGAAGTCATGGAGAGGTTGACATTACACTTGAATTCCGCAAAGTCCTTGATGGGTAACGCCTTGGAGAAGCCATCTGCAATCTGGTCCTTGGTTGATATATGACATATGTCAAGTAACTTGTTAGCAACTCGTTCTCTGACAAAGTAAAAATCAATTTCGATATGTTTCGTGCGAGCATTAAACACCGGGTTGGCAGATAAGTAAGTGGTGCCAAGATTGTCACACCATAGGAATGGCTTGTTATTGAGAGAAATACCAAGCTCTTTGATGAGTGCTTCAACCCATATAAGTTCAGCCGTGGCATTTGCAAGTGCTTTGTATTCGGCTTCGATGCTGGAGCGTGACACAGTTGCTTGTTTGCGAGCACTCCACGATATTAAGTTGGGACCGAAGAAGATGGCGAAACCCCCCATGGAGCGCTGATCATCAAGGCATCCGGCCAGTCTGCATCTGAAAAGGCACCAAGAAGAGTGGAGTGAGACTTCTGAAAAGTAATTCCAACATTAAGTGTACCTTGCACGTATCTCAGTATTCACCTTGCACGTATCTCATTATTCGTTTTGTTGTTGTCTAGTGGGCAGTAGTGGGAGCATGAAGAAATTAACAAATTTTGTTGACGGAAAAGGATATGTCTGGACGTGTCAAGGTGGGATATTGTAGGCCTCCAACGATACTTCTGTACTGAGTGCTATGTTCTGTGCTAAGCAGAGTGCCATCTGTGAGGGAAAAATGTTTAGAACTTGAGAGCGGGCTAGGACAAGATGTGCAATTAGCCATTCCCACACGAGCAAGTAAGTCATTGGCATATTTTTCTTGAGTCAATAGGAGTCCATCTTGTGTCTTCTTTACTTCGATGCCCAAGAAAAAATTCAAGTCACCAAGGTCCTTGAGGGCAAAGGTTGTACCCAAATCATGGAGAAGAGCCGAAATAGCTTCATCTGAAGATCTAGTCACAATAATGTCATCAACATAAATATGGTGATACCTACCTTGTGATATATGAAGAGAGAGAGAGGTGTTTTCCTTGGAGGGGGTGAAACCCAGATCAATGAGTTTGGAGCTTAATTTGGAGTACCAGGCACGAGAAGCTTGTTTGAGGCCATATAGAGCTTTATCTAGTTTGCAGAGATGATGCGGAGCATGAGGAATTTCAAATCCAGGTGGTTGTTTCATATAAACTTACTCTTCTAGAACGCCATGTAAGAACGCGTTCTTGACGTCAAGTTGTTAGAGACTCCATCCTTGAGAGACAGAAAAAGCTAGCACGAGCCTGATAGTAGCTGCTTTAACGATCGGACTAAAAGTGTCTTCATAGTCAATTCTGTAGCGCTTCTTGAAGCCTTTTGCAACTAGTCTTGCCTTGTATCTATCAATAGTGCCATTGAAATTTTTCTTGATGTGATAGACCCACTTACAGTCAATAATGTTCTTGTTGGAGTTTGGGGTACGAGATACCACGTTTTTCTTTGAATCAGTGCATTGTACTCTTCTTGCATCGCTCGTTTCCACTTGACATCACCTAATGCTTCGGATAATTTGCTTGAATCACCTGTAGATGTGAACATGCCATAGCGAATAGTGTTGTCAATGTAAATTTTTGGGTGTCTTATACCTTTTTGGAGCCGTGTTCGGCCTTCAGGTACAATTGGCGGTGCAGGGGGTGAAGCAGGTAGACAAGGCACAGAATCTGCCGAAGTTTTGGGAGCAGCAAAATCATCGGCATGCAAATTTTGCGCAGGAGATCCAGCGGCTGATCCCATAGTTGTTGTAGAGGGTGTGGGCGTCGCAGAAGATCCTGTGGAGCGGTCCCTAGCGGCCGGCGCAGTAGATCCAGGGGCCGAGTCTGTGGCCGCTTCATCATCTGGTGGTGTCGCAGAAGATCTGGGGCCACAGTCCCCGGCTGTCCCCGCAGGAGTCGTGACATGGCGTGATAGGCACGGCGTGGTGTTCCCGTGGGGAAACAGCTAGCGCAGCACAGGTCTTCAGGCGGAGGGCGACGCGGTCGTTGTCGTGGTCGGTCGGGATTGGCACGGCGGTGTGATGCGGCATTTTCGGTAGGGTGCAGATTTGATCCATTTGATGTGATTTCTGCACCATTTTGACTGATTTCTTCAGCATTTGTTGGCTCGTGGCTAGGTCTTCTCCACTGTCCTCCGGTACCTGAGTATGGTTAGTGGCAGGTACAAAATGCATGTGGTCATGATTATTGATTAGACATACCCTCAAGATTGGATGTCGTGGTGTTTGAATTTGAAGGAATGAGGAGAAGATCTTGACACAGACAAGATCCAGCATTGGGGTGTAACGAGGCAAAAGGAAAAACATTTTCATCAAAAACAACATCACAAGAAATATAAACTCTCCCAGTAGAGACATCTAGGCACTTGACCCCTTTGTGTAAGGGGTTGTACCCAATAAAGACGCATTGTTTGGATCGAAAAGATAGTTTGTGCTTGTTATAGGGATGAAGATTATGCCAACAAGTGCAGCCAAAAAATCATAGAGAATCATAATTGGGCTTGATATTGAGAAGTTTCTCCACGGGTGTATCAAATTTGAGAGGTTTACTAGGGAGCATGTTGATTCGATATGTGGCGGTTAAGAAGGCTTCATCCCAAAATTTGAGAGGCATGAAGGCATTGGCAAGAAGGGAGAGACCAACTTCGACTATGTGACGATGCATTCTTTCTGCAGAGCCATTTTGTTGGTGAGTGTGTGGGCATGAGACATGATGTGTGATACCAACTTTTTGGAAGAAGGAATTGAGTTTTTCATATTCACCACCCCAATCCGTTTGCATTGTAATTATTTTTCGTCCAAATATTTGTTCAACAAGTTGCTGGAAATTTAGAAAGGCTTGATAAACATTGGAACGTTTCTTAAGCATTGTGATCCAAGTAAACTTGCTGAAGTCGTCAATAAAGCTTACATAATATGAGCATTTTCCAACTGAAGCAGGAGTATGCCCCCAAACATCCGATTTTTTTGTTGTAAAGGTAAAGTGTAAACACTAGTGGAAATATGATGGGGCAATTGTTTGCTCTTTGCCTGTTGACAAGGATCACATACATCAGGATTTATTTCAGGAGGACTAATGTTATTTTTCCAAAGAACTTTTTGAACGATAAATGAGGAGGGATGGCCTAGACAATGATGCCATTTGGATGATGAAGGCGTGATGGTGACGAGGGCGTGGTTGGTGGAGTCCGTGGAAGTAGGCACAAGGGGGTATAGACCACCATGACACGGACCTCTAAACATGATTTCCTTCATGGCCAGATCCTTAATCAAAAAGAAAAAAGGGTGAATTTCAATGAAAGCATTGTTGTCTAGGCCAATTTTATGAGCAGATAGTAAGATTTTGGAGGAATCCGGTACATGAAGAATATTGCGAAGATGGATGGAATCATGAGGGGCATGAATAACCGAATGACAAACATGTTTAATTTCCATACCATGACCACTATCCGTGTGGATTTGATCATGTCCCTTGTATTGCTCATGAGTTGATAGCTTGCTCAACTCGCTGGTGATGTAAGTTGTGGCGCCAGAGTTCACATACCAATTTGTATCCACTCCATAAGAGGCAATGTGAGCACCTTTATCTTCACGATGTGAATCATCATCATGGCCTTCATTGCCATAGTGCCACCAGCACTCACTAGCGGGGTGCCCAAATTTCTTGCAAATCTGACATGTGACATCTTGGACGGGGGAGGGAACACGATTTCCATGCCCATGCCCACGGCCTCTTTGCCTTGGGGATGTCGACCGTGGTCATGTCGAGGTGGGCGGCCTTGTTGGTGATGATGTTGATAGCCTCTGCCACCGCCACCATGTCCTCCTCAACCCCCTCCATGATGTGGACGATAGCCACTACCCCCACCATGACCAGGGTAATAACCACCGCCACCACCACCACGGCAAGTAGCCGCATTGGGCAAAGAGGAGAAGGGAGCAGCGGTTTCTTCAGATTCATCCAGCATGAGTTGACGATGATCGTAGGCTACCAGCTGATTGCAAACATCTGTGGAGGTCCTAGCGGTATTGGCATTAATAGCAGCAACCAAGCCATTATACTCACCAGGAAGACCAGCGAGGAGGTATTCCATGAACTCAGCATCGGAGCGATGCAGCCAGCAGATACAAGCTCGAAGATGAACCCCTTTTTCTTGGTGATGTAGGCGTCGGCGGTGAGCTCGCGTTTTTTTGTGCCGATGAGGGCTTGAGTGAGGGAACCAAGCCAAACCGTAACCTGGGGTGCAAATTTGTTGGTAATAGTAGCATATATCTCTGCCACGTGCACAAGACCGAGGATCTCACTGAGGAGCTCCGGCGAGATGGATTTGACGAGGTAGCTGACGAGTTTTTGATCCTCGCAATCTAGACCCCGTAGGCTAGATTGGGGATCGTGATCATGTTCTTCTCCGAGTCTTATCCCTCCATGGTTTTTGCGGGCGCGGCATTGGTGTCGTCGAGCAGCTCCATGGCATGCACACCTCGCACAATCGGAAGGACTTGGGCCTTTCAGTAGAGGTAGTTCTTGAGGGTTAGTTTGTCCGTCGGTGGGGCGCTAAGGGCAGCCGCCAGGGACATGGTCATCGTGGGAGGAGGGTGGGATTTTTGTGATAGCTATTTTCTCTGGTTCTGTCGACGGGAGACATCGGGGAAGAGTCCGGTCTGATACCATGTTGGTGTAAACGATCGTACCCTGTTGAGGGTGTCGGTTGCATGTTGAATATATGATGGAATAGCCCCATCAGTGGCTCATACAAGGAGAGTCTAGCGGTGGTGTCTAACACCATGCGTGGAGTCCCAAAGAAAGGAAACAAAATAAAGAGGAATAAAGACCTATGAATTACAATTGATTTTATGCCTAACAACAACTACATGGCGAAACCAGAGGCAGAATCCTAGCATCGTCGGGAGCACCACTTCACAGTCTCCCCTTGCCGCGGTGGTGGAGGGCCCAGTTGCCAAAGGTGGCTGGGGCTGGTGGTGCATCAGGGCAAGTGAGGACACTACTGGGGCAGTGGTTGCGGTTGTCACAGTGCGGCATTCAGGGAGGTACCCCAGGGTCGGCAGGGGTCGTGGCCTTGTGCTATGACCTTGGTGCAAGCTGGAGTGGTGAGGAGTGGGCGGGTGGCGCCGGCGGGTTCGATCTGGACTTCGGTCCGATCTCGGCGTGGTAGGCCTGTTGACGCTATTTTACCTTCTCCTCAGCTGTTCTGACCAGCGACGAGGGTGTCGTCCGGTTTGCTTGAATAATGGAGGTGGTCCTGTAAGGTTCTTCCTTACGCCGAGATGAAGACTGGCCAGATGCATGTCCTTATTGATCTGGTTGCAATGGCATGTTCAGGAACGCTTCGCCGAGCTCCACTAGGAAACTCATGCCTAGAGTTTGCTGGATTGGGAGATTTGGTCGTGTGCACCTATGTTTTACTCTGGCCGTTTGGTTTCAGAAAGAGCACTTCGAAGCTTTGCTGGCTGTGAATATCATGGGGTATGTTCTCGTGCTAGCGGAGAAGGTCATGGAGGCCGAGATCTGAGGACTAGCAATGTTGGTTCGAAGCTCTGTGGCGATGAGGAGTTGGCTTGGCATTTATTGACTTGGAGGAGCAGCTTGCAAGAGGGGCGGACGATGGACAGCCTGCGGGGTGGCGGCGCTCGCCGATGCGGGGGGATCACTACCTCGTGGATGGGAGGCGAGGAGGCATGTGGATAGTACTCAGATGCAGGCCCGTTGCAGCGGTGTGGCCATGGTGGAGGCTAGGCCACCCCTAGGCGACGATGCTGCCATTCAGGATCTTGCGAACTTGGGCTCGATCTAATTGTTCCGATCGCCGGGAGCCGGCCGATGGTGTGGGGACCTCTGCATCAGCATCAATAAGGGAAGTGGTCCTAGAGGTTCTTCCGCACAAAGACGAAGATCTGACTAATGTCTGCCCTCGTTGTTCTTTCCTGTAGAGGCCTGTCCCGTGTGGCGGCGCCGCGCCGCGCCGGGCAGAACCCCCTCCCTGGCCTAGTCCTCGCTCCCATGATCTCTCCTTCCGCCGCTGCCGCCCGGATCATCGCCGGGCAAAGATCTAGCGGCGTGGCGGCGGCGGTGTCCCTGCCCATGATCTGGCGGAAAAGGCGACGGCGTCCGCACTGGCTGGTTCGACGGTGGTGTTGTGGTGGGCGGCGGCCGGTGATCCTCGGCCCAGATGGCGGCAAGCGGCGGCAGGGATTCAGGTCTTGGTAGGCCGCGACCTTCCCCCGTCCGTTGACCTTGACGCTGAAGCCCATGTTACCCGGGCCTTGTTCGCGACACTAGGGCGCTTGGGGCATCTGCCCCCGGTGTGGTGGTGGTGACCTCCTTCTCTGTCGGAGTGGTCGGACGGGTGGTCTTGACGTCGTGCGGCGGATCCTGCTAGTTTCCGGCGGGTGGCGTGAGGGTTGCTAGCTCGGTTTCAATAAAGTTGGTGGTCCTGGATCCCTCTCAAGCCAAGACAAAGATCTGCCGGATGTTGGTCTCCATTGATCTGGTTTTTGCGTCGTGTTCTGGAAGGCTCCACCGGCGAACTCCATAGTGCGCTTATGCCGTGAATTTGCTGGATCGGATTGGATTCGATCGTGCGCACCCATGTTTTACTCTGACCGTTTGGTTTCAGAGGGTGCGCTACGAAGCTCTGTTGGCTGTTATTATCATGGGGCATGTTCTCGTTCTATGGTGCTGACGGAGAAAGTCATGGAGACCGAGATCTGAGGACTGATAATGGTGGTTTGAGTCTGGGTGGTGATAAGGAATTGGCTAGGTGACTTGTGAATTGGAGCAGTGGCATGCAAGTGGGGGCGACTACACAGGAGAGGTTCATGGTCCTACCTTTCAGGGTGAAAACTCAGGGTCTGGCCTTAATTGGTTGTGCCTGGCAATGGTCTTGTTGAAGGTATTGTTTTGAGAGCGTGGACTTTCTTCAGGGTGAAAAACTAGATCTTTGATCGGACGATGACGGTGTTTGTGCACTGTTCCCTTTTGGAGGCATCGTTTTTGGAGAAGTTGGATTTCTGGTGCTGTCTTGGTGGTGGTAGTACTGCTATTTCGATGGATGAGTCGATGTAGCGGGATTTTTTTTGTAATTCTTCTCTCTTTTTTGGTTGTGTGCATCCGTATGCCCGCTAGGGCAATGCGTTGTTGCAGAGGCTGGGTGTAATTGGTATCTTCTGATATTAATATATGCTCCTTTCCGAAAGAAACGGTCGTGCGTACCCATGTTTTTTGCTGGTTGTTTGGTTTTAGAGGGGGCGTTGCGAAGCTCTGCCATCTGTTATTTTCGTGTGTCGTGTCTTCGATGATCTATGGTGAAGTCAAAAGCGGAGAATGCCGCAAAAGCAGGACCATGAGAGCTAGAGATGGTGATTTGAGTCTTTGCGACATTGAGGGACTGGCTGCGTGATGTGTGACTTGCGACAACGTCTATTTGTGGGGATGACAACAAAGGAGAAGTTCAACGACTATTTTCTTTTTTGTAATTTTTTTCTTTTTTCTTGTCTGCGTGCATCTATAAGGCTATTAGGGCATGGATGTTGCAGAGACATGTAATTGGTATCCCACGATATTAATATATACTCTTTGTCAAAAAAAAACATCCTTGTGTGACCCTATTTGCTTTTGTTCTCTGCCCACGTGAAGCCGAGACAGGGACAACGGCAAAGCAGCACCAAGTCGCCACCAAACCAAAGAGAAAAAAGAGAACTGATGCTCGATGCCCTAGAAAGAGAAGGCCAGCCAGCCTACAACACAATCAAGCAAAGCAGCAATCATCGGAGGACAATCTACAGGTTAGCACCAAGTTCCCTGCAAAATCTTGCATTTTTTACAGTCCAATTAGCCATTTCTCGTCCCTCCTTCTGCATCAATCTGTGCTCCCAACACATACTAGCTGCACTCCGTGGCTGGTTTGCTTCTGTGAACCATCTGCGGTGGCCGGATTTGCCGCTGTGGACCGTCGGCGGCTGATTCCAGGGTCCAGATCTGGTCTTCCTCTCCCCAATCCGTTCACTGGTAAGATATTGAGAATAATAATCTAATAAAACAGGTTGTGTGCATCTCTTGGATGCAGAGACCGGGGTGATCTTCCCCTATTTCGAAAAAAAATCCATTTAGGCCTTGTTCGGTTAGCTGGAATTTCAACGGGATTGGCATGGATTCAAAGGGATCAAATCCCATCTAAGTCAAAATCCACTCCAATCTTCTCCAAAACACTCCAATCCACTAGGGAGGTGGATTAAATGAACAAGGCCTTACTGGTATTTTTTCCCTCCTTTCCCGACTGTTTTTGCCTGCTATGTTTGTTAGACAAGGCTATGGAGACCAAGTTCGACAACGCCATGGAGGACGAGTTAGAGCATACAAGCGTGACGCCAAGAGATTTTACATTCAGTTTGTTGGAACGTATTACAAACAAGTTCTCCAAGGATAACATCATCGGTTATGGCGGGTATGGAGTCGTTTACAAGGTATGGCATCCTTCTTATAGCAAACTTTAGTGCCAAATACTACTAGAAGGAACCCTTTTTCCTTGTTAACAATACATATAAATTTAACAGGGAGTGCTCGACAATGGGGAAATCATTGCGGTCAAGAAGCTCTATCATAAGCATCCAGAGCTTACCGACGACAAGCAATTTAGAAACGAGTGTATTAATCTCATGAAGGTTCGGCATCGAAATGTCGTGCGCTTAGTCGGATACTGCTACGAAATCGCACATAAAGTTATGCCCTACAACGGAGAACATGTCTTTGCCAGAGTGGAAGAAAGAGCTCTCTGTTTCGAATACTTGCAGGGTGGAAGCCTTGACAAGCATCTTTCTGGTATGAGTGATCATGCTCTGCTTACACTATGATATCATCATCTTTTACATGTAGGAAAAAACAAATACGTCTAGGTAATATGCTTTCTATTTATTTCTATCTACAGATGAATCCTCCGGGTTTGGTTGGGGCACGCGTTACAACATTATTAAGGGAATATGTGAAGGGTTACATTATCTTCATAATGGTTCCAAAGATCCTATTTACCATCTGGACTTGAAACCTGCAAATATATTGTTGGATAAGAACATGATGCCAAAAATAGGAGACTTCGGGTTGTCGAGACTTGCCGATTCAACACAAACTTGTACCACAAAAGAAATTCGAGGAACACTGTAAGTTGGAGCCGGATAACGAGTTGTCAGCCTCTTTTTCTTACTTTCTGTGAAGATAATTGCATTTGCTACTACATATGCAGTGGATACATGCCACCAGAATACATCGACAGATACCAAATCTCACCAAAGTTTGACGTATTCAGCTTGGGCGTGATAATCATACAAATAATGGCGGGACGTGATGGCTACTCCAGATGTGGAGATATGCCTTCCCAGGAGTTCGTTGATCTTGTGAGGAAAAAATATGCATCATGAATAGCAATATTTTTCACAAATATTATGATGTCGACTTAACTCTCTGAGCAAGCATGCACGCATGCTGCCTTTCGGCACTATGTTTTAAACCTGCAGGTATGTAACAACTGGCTGAAAAGGCAGCAGGTAACAAGTTCATCGCATACATCACATGAAGTTAAGACGTGCATCGAAATAGCGTTAAGATGTGTGGAGGCCGATAGAGTGAAAAGGCCTAGTATAACCGAGATTGTTGATGAGCTGGATAACATTTATTTTGGGGATTGTTCATTTGCTGACCAGGTATTGTCACACTTCTGTCATTTTCATCTGCAACATGACTTCCATTTTGTTTACACTTTACATGTTGTGCCTATCCTCATCCTATGTTGTATGGAATTAGTAAGCTAAATAATACATGTCATTTTACCACGTCAAATAATAAATGTTGTTTAAGTAGGAGGAGAGCGCGATGTTTCTGGGCATGGACACAGGGTCGTACTACGCGAGCTTGGCGCAGGGCATGCTCATGGACCCGCCAGAGGCTAGAGCGTGGCGGGTGGACGGCGAGGACGCCGCGGACGACAACGTCGAGACTCCCCTGTGGAGCTACTCCTAGTGCCCAACTTAGTAAGAGTTTTATTGGTTCGGGGCACTCTTCCATTCCATATATGGGAAGATGTAGAGTATGCAAGCGAGGCATTTTTCCCATATGTAAAAGTTTCCGGTTTATATTTCTCGGACTGCAACTATTTTCGTTACTAGCTCAGCAGTAAAAGAAATGACTACTGGTTACTCGCCCAATCTTATAACAACATAAAGAAGGAAATGATACATGAAAAGACTCAAACATGGAGAATCTGAAACCATGTGGATCACCTCTTTTTTAGGTGTCCCCTCTAGCGATTCATCGGGTCTATTTGTAGTCGACTACCTTGAAATTTGTGTTGGTTGAGAATTTGGGGGCAAGCTTTCACCTGACACTGTTGAGCATATCACAAATCTATGTAACTGCTGCAGCAGTGACTCATCTTATTCCCAGCTAGCATTTGTGTTTGATGTGTTGCCACCAGGTGGACTCTCCTTTTCTTACTTGTGATTTCATAGTAATATACTTACATGATTTGACTATATGTGATTCTTAAACTACCAAGTATGATGCTTTGGCTATTTATGGAGGTGTCTACATGTTTGGAGGACATAACCTGAGATAATTTTATCCAATATAGATGGCACATGTATTGGTGTCGGTGGAAACGATGCCCTATTTGGGACGTCGAGTACATGTTAAGATATGGTCGACAGAGCCCATGAAGGCTTATACATAGGATACTGAGTAGGCTTGGTGTACTGCACCATAAGCGTGCGGTAGAGACAGATAGAATACATGTATGTAAAGGACTTATCATAACAATATCGTGTTCCACGGATTGGTCCTCCGTCACCATAGATTGTTTTATGTAGTTTCGTCATGATTACTTATATTTCTCCTTACTTTTCTATTTTTTAGACATGATGCGGCTGGGTGCATCCTAATTATACAAAGCCGATGTGTAATGCTTAAAACTTTTAATTAATAAAGTGTCTAAAAAGCCAAGTACCACACTGTCTTGTAATTGCTGCAGCAGTGACCGATCTTGTTCCTAGCCACTACTGTGTGGGATGAGTTGCAACCCAGTGAACCCTCAGCTTTTGCTTATAATATACTTTACATGATTTAGGCATCACACTATATTTTGGCGCTGTAAAGTCTGTTTGCAGCGTGTTGTATCATGTTTTTGCGCGCGCAGGTGGATGGCGCCTCACCCAGATGGCTTTTCCTAAGAAAGTAAGCCTTTCATGGCTGCCCCCCGGTCAGTTCACTTTGCAGCAGTTCATCGGATTCTTAGATATATTCGAGGTACCTTTTCTCAAGCCGTCCTTTTTTCCGTCATCGTCTTCTTTAGAGTTGCGTGATACTACTGATGCCGATTGGGCCTTCAGATAGGTGCTCAACTACAGGCTTATCTATTTTATGGGGAGACTCTCCACTATCTTGGATGAGATAAAAGCAATAGACAGTTGCTCCTTCCACTGCCGAAGCGGAGTACCGTGCCATGGCACACTACTAGATAGATTGTATGGCTCAGCGTGCGATCCTAGCGTTTCACCGGGCGCTGTATTTTGCGGTGGGCGGGCACAACAGAAACACCAAATCCACACAAATATAGCATCCAACAAGATCAAACACAACCAAAAAATAAACTAGAAATAGACTAGAAATATATTACATAGAACATAGTTCAAACAAACCGTGCACAAACTAGTTTGGAATAAAAACGCAACGTAGATACTAAACTAGAAGTCGAAATCGATCTCCTCCTCCATCGAGGACTCTACTGGTGTCGACAAAAACTGGTCTAGCCAGGGGCCGTCGTCGTTGATCATTTGCGGGCCGGCTAGCTGCAACCCGACGAACACGCAGCGGTGTGCCTTGTTGGCCCTCCTCGCCTAGCGGCATGCCTTGTGCTCCTCCTTCCTCTGTGCGTAGAAAGCGACCTCGGCGTCAACGTTCTCCGGGAAGTGGGTGGCCCGCTCCGCCCTGACACGCCCGTCCTCATCAACGTGGTAGAGGCGCCAGAGCCGTGCGGCGTGGCGCCGCTTCTCCTCCTCGGTGACGACGTGCGGCGACGGCACTAGAATCTCCGCCAGCTCGCGCGTCCACACATCGTGAAAGTTCATTTGTGTGCACGGACGGCTGAGGCGCCACGTCGTCCCGTCAAACACAGGCCGCCTCGCGCGCAGTCCGCCGGCGCGGATTTCAGAGTAGAACATGGCGTGCGGCGTGTGCACACCCCGCGTTAGCTAGAGGAGTTGGGGCAGCACAGCGGCGTCTCAACGGCGGCAGTGAACTTGCGTTGGACGCGCGGCGAAGCGGCGCGTGGAAAAGAAAGGGGAAGAGGGAAACTTCTCGGCGGTTGAGCGGGGCGCGTAGTCAGTTTATAGCGCGCGGCCCGCGCCCGAAACTTCTAGCGCACGATTGCGCAAAATGCCACGCGCGACAGAAAAAAAAATTAGCGCGCGTTTTTTCCCACATCTGCGCTCGACTTTTATAGCTCCTGTTGGAGATATGTGATGCTTAAAGTACCAAGTAGGAGGCTGCCTTGTTAACGGTTACTTGAGTTTTCTTGGGTCTGGTTTCATGGCTGGTCTGGAGACTGGAGTATTGCCATCAACTTTAATCAGTCCCAAGGTCACAGCTTAACCAATTTCAGGGGCAGGGCCACGTTGCATTTGAAGGTACTTTCACTGTCATTTGACTTAATCTGTAAGCACATCGAGGTTCAATTTTGACAATCAAGTAGACCAATATATAGTATGGTTGTGTTTCATAAAAATTGTATCACTAAATCTTTTATTGATGTGAATTTCTTGTTTTTTTGCAAAAAAATCCATTGATCTTTTAATAATCATCAACAATAGTAATAAAAATGGTGTGGACGTGTGTTTCATGTTGTAATGACACAAGGCAGAGGATTATTCTTCCCCGTAAGACCAGTCCTGTTTATTAACTCTAATTGTAATTCCAATACCAGTATATATTTATCAAACTATAATGATCTCTACCTCACAAGACATGGCAGAAAAAACAACACGGTGTCAAATAATGGAAAAACTGCAAACGACGGGGAATTCGACGATTTTACAGATCGAAATCCCTGTTGCCTAAGAGACATAGCATCAGAATCAGAAGGAACTTTAATCTCCATCAAAATCTACCCCTCTCCTCTCGGCTGTTAAGTCACTGACAACAGAAACAGAAACCAAAACTATAGTGCCACTTCATTACAGTCCACAGTGTGTAAGAACTAACTTCAGAGATTCGATAACCAGCTACAAAAACTGCAGAACACCACTGGATGATAGATCAGCGTCGCTTCTTGCCTGACTTCGAGCCAGAGGACTTCGACGGGGTGGCCACCAGGTAGATGAACCCAAGCACGAAGGAAACGACGGACACCAGAGCACCGTATTTCGCAACGAGTTTCTGCACGTGGAAATTTTTTTAGTATCTGGCCCCAGGGTATATATAGGATAAGCTTGTCTAGATGGACATGAGTAACTGACAATAGACAAGTGAAACAAAATTACCTTAGCCTGAAAAGCAGCACACCAGAGGAATTCCAGAGCAAGAGTGTCAGCGTAACCCACAAAATAGCATCCGAACATTAGAACTGTTATATTACCAGGCAGACTCAAAAGAAAACACACAGGATTAACTTTACTTACCCACTCAAACTTCTGCACTGGAGGTCTTTCAGCAAGAATGTCCAGGGGAGGGATGGGAGTTGAATACGCCTCCTTCAGCGTATAAAATTATCGGTTTAGCAGCAGTTGAGAATTTGCCAAGATAGAAAACAATAGAGTACAGAAACCACTCAAGTATATATACACAGAAAGATAGAAGATCAGACCTGAAGTACAGCCTTCGTGGGGACACGGTATTTGATGACAGCAGGTGAAGCTTGGAACCTGCCCTGTGCTTTGGTCTCTAGGACAAACACGTGCGAAGCAGTGGAACCACTAAGATAGGAAATTACAAAAAAGAGTCATTTTTTGTAACACAATCAATAAAGAGGATACACCAAAAGCAGAGGGATGTATTGCAAAATGCACTCACGGGTCAAGCCTCTCCAAAGTCTTTGAGACCTCTCCAGAGACAAGTTCAAATGTTTCCTTTGGCCAAGAGTCATCGTTAATGGTCACATCATAGGCAGTTCTGCAAAAGAAAATTGCAATTACTTGCAGTACTTCGTACATCATACCAGGCCACAGGAAAACAAGTAGAACAATACAATGTAATCAAAGCTTTTGTCTGTGCAAATAGGATTTACACTTTCAGCAGCAAATAGACATTAATATGTTTCGGTTCAGTACATCCAAGAAGGCAATCATGTAATTCAAATACAGCACCTTTCATTTTGTAAGCAATGTGACATCTAACAAATCAAAACTAAACTAACAAAAAACGTGCTTGGCTTATATATCGTTCTGATCAGCTGAGCTGCAAAAACCATGATTTTACAGGATACATCAAATTAAGCAAGATAAGCTTATATTCCAGGTAATCAAGGGAAAACATTCATGATGTCTTGGACCCACAACTAGTAAAACCATATTGCTTTTGCAGCTTCAAAGGCTACACAATCACCTTAGCCCCGATAGCAGCTATTTTATTTTCATCATATAACTCCAGTTTGCAGTATAAACAGACACATTTTGCTTGGAAACCATTGCTAAGCTATTATCAGCTGGAACTGTGTAAGTAGTGCAAAACCATGTATCACTGTTAGACACTTTCAGGAGTAAAGAAAACATTACTATGTTTCAATTTAGAAAATCAATGGAACCCATTTTCTAAGTTGTAGCACATATCAATGAAAACTAATTTAGTTTGCCAAAACGTCTTATAACATGGAACAATGGGAGTACTATTTAGTAGGTGATCTAACACCAAGCAAATTAAAATCAATCTAGTAACTCAACATGTGCTTGATATTGATTCACTTGCAGGTCTAACCAGCTGCTGCAAAACCATGAGATTACAGGATACACGAAAATAACAAAGACAAGCATCTAGGTGAACAATGGGAAAGCAACTTAGGATGTACTACAACTACTAACACCACATGGTTGGTTCAACACATAAGGTATTTCCAACTCCAAGGCTCCAATGGACCTTAACACCAGAATCAGCTATAATCTTGTATAATCAAGGTTTGTGGTATAAACAAAGAGAATTTGCATAAGCAAATCGCTAAGCTCGTAGGCACTGGAAGTGTGTATCTACGAACTGTGAAGCCTTATAGTACTACTTTCTTTTCCCTAGCTGTTTGTCTAGAAATATTAAATATGTTCCTAATTTCTTCCTCTTGCACACAGGAGTAGGACAGTATCATAATCATCCATGAAATCTCAATATGGATAATAAACTCTACATTTTGCAGTTATCAGTTCAGATCAGTAGAACATACGACTATGCTGCAAGGATGTAGCTGCCAACGATGAAGTCCTAGCAACACTCATTTAGTAGATGATATCACACCAAACAAATTAAACCAACCCAGTAACTCAATAAGTGCTTGATTTGTAGTTCTAGATAGTTGTCTGTAAAACCATGAGATTACAGGACACTTCAAAATTGTCGTATGTCAACAAGTCCTTGACTTACAGGTCTAACCAGCTGAGCTGTAAATGCATGAGGTTACAGGGTACATCAACATAACCAAGATGAGCTTCTATGTAAGAATGGAGGAAAACAACTATGGATGTCCTAGATAACAAATTTCTAAGCTCTTGTAGAACATCCAAGAAAGTTATCTTGTAAGTCAAAGTAATAGCACCTAGTCATTCTGTAAGCAACATAACATCCAACAAATTACAACCAAACTAACACAAAAGGTGCTTGACTTACATATAGTTCTTAGCAGTTGAGCTATAAAACCATGATATTACAGGATACATCAAAATAAGCAAGATAGATAAGCTTATACTAAAGGTAAGCAAAGGAAAACAATTCATGATGTCTCAGACCAATGACTAGTAAAATCACAGAGCTTTTGCAGCTTCTAAGGCTATACAATTGCCTTAACCCCGATAGCAGCTATTTCATTTTATGTATGATCCCAGTTTGCGGTATAAACAAACAGATTTTGCTTGGGCACAATTGCTAAGCACTTATGAGCTGCAAATGTATAAATAAGTAGTGCAAAACGCTGTGTCACTATTGGAAATGTGACACTTTCAAGAGCAGAGAAAATATTACTCCTTCAGTGACACTTATAATGGATTGGAGGGAGTACTATATTTCAATTTAGAACATCAACAGAAGCCATTTTGTAAGTCCTAGCACATACTTATTTAGTAGGTCATCTGGTGATGTAACACGAAGCAAATTAAAATATAACTAGTAAAAAAAACAAGTGCTTGACTTATCATTCTAACCAGCTGAGCAGTAAAATCATGAGATTACAGGCCACATCAAATAGTATCTCGATAAGTGCTTCGCTTACAGGCCAAACCAGCTGAGCAATAAAACCATGAGATTACACAATATACATAAAAATAACCAAGATCAGCTTCCAGGTAAACAAAGGAAACCAACTTAGGATGTTCTATGACTACGAACAGCACATCGCTGCTTCAACGTACCAGTTAACGCACCAATCTCCTTAAACCCGAAACCAGCTATTTAGTTTTATATAATCCAGGTTTGCGGCATAAACAAACAGATTTTGCATGGAAGTAAGTTGCTAATCTCGTATGCGCTGGAAGTGTGTAGCTGATGCAGTGTAACACCATACATAACAATCAACAGTATGACAAGCTCTTGTAGGTTGTAAAGGTTCAGCAAAGACTTTGGGAAGTGGTTGACCTATGGCTTTACCAGTTGCTCTCATCAAAATAAATCCAACAGATGATTTGTCTTATAGTTCTACAGTAAAACCATGAGATCGGGGCATACATCAAAATACGCAAGAGCTTCTAGTAGAACAAAGGAAAACGTCTTAGTATGTCCTACGAGTACTAACACCACAAAGTTGCTTCAACATACAATGCACCTCCAACTGCAAGGCTCCAATCGCCTTAACCCTGAAATCAGCTATTTAATTTCATATAATCCAGGTTTGCTGAGTAAACAGACAGATTTTGCACAGAAGCAAATTGCTAAGCTCTAATGAGTTGGAATTTTGTAGCTGCGAACTGTAAAACCTTACATTACTACTACTGACAGTGTGAAGCAGTTGATTGCAGCTACCTCACCTTTCCCCTGGCCGTTTGCCTGGCCAAATTAAGCCTAATTCTTTCTATTGCACACAGGAGTAGGACAGCATCAGAATCATCCACGAGCTCAAGATTACGGATGATAAACTCTAGGGTAGATCTACCAGTTAATAGTCCAGATCAGTAGACAGCACGAGGCGATGCTACAAATTTCTGCCGAATTGTGTTGCAACTTGTGAACCAAGAGATCTAAATCCATACCACCGGCCAGGCGCCGCAGATCCCGTGCGTCCAGCCCAAAAGATCTAAACACACGCGCACAGAAACGAGACGAGAAGGCGTCGTCGCCGTCGAACCCAAGTAAGGAGGAGAAGGGAGCACTCACGCGGATCCCTGGTTGTAGAGGTCGAGGGAGACGGCGAGGCGCTCGAGGCCGGGCTTGGGGCGCGTGAGCGCCACCTTCTTGTGCGCGACGATGAAGGGCGCGTCGGACGCGGCGAAGGAGGTGGAGAAAGCGGCGAGGAGGAGGGCGCAGAGGAGCGCTAGCGAGCGCGGCGCCATGGCGAGCGGGGATGGGTCGCTAGGGTTCCGCTGCCGGCTTCGGCCGTGGTCGCGACGCGGTGTGGATGGGTCGGAAGATCGGATCGGATCGGATGGATCTCGCTCCAAGGGAGTCCAGCTGGAAGAAGAAGAATGATGTGGAATGGTATGGACTGGATGGGCCCAGCCCGGGCACGGTGGTGCGTGGCAAGTGAGGCTGCACGTGGGACCCGCAGTACACAAAAGATTGTCTCCCTCCGTCCCATAATAAGTTGTGAGTTTGTTTAGATTTGGATGTATCTAGACACCTTTTAGTATATAGATACATGTAAATCTAGACAAACCCAAGTCACTTATTTTAGGACGGTGGGAGTATTTTTTTTCCGGTATCTATTGGGTGAAATCATTTTTATTTCAAAAATGATAGACGTCGCCCCTGAAAAAGGAAGGGTTTCCTGTTGTGTTGCTAAATTCGAAAACGAAACGAAAAACTTCGGAAACAAACGCGGAATCGGAAATCATCGAAAACGAATACGGAGCGGATATGGGACGGATACGATACGAAAATGGACATTTGTCGGAATATAACAGTGGTGTAATATCATAGTGTATACACTAAAATTAACGTATAAGAGACAAATAATATCTCACAACTTTGAAAAGCAACAATTGAACATATAGTATAACATACATAAATCAACACTTCGACGAGCACATAAGTTCACATAAATAGTTTCAGATAAACACTAAGACACTTACTTGGTTAGTATGTCACCTGGACCGGTTGCATGTATTACGGGGACCCTTCATATATTCTACTACTGGCTCAACAAGAGTAAGAAAAATAACTTACACAAAGTACTATTTGATACATGTGCCTGATTAGTTATATTTTCGAAAAGTTTTCGTATTTGTTTATCCGAAATTTTCTTACCGTTTCCGTTTCCATCGGAAATGGCTCCCCCATTTCCTTTTTCGTTTCTATTTAGAATATTTCGTTTCCGTTTCTTTTCCGCAAAATGCCGTATTCATTTTCTTTTTAGCTCTCAATTTCTTTTTTATTTCCTTACCGTTTTCAATCCTACCCACGCGTCCCTCTAGGCTTACTCCCACCCTTCTACTTTATTTGTGTTTTGGTCATGCCTCGCCAGCATATACCGAGTCTCATGAGGCTTGTAAATTATCCTAAACCATAAAACAGTGAGCAATGGCGCATGAAAAACATCATGAAACATGAAAATTACAAGTTTTTGGTCTTGTCTCTCAAACATGCACTGAGTCTCATGGTCCTTGTAAATTTCCCCCGAACTACAAAACAGTGGGAAATAGTCAATGATAACGACAAAAAATACGAAAACAACGCATTTGGTGATGCCTCAAAAACATGTATCAGGTCATAGGCATTGTAAATCGTCATGGAACACCAAAATTATAGGCAATAGCCATAAATAAGAGCATAAAAACACAAAAAACATAAGTGTTTTTGTCAAGTCTCGCCAACATATACCGGGTCACACAGGCCTTGTAAATTGGCATAAACCACAAAAGCATGAGCAGTAACCCATGAAAGAGACCATAAAACACGAAAACGATAAGTTTTTGGTCATACCGGTTAAACATGGACCAAGTCTAACGAGCCTTGTAAATCGCCCATAAACCTCAAACTCGTGGATAATAGTCAATAAAAACGAAAAAATAGTAAAAACAATGTGTTTTTGGTGATGCCCGGAAAACATGTATGGTCTCACAAGCATTGTAAATTGCCATGGAACACCAAAGTATGCGACATATCCATGAAATATATCATAAAACATGAAAAAAGTATGTTTTGGCCATGCCTCTCCAACATAAAGCAGGTCTCACAAGCCTTGTAGTTCAGCATGAACCCCAAAACCGTGAACAACAGCCTGTAAAACACAAAAACAATGAGTTTTTGGTCATACCACTCAAATATGGACCGAGACTCACGAGTCGTGTAAGTCACTCAGAACCTCAAAACGGTGGGCAGTAGCCAATGAAAACACAAAAATGCGAATAATATGCGTTTTTGGTGATGCCTCAAAAACATGTATCAGATCTCATAGGCATTGTAAATCTCCGTGGCGGTACTGGTAGCGTAGACTATAGGCGTGTGTGGGTTCTCGCGATGTGGTAGTACTGTGGGACCTGTTAAGAGCAAAGCTTGAAACGGAAGCCCTCGCCATCCGCGGATCATCGCGATGATGGCGCGCGTCCTTTCTCAGCCGACAGCGTAATCTCTTGTCATCCCATGGGATCTTTGTTGATGGGCCCCGTCGAGTGTGTAGCGGGCAGTTAATCTCTCGTTGTCCGTGGATCCTCACAGCGCAGAAGCCAGCTTGTAACAAAAACACTTGTCATCATGTGCGTAATCGTCGCAAGTTCGTGGGGTGGTCCCGTTCGTGTGGGAGAACCGCTCTCACGTCTGCCATCCATGCTTTCTCCCACGCGATGGTGTGCAGACGTGAGAGCGGTTCTCCACGCAATGCCTTACCATGCTTTCTCCACGCAATGCCTTACCTCCATCTCTCTTCCCCTACACCACACCGCCGTTGTGTTTCGATTCGGCGGCGTGGTCCAGCGCATGCGCGGCTCCAGTTTCCAACCTAGAGTTTCTACTGTGAAGGACCACGCTCAGGACCAAAAAAAGGTGGTGCGTTCCTCTCATATTCCTCCTTTGACCGCCGGCGTGTTTTGTCTACTAAACCCGATGATAACTACTCCCTCGAAAAAATAAATGTCATGCTATTTTTTATTGTTACTAAGTCATCCGTATTGTAGCCTCCACAGCGACCGACGTGTCCCACTCGACGATATTAGTTTGCCATTTGCCATCGAGTCTGACTGCAAGTAACAGTTGGGTACTTTCGTCTCTGATGATTGTTGTTGTTCTTCGCCGCCGTCTGAATGCTTTCGATCGCAT
Organism: Avena eriantha; assembly: GCA_910589775.1. Taxonomy (NCBI): domain Eukaryota; kingdom Viridiplantae; phylum Streptophyta; class Magnoliopsida; order Poales; family Poaceae; genus Avena; species Avena eriantha. The sequence continues at coordinate 116,611,415 of OU342742.1, read as the reverse complement.
GCTTCATGCTTACTGTTTTTCTCCGTCGCTTTGTCTTCCTAAATACCGTCTACTTTTTTTTGTTCTCTACAGATTCGTGTCTCCTTAGCGGCGAGGCTTCTCTTCAAGGCTTATGTCATCCGACCTTCTTGGCACTTCTTCGATGATGATCACCCAACACTTATGTACCTAACGCGATTCTACTTGCGAGGATCTGTGTGCCGCGTTGTCGGGGCGTCCTCGAACACTTTTCAGAGCCAGGAAGGCGTCGAGCAGATCGGGAAACTGATCAGTAGTTTTGTAGTAGTAGGTTGTAGGTGTACAAACATGGAGTATTAGATTTGAAATATACTTAGTTTTTCCTTCGCATTCTACTTTTCTTTATTAGGATGTTGGATAAAACTCATGGGTACAAATCTGACTTTGAATAAGACTAATGTACTATACAATGTTCTGCCTATTGGCTTCGTCCTATTACCTAACGTCTTTTTCAGACTGCCGAGAGGTAACCTTGGAAATGCCCATGGTTATAGACTTAGTGTTTCGAGGAAAAGAGAACGCTGGGGATATCATCGGATGTCAGACAAACAAGGGAGTCGAAGTCGTCCGATTATCGATGGACAATGCTATTACAGATTGCGCGGGAGTTTTTCGGTACCTCTCCGCTGGCTCCTCCCAGCTTATATATAATAGGCTGGGTCCCAAAGCCGTATGCGGACAGGTTACATATTCTCGATTACAACAACAGTACAATATCTGTTCATATTACCTTATCTAGCAAAACTAAGACTTCCGTCGGATGCTTCTTAGCATTTTTCTTTGATCTTCATGGGTAGTGAGCCTTTATGTAGTTAGGGTAACCAAACATAAGCACTCGAGTAATCATACCCATGTTAGTAGCCCCCGAGACTCCATCTGAACCGTAGATTCAGGTTGAGTCTCAAAGATATTTTGCAGTATTTATGATTTGAAGTTTTACGAGATATTTTATTTTCATTTTTTCTAGTTTTGTAGGGATTTTGTACAACAGGCATGATGCATCCGTCGGATCGGAAATTAGTTAATTGCTCCTGGGTAAAAACACTATATACCTACATCAAATTCAAGTCCCCAGGCCTGAACTCAGAGTTTTGCTGGCGTAATCTAGTTTGAGCCATTGAGATCTAATTGAATACTGGATTCTAGTTCTATTATATCGGGTACCCAGCGCGTCCATCGGGTAATTTTCATCGTATCATCGATACGGATATTTTACTGGCAGAGCGCATTCTTGTGCGATTACCAGGCCACATAGGACGAATCTTGGGGTCTTATCTTCATGTCATGGACACAACATTCGGAGTTTTATCGCGTCGGGCACGATTCGAGATTTTTGTATGATTTTATCTGCTGCCTTGTTTGGCTATTGGAATTGCTGAAGTTTTTCAGCTTCGTATTTTCTCAGATGACGTTTTATAGAAGCTCCCGATGGGAGTAACCATTTGAGGATACCCTTATGTAATACTCATAGGCCAGGATGGTGTTTCTATGGGTCAAATTTTTTGACCTTATCTGCACAATATAGTTTTCTATCAGGTGTGCGTCAGCGCTCCCGATGGGAGTAGCCACCGAGGCTACATTCTGATGCATGCATCAGGACATAGGCTCATGACCTTCTGTTAGTGTCGTCAGAGCAACGTTTCTCAAATTTTCTGAATGTTTTATTTGTGAGAAACTTTTTTAACAATAAAGCCCCCGATTGTGGATGAAGAAACAATGTATAGAAAAAAAGAAAATCTGAGTTTAGAAAACTTATCTTTTATTTAAAACCTAAAGACGAAGATACATGGTTTGGCGTGCTCGCCTGGCCATTGGCCTTATTGAAAAATATTTTATTGTAATTTAAACTGTGAGAAAATAAATTCTAAGCGTAAAAATGTCGTAGTTGTGCCATGTTCCACAGATTGGAGTACTTGACTCCTGTCTTCTTGTCTTGAAGCCGATATGCTCCTCCGGAGATAACCTCTGTAACAATATAAGGCCCTTCCCAAGGTGACTCCAGTTTACGGGACCATCTTGCTTGAGGCGAAGAACTAGGTCCCCTACGATGAAGGACCTCGGACGCAATCATCGGCTGTGATAGTTATGCAAGTTCTGCTGATATACGATGACCCTTTGTAAGGCCACATCACGAGCTTCATCAAGTGCGTAAACATCGTCTTCAAGCGCTTCCCTGGATGCTTCCTCGTCATATTCAACGACCCGTGGAGACTCGTGAGGTACTTCGACTATAAGAACAGCTTCAGCGTCGTGGACCAGAAAAAAGGGTGTTTCTTGCGTCGAATTATTTGGAGTGGTACGCAGGATCCACAAAACACTCGGTAACTTATCAACCCATGCTCCTTTTGCTCTGTCTAGTGGTGCTAGCAATCTTTTCTTAAGACCAGCAGTTACGAGACCATTGCTTTTTTCCACTTGCCCATTGGTTTGCGGGTGAATTACTGATGCATAGATTACTTTTATACATATCTCCTCACAGTATTCCTTGAATTCATTGGAGGTGAAGTTAGTTCCATTGCTGGTGATGATGCTGTTTGATACGCCAAATCAGAATACTATTGATTTCGTGAAATTCACAGCCGAAGTTCCATCCTGGCTGGTAATAGGAATTGCTTCAATCCATTTGGTAAATTTGTCGACTGCTACTAGCAGAAAGACATGTCCTCCTAGGGATGACTTGTGAATTTTACCCACCATATCGAGACCCCATTGAGCAAAAGTCCAAGCGAGAGGTATGAGATTTAATTCGGCGGCAGGTGCACCGGGTTTTGTTGCGAATCGCTGACATGCTTCACACATTCTAACGATATCTTTTGGATCTTGTACTACTGTTAGCCGGTAGAATCCTGTCTTGAATGCTTTGGCAGCAATTGCTCGGTTGCTGGTGTGATGATCACATACTCCTTTATGTATGTCCTTAAGTATAATCTTTCCTTCATCGGGTGTAACACATCGCTGTAATACACCCAAAATACTTCTTTTATATAGTTCTCCCTTGATGATCCTGAAGGCTTTTGATCGTCGGGTGATTCATCGACCTTCTATCACATCCTCAGTGAGTTTTCTCCTTATCATATATGCTATGTATGGTTGCATCTATGTAGGCTCCAATATGATGACGTCATCAACTTCTGGCTCTTCCTCAAGGACTTCTATGTTTTCATGTGCTGGCGTAGCCCCCGAGTCCTTTTGTGACTTGACATTTTTCCGTGCCTTGGGCGCAATAACCTGAGAAACCCTCTTGGCCTTGATGGAGCGCTCCATTATTTCCTCCTAGAAAACCTCGGGTGGTACTGGCAGGCATAAGGATCTGATGTTTGTCAAATTGTCGGCCTCTTCGTTGCTTGCTCTTCCTATGTGTGAAACTTCGCACCCGTCAAATTGAGCTTCCATGATATTGTACAGATCGCGGTAGCCGATCATGTTTTAGTTGACAGCGTCGCACTTGTTCATTACTTGTTGTGCCACAAAGTTAAAGTCACCAAATATTTTTAGGTGAGTTGCACCGTAAGTTTTAGCCATACGCATACCGTGCAACAGGGCCTCGTACTCAGCTTCGTTATTGAACGCATTTGTGAAACTCATCCAAAGTACGTATCGCATTTTATCAATTTGAGGTGACACTAATATGACTCTTGCTCCTACTCCTTCCGTTCTTTTTAACCCGTCGAAATACAGTGTACATATGCTAGAGAGGTCTGGTGGGCCTACGCACTGTAGTTTTGTCCATTCAATAATAAAGTCAGTTAAAACCTGTGATTTAATTGCTTTGTGTTTCTCATACGTGACATCTAGAGGGGACAACTCAATGGCCCACAAAGAGACGCGTTCGGTAGCTTCTAGATTATTGAGAATGTTGGAAAGAGGCGCTTCATTGACCACTATGATCGGGTGCTCCGAAAAATAGTGGCGCAACTTCCGTGCTGTCACGAATACTCCATAAGCTAGTGACGAGGGGTAACCTCGGCAATGCCCATGATGATGAACTTAGGGTTTCACAAAAAAGAGAACATTGGGGATGCCCATCCTAGATAGCCATCTCTGCAGCAGCAAGATTCCGCCGGAACGCCACCTTCCACACCCCGCCTTGGCAAGCCTCAGCCATCAAGAGAAAAGGCTCTGCACAGATTGCGAACAACTCAGGAACCTCGTGGCGTAAGGGCCGCACGCCTAGGGGTCAAGCCAGAAAAGGGTATCCCTTCCATCACCTATGGAAATGGAGAGCCCCTTTCGGATTGTCGGCTTGATATCCTGGTTGGATCTCCAAAACTTAGATCCCTCCTGGCGTTCACATGCCATAAGCGGCCAACCACGAAGGTATTTAGCTTTTTATGGATGTAGCCAAAGGCTGCCATCGTCCCTCAGGATCCTCCATACCCATCTAAGCATCAACGCCACATTCATGTGAAGAGATGATAGAATACCTACGCCCCCAAATGTCTTTGGTGGTGCAAATGTTAGCCCACTTGACCATATGGTACTTTTGGTGACCATCATTAGCCGTCCATAAGAATCAAGACAACTCCTTGTCAAAGCTGGCGTGGACACCTTCTTGCAGGAGATAGATCCCCATGATATACACGGGGAGGTTGGAGAGACAAGACTCCATGAGGATAGTCTTGCTCCCTTTGGAGGTGAACCTCCCTTGCCATGGCTCAGATTTCGCTTTTACCCAACCCATCAGTGGCTACAGGTCCTTGGTCAGGATCCTGGTGTCCCTGGCTGCCCTGTTAGGTTTTGTCCCACATCGAAAGATTGATGTGAGGGCACCCTGATACGTCCATTTTGCATCACTATTCTATGTCTTAATTCACTATTATTCATTGATATATTTCGTATTGAGAGGTGATCCTTATGTTATTTCATCTGTTTTTGCATGGTTGATGACTTTTGGAGCATGGACCGCTGCAGTCAGGATTCTGATGGAAAAGGTGCTGTTTGGAGGCAAAATTCGCAAAGATCAGAAAATCCAGGAAAATATACGGAAAATCCTATTTTTCCAGAAGACTAAGGATGCCAGAAGACGGAGTGGAGATGGGCCACAGGGGGCCCACACCACCCCATGGCGCGGGCAGCCCTAGGCCACGTCAGGAGGTGGTGTGGCCACCCTGGCCCAGTCAAGCCTCTCCCCTTTGGCGTATATCATCCTCCCGAAACCCTAAGACTCGGGGAGCAACCACAGAAAGATTCCGCTGCCTCTGCGGGGTATCACTACAAATCAAGTTAAGAAGAAGTTATTCTCATTATCACTGAAAGGAAGAGCTGAGGAATGGTATAAGCTGCTAAAGAATGGTCAAGCTCTGGAATGGGAGGAAATAGTGCCTCTCTTTTATTCAAAGTTTTATCCTCCTAGTGAGATTCATAAAGATCGGAATCAAGTATACAACTTTTGGCCTCTTGATGGAGAGAGTACAGCTCAAGCCTGGGGGAGATTGAAGTTACTAATGCTCAAATGTCCCATTCATGAGCTCCCCAACAATATTATTATCAATAACTTTTATGCAAGGCTCCCTCTACATGACAAGGATTTATTGGATGCTTCTTGTGCTGGATCATTCACTTGTATGGAAGAAGAAGCTAAATGGGATCTTCTGGACCGTATTCAAGATAATGCTGAAGCTTGGGAGAATGACAAAGGTAGAAAGTCAGGTATAAATTATGATTATGAATGCATTGAATCTTTTATGGGAACTGATGACTTTCAAAATATTAAAAATGCTTATGGTCTAGACTCTCAAGCTATTGCTTCTTACTTTAAGGCTTTTGCTTCCTACATTGAAGTGCCTAAAAAGAAGTGGAATAAGTATCATGAACCTTATAAATATATTGCTAAGAGTGTTCCTGCAAGAAATACTGAAGTTTATGCTGCTAATCATGTTTTACCTAAACCTTACATTGAGAAAATGCCTTTCCCAGTTAAGATAAAGGAACATTCTATGATGGCTAGTATGGTAGATGAAAGTATGAATAAAGCTGTTGAACCTGATAAACAAAAGGTTGATGAACCTATAATAGCAAACGTGAAAGACTTTGTCACTAAGTATGAAGAAGAGGGACACACTATCCTTTGTAAGGATACCTCTAATATTGTTTCACATAGTAGTGTTATGAGAGCTAGTATTCCTGTGTTTGCTGTTAGAATAAGTGATCATTGCTATGATGGTCCTTGTGATAGATATATTGTTAAGTTTATGCATGATACTGAAAGTTACTATGAGAGAGGGAAAAGTGTTCTTATGTATCTCAATAATATCAAGTTTCCTCGTTTTATGCTGAAATTTTTTATGTTGCACATCTTTTGCCTTCTTATGCAAGTTGCCTCTGATTTCAACAACTTGTTTGTTTACAAAATTCCCTTGCATAGGAAGTGGGTTAGACTTAAATGTGTGTGTTTTTGCTTCTTAATGCTCTCTTTCACCTCAATTCATATCCTTATGAGAGCTTCTTCGAAATTATCATGCCCATCTTAATGGCTATAAAGAAAGAGCTTTTTGAGAGACAACCCAATTTGTTTTTGCTTTCAGTTTGTTTTTGTTTCTTTGAGTCTTGGAAGTTATTACTTCGGTAATAACCGCTCCTTATCCGTTTTATTTGGTTTTTGTGTCAAGATCAACCTCTAATGAGAGAGAAGTAATATTTGGGGAAGTTGTTGTCCCGAAAGAGATTTTTTGTGCTTCACCGTAAAAATTTGTGAGAGATCTCTGTATGTTAGATTGAGCTGTATTTGTTTGTGCTTCTTCCCTAGGTTGTTATTTAACTTTTGTTAGTTTTGCACTTTTTGATTTGAGCAACAGAAGATTTTCGAAAAAATGATCTTTACCTGCTGGTCTGTTTTGACAGATTTTGCCAATCTTGCATTTGCTTCTTTATTCGATTTCCTTTTTGAATTCTTTTTGGGTTTTCAGAAGGAGTTGCTACAGTAGCTTATGTTTTGATGGTTTTCAGTTGAAGTTGGACTCAAAAGGTTTTATCACTTCACTTATACTAATGTTGCTAATGAGAACTGTGTGAAGTTTTGTGTGAAAGAAATTTCCAGGAAGTGGAGATAATGGTGTAATAAGGAAGAGAAGGGTTTTATGACTCAAGTAATAAGTGTATGAAGATGAAGATATTGATGTTATTCAAGTGATGACTCTGGAAGAATCTACTAGATACCAAATTCAGAGACCTGCATAGTCTGTTTTCAAATAGGTAACAGTTCTGGAAAGAAAAGTTCCACGAAAATACTATCCAACTATATTTTTGCAGTTTTCAGTTAATAAGGAAAGCTACGAAGAGAAAGAGAGACGGAAACGGATCCAGGGTGGCTCACACCACCCTGTGGCATGGGCCCTCCCCTGGCCGCGCCACCAGGTGGTGATTCCACCCCGGACTCCGTCTCCAACCCGTTTTCACCCAGTACCTTCCTCTTGTTATGAAACTTCGTAATATATAACCCCCGGATCTTCCGAGGTTCGTATATCGTGTTTTAGTCATGTTTTTGTTTCGATCTGTTTCTGCCAGGTAGACCCCTAGACTTGTAGCCACAATGTCTTCCACTGGATCAACCGAGGGAGATTCCTTAGAAGAGATCATCAACCCATACATGAGAGAGTTGAAGATCCATCCCAAGGAGTTGTTGCTCGAAGGTAGGGAGGTCCGGATTAAAGAGGTTCAAGGCCCTAAGGGTAAAGTAAGTTTGGAGGACAGGAAGGACGGAACAGATGCAGACTGGGGGGAAAGTTCCCCGTCACAGTTTGGCTCCACGGTCACTTCCTCCACACACCAAGAATCCCTTCCATACCTTTATCCATAACCATGCAGGAAAAGAAGATTCCAAGAGGGAAGAATGGAAAAATAATCACAAGAGCTGGGATCCACAAACTGAAATGATTATGAGCCGTATTGAGCACAACTCGGAGTTGATTCGTACTCTCACCTTCAAGATTGAGGACTTTGGGAAACTAATCAAAGAGCTGATTAAGAGGATACCACCACCACCTAAGGAGTAATTCGTCATCAGGTTTGGCATCCCCTTGGTTTGTTCCAAGCTTAGGGGAGTGCCGCGGTATCACATCACTATCTTCTATCTTTTTACCTTTTTAGTAGAATCATCTCTACTACTATAATGTGGTAGTTGGAAATTTAAATTTACCTACCGCCAAAACAGCTCTGGCTCAATTACCGCCGTTGATTTTGCAGAGTGAATCCATATCTACCGTTCATCGAGCACGACTGGGATGAATCTAACGACCAACGTTCATTGGATTCGCCCCTGCGCTGGTACCGCTCAGCGTGTGCAGAACCCGCTTCCAGGGGCCAGGCAATTTTTCTAGAAAGAAGCATATACGCAGCAGGCGATCCTCACGTGAAGTGAATCACTGTTTGCTCTCTACTCATGAGGATCTTCTGTGCACGCGAAAGATCCTGTAATTGAAGAGAAACTTGAGACTTGATCGGTAGTAGTATGTCTAAGGTAGTACTGCCCATCCGATTAGCATATTTTGATGAAGGTTTCCTTGGCATTATTATTTTTGTTTGGAAGTGTGTCTTGTATGGAGGGTTTTGTTTTCTCGATAGATTAAAATTACTGATAGGCCATAGTCGTTCACTTTCTTGGAAATACTAGAGCCAGCCTAAATACCGACTGAGATTGTACAAACCAATTTATAAATTTGTCCAAAATTTATCAAAATTCTTTAAATTAGATAAAAAATTGTACATGGAAAAAAATTCTTTGGTTGAATATTTTCCTGATCATAATCGGGAAACCGGTTTCTGGCGAGTTATAAAAAATACCTGTCAAGAAAAAAACAAACTTTATGTTGTTTGATTTTTGGAAAAAATTATATGCCTTTGTGGAGGTAGTAGGTGAAAGTTACTCCTACATGGTGTGCATATGAAATATATTTTTGAAATTTTTGAGATATAGTTTTCTTTTCACCTCATATTTGTGCTCATATGACAACCGTCTTTTTAAGTAAAACATATCCAATTAAAACCGTTTACTCCACATTTTTACCACATTATTCAATTTCAACAAACATAAAATATGTTAGGATATAGTTATATAAATTTATTACATATTGAAAATGTGATCCCATTTTTTTAATCTCAATTTTTTGGGAAATGAGAGATAATGAGGTTAGTCGGGGACTAGATTATACTTGAATTTGTGCTTGCCGCAATAGGATATATACTTTGAATCAATGAATGACCAACACTCAGGTTATTCATATCAATACATTTTAGTAGTAACTATTTTATAGTTGTTTTCTTCTATCAAATGTAGACGTGCAAAGCACGTGCAATTTACTAGTATCATGAATAGAGTAGTTATTATGTAGGATGGTTTGCATTATGGAAGTGCCCTCTCTCTCATTAGATATGTATCCCTTGGTGTGAGTTTCCGTTATGGAATATTAATGAGAAGTTCTATCATTCACTCTTTTGCGTAGCTTATATTAGTTTTCAATTCGTGGTTATATGATTGATCTTGTTGTTAGTATTGGTATCACTTTGGGATCATTGAGTTAATTTAGTTGGTTTTGGCAAACCTGGCTCGGTCAGTAGCACACTATTTTTGAGAGATGAAAGAAAAGATAAAAGTACCTCTAAAGAGAAATAATTTCATCATCTTTCTTTCTTTATTTGCTCATAAGTCTAGTATTCTCTAGTTAAGATCTTTTGTGCTTCCAAGGAAGATTGCATGTTTGTCTTTATAATTTGTATGTTTGGTTGTTTCCCTCAACTCTTGTACTTGCTACCCAGCTTTGCTAGCCAAAAACCTGTACTGAGAGGGTATTCTTCTCGTGCATCCATCTCCTTTAAACCAAAACCCATGCCATTTGTGTCCACCATACCTACCTAGTAGCATTATTGCTATTCCAAGTAAATTCTTGTTTTATCTACCTCCCAAATTAAACTTGTTATGTGAAAATTAGTGATTAAAGCACCATTTTTCCATGGTAAATAAGAAGATTGCTGAGATACTTGTTGTCTGCTTGCCTTGTCATTTTGATATGGGGATTCTTCCGTATCATCGGGCAAGGGGCACCCCGTTGGCGGTTCTCAATGATACACATATGCTTACGATGACAAGAACTTACCGGTGACTAAACTTGAGTAGCATGAGGAGCGACCCTCGTATTCAAGGGACATGAGATTCTCAACTTACAACTTGTCAATGCATATCCTCATATTTGATCACTTTAACCTTAATCACCTAAAGATGCCTATGATAGGGGCAATGAGAGCTGAAAGCTAGTAAGTATCATAATTTTTGGGAGCTCTTTATGAGACTTGCAATCCCTGCTTCCCTCTTTGAAGGGCCTTTCTTTTACTTTGTAGTTGAGTCAGTAAACCTATTCCCTTCTACCTCAGCAAGTATTTTGAGTTGTTGTGTTTCATTCATTCATATGATGATTTATGCAATCATGTCTTTTGTTCCTTGTTTTGCACATTGCTCTTATCTTGATGTTTACTACTTTGAAAGCTATCTTCGAAAAACCAGCTATTTGTGAACTCCAGCAAATTATCAACTATTCTTCGACGAAGAGCTAAGTTTGCCATTACCAATTATGATTCACTTTATGTATCTTTATTGTGTTTCCTTTACTCATTACAAGTTGAGTTATAAAATAGTGAGTTGTCTTCTATTATGATCTATGCTTTTGATGAATGTGATGCTTCTTGTCCGTATTGTTTTATCGACCCTTCACTCCATAAACCTGAGGCCATGTTTATTGAGCTCAGTTTCGCTTGAGGACAAGCGAAGTCTAAGCTTGGGGGGAGTTGATACGTCCATTTTGCATCACTATTCTATGTATTAATTCACTATTATTCATTGATATATTTCGTATTAAGAGGTGATACTTATGTTATTTCATCTGTTTTTGCATGGTTGATGACTTTTGGAGCATGGACCGCTGCAGTCAGGATTCTGATGGCAAAGGTGCTGTTTGGAGGCAAAATTCGCGAAGATCAGAAAATCCAGGAAAATATACGGAAAATCCTATTGTTCCAGAAGACTAAGGATGCCACAAGATGGAGTGGAGATGGGCCACAGGGGGGCCACACCACCCCATGGCGCGGGCTGCCCTAGGCCGCGCCAGGAGGTGGTGTGGCCACCCTGGCCCACTCCAGCCTCTCCCCTCTGGCGTATATCATCCTCCTAAAACCCTAAGACTCTCGCCGCCTCTGCAGGGCGGAAAACACCGAGAGAGAAAGATCTCTCCGGCAGACAGATTTCTGCCGGGGGAATTCCTTCCCGGAGTGGGGAGATCGTCGCCATCAACACCATCATCAAGATGGACTTCATTGAGATCATCATCATCATCACCACCACCATCATCACCATCAGCACCCTCATCACCATCTCCATATAGCTGTAACAATTGCGTTGAATCTTGCATAGTTCATAGGGGAAACTTTCCCGGTGTTGATTACTCTTTGTAGTTGATGCTATTGAGTGAACCATTGAATTATTGTTTATGTTCACATTGCTATACATCATTATTCCATCTCTGATCATGATCCATATGATGTCTTGTGAGTAGTTCGTTTTGTTCTTGAGGACATGGGAGAAGTCTTGTTGTTAGTAGTGGAGTTATGTTGAGAAAGATTCAATAGATTGTTATTTAAGTTGTGGTGTACTTCTTCTAGTGGTGTCATGTGAACGTCGACTACATGACACTTCACCTATATGGGCCTAGGGGAATGCATTGTGTATTTGGCTACTAATCGTAGGGGTTGCCGGAGTGACAGAAACCTGAACCTCCGTTAGGAAACCATTGCACAAGGGACGTAAGGGTCTTAGAGTTTAAAGTTGCGGTTAGGTTTCTACCTTAATTACTTTCTTGTACTTACGGATGTTTGCAAGGGGTATAATCACAAGTATGTATTAGTCTAGGATGGGGCGGTACATTAGCATAGTTTCACCCACACAACACTTAGCAAGCTAGAGAAGATTAATCAGCTATATGAAGCGAAAGCACTTGACAGTCTTCCCGTGTGTCCTCGAGAACGTTTGGTCATCTTAAGTAATACAATCGGCTTATCCTTTGCTGCAGAAAGGATTGGGCCACTTGCTGCATTTATTCCTACTGTCTTTTATTTACTCGTATTTTGTTTACTTGCTTTATCAAAAACCCATAAAAATCCATTTGCTAAGTATTTGCAGAGAATTCCTGATCCATACCACTAGCCAGCACCTTCTGCTCCTCGTTGGGTTCGACACTCTTACTTATCGAAAATACTGCGATACACCCCCTATACTTGTGGGTCATCAAACCCAACTTATAAGGTGGGGCAAACCTCACCTATCAGGCTAGTCTTTTGGGTTGAGTTAGGTGATACGTTGCTAACGTATCCATAATTTTTGATGTTCCATGCTTGGTTTTATCTACTTTCTTATGTTTTGTCCACACTTTGGAGTACTTTCTATACACTTTCTTGGACTAACCTATTAACAAGAGCCACAGTGCGAGCTGCCTGTTTTCTGTTGTTTTTGGTTCCAGGAAAGTCAGAAAATGAATATTCTCGGAATTGGACGGGACAAAAGCCAAAGTCAGTTTTTCACCGAGGGACACCCGGAGCCAGAATACGAGACGAAGACGGGCTAGGGCCCGACCACACAACCTGGCCGCGCGGGCCAGGCCAGGCTGCACCAGGGGGTGGTCTGGACACCCCAGGCACCCCCTCGGCCTCTCCTTTCGCCTATAAGATGCCTTCGATACAGAAACCCTAAGTACCCGATCAAAATTCCATGAAAGAGTCTGTAGCCGCCGTCATCTCCATCCCTAGATCGGGAGGGATCTGAAGCTCTTCCCGACACCCTACCAGAGAGGGGAATTCACCCTGGAGGCCTCCTTCATCATCATGCAAGCCTCTGGTGTGATGCGTGAGTAGTTCATCTCTGGACTACGGGTCCATGTAGTAGCTAGATGGCTGGTTCTCATCCTTTGTGCTATCATGTTTAGATCTTGTGAGCTCCGTTCATGATCAAGATCATTTATTTGTAATTCATACATGTTGTGTTTGCGGGGATCCGATGGATATTGAGATGCTATTTCAGATTGATTATTGATTCTATCATGTCTTTGTTATTTGTGATCTTGCATGCTTTCCGTTGTTAGTAGCTATCTTGGCCAAGTAGATGCTAGCAACTCCAAGAGTAAGTATTTATGCTCGATAGTGGGTTCATGCCTCTAGTAATCTGGGGAAGTGACAGAAATCTCTATGGTACTAGATGTGTTGTTGCTACTAGGGAGAAAACAACAATCCTTTGTTCATAGAACAATCGTATTGTTTACTTTACACGCAATGTGTAATGCAATTATCCGTTGCTTGCAACTTAATACTGGAGGGGGTTCGGATGATAACCTGAAGGTGGATTATTAGTCATAGATGCAGTTGGATTACGGTCTATGTATAATAATGCCCAATCAAGTCTCAAAGGAGTCAAGGTGAGTAGTATATGCTTGTATGCTTTCTCGATGTTTGTCAATTGCCGCGCTGTAATTTGTTCACCCAACATGTCATCTATCTTAAGGAGAGCCACCACTAGTGAACTATGGACCCCGTTCCTTTCTTTTATCATCAATCTAAAATCAACTGTTTACTGTTTTGTGTTTAGTTTCTGCAAACTATTACTATCTTTCAATCGATACGTTAAATCCTTTGTTTTCAGCAAAACCAGTGAGATTGACAACCTCACTGTAAGTTGGGGACAAAGTTCTATGGTTGTGTTGTGCAGGTTTCCACATTGCTGCTGGCACCGGTAGTGCGCCCAGCCAAAGTCCAGCTAGCAACACCTTTGAGGTGTTTCCTTGCTCCTACTGGTTCGATTAAACCTTGGTTTCATAATTGAGGGAAAACTCGCTGTTGTGCTCATCATACCTTCCTCTTGGGGTTCCCCAATGAGCTCGTTATTACACGAGTCAGCAAGGATTTTTCTGGCACCGTTGCCTGTGAGTCAAGGACATCTTCACAAGGGGATTCCCTCATAACCAATCTCTTTACTTTGTTATTTTTGTTTTTCTTATTTTACTTTTGCTTTGTTTGCTTGTTTCATTATCAAAAACACAAAAAATTAGTTTTACTAGTTTGCTTTCTTTATTAAAAACACAAAAAATGACTACTCTCGAAAATACTAAGTTGTGTGACTTCAGTAGCACCAACAACAATGATTTCATGAGCACACCTATTGCTCCACCTATTTCTGAAGCTACTTTCTTTGAAATAAAACCTGCTTTACTCAATCTTGTTATGAGAGAACAATTTTCTGGTATTGGTAATGAAGATGCTGCTGCTCATCTAAATAACTTTGTTGAACTATGTGAGTGATACATCCAAAACATATCTACTTTCCCGAACACTTTTGCTATTGTTTTTCCTCTAAACTTGTGTGATTTGGATACAACTAACATGGACTGACGCTGTTTTCAGCAGAATTACCTTGGTGTCTAGTTTTTGTGCAGAAAATCAACTATCAGGAAAACTCCCGGAAAATATGCAAAAAATTCTATTTCACCAGAAGACTCCCGGAACCAGAATACGAGACGGAGTGGGGCTGGGGCCTGGATACACCACCTGGCCGCGCTAGGGGGTGGTCTGGCCGCCCCAGGCACCCCCTCGGTCTCCCTCTTCGCCTATAAGTTGCCTCCTGACCTAAAAACCCAGGGGGTTCGACGTTTTTCCAGAAAGAGTTTCGCTCCGCCGCCATTACCAGATTCCGCGATTCGGAACCAGAAACTCCGTTCTGGCACCCCGCCGGGACGGGGAATTGGAGGAGATCATCATCACCATCATCATCACCATCGCTTCTCCATCGACCATCCATGTTTCCCCCAGCTATGAGTGAGTAATCCCCCGCTTTAGGCTATGAGGATGGTAGGGATTGGATGAGATCGTTCATGTAATGGCATCGGATTGTTAGGGCATGGTGCCTAGTATCTACTATTAGTGCTTTTTGACTTTGTTGCAACTCGTTATGCTTAATGCTTGTCACTAGGGCCCGAGTGCCATGATTTCAGATCTGAACATGTTATTGATTCATTATGATAGTATTGTTTATGGTCTTACCTGCAAGTTGTATACACATATTGTTGTCCGGAACCAAAGGCCCTGAAGTGACAAAAATCGGGATAACCGGAGGGAATGGCTTTGATGTGAGGATCACATTTGTTCACGGAGTGTTAATGCTTTGCTCCGATGCTCTATTAAAAGGAGCACCTTAATTGCCAGTAGTTCCCTTGAGGCCCCGATACAAACGGGCTGGCAGGACAAAAGATGTTGTGCAAGTTCTCATTGCGAGCACGTATGACTATATATGGAACACATGCCTATTATTATCTAGTACTTGGATGCTTATTCTTATTCATCTGCAAATGCCCTTTGTTCTGATTGCTATATGAATTGTCTTGTCCATGCAACGCTCGTCCATCCATCCCTATGCCTACCGCGCTTAATCCTACTTTTTGCTGCAATTGTTACTACTGTCTTTACTTTTACTACTGCTATTACTTTACTATTCCTACTACAAAACTGTTGCTACTGATAAACTGCTGTGAGCAAGATTGTTTCCAGGTGCAGCTGAATTGACAACTCAGTTGTTAAGGCTTATAAATATTCTTTGGCTCCCCTTGTGTCGAATCAATAAATTGGGTTTCACTTCCCTCGAAAATACCGCGATACACCCCCTATACTTGTGGGTCATCAAGACTATTTTTTGCCGCCATTGTCGGGGAGCATAGCTCTATTTATCAAGTCCACTTGAAATCATTATTGTTCACTGCCATCCATTCATCATGGGTAAGTCTCGTGATGGCAAGGTTCCTATTTTACCATCCACTACAAGAAGAGGTACGGTTCTGAACACCTCTGTTGCTCTTGATTCACCATCTGTTATGAGTAAGTTCCTTACACCACCACATACACATGTTACACACACTGCTACTACTGCTGAATCTGAAACTTCTGATACTTATGATGCTGCTTCTACTGTGCTTGATAAGAGTGGTTCATTAGGTCCTTTCCTAGATGCTACGATTGCTAGAACTATAGCTGGAAATACTGAAACTCCTAATGAAGACACTACTACACCTGTTAGTTCACGTGAGTCTAGAGAGAGCTATGATATTGAATACGGTTATATTGAGATGACCGATAAATTTATTAAAGAATGTCAAAACACCCATGATAGGAGTGCTGCTAAGAGTCTCCTTGAGAGGCGTACTATAAAACCCAAATTGTCTCCTAATGTTAAGTTTGCTGCATCTCCCATAAACATTAAAGATAAAGATTATGATTTCTCTCTTAATCTATCCTATATAGCTATTGTTGAGAAAGAACCTTTTTGTGGGACTAAAAATGAAAGTGTGGTAGCACATATGACTGAGCTTTCTACCATGAGTGGCATGTTTTCTGATGATATTAAGATGCACACCTACTTTGTTGCTAAATTTTTCCCTTTTTCACTAAAAGGAGAAGCTAAAACTTGGTTTAATAATCTACCTCTTGGATCTATTGATAGCCCTGATTGCTTGATTAGTACCTTCCTACAGAAATATTTTCCTCCTAGTGCTAGACATGCTATTTTGTAGGAACTTTTTGATTTTAAACAGGGAGAAAAGGAGATATTGCCTAAATCTTGGGCAAGGTTTTGTGCTTTGATTCATGCACAAGCTGGATGTCCTTTACCTAAGAATGAGCTTCTTGATATATTTTATAATGGACTAACTGAAGAATCTAGGACATACCTGGATAGTTGTGCTGATTGTGTTTTCAGGAATAGGACTCCCAAGGA
This sequence comes from Avena eriantha, assembly GCA_910589775.1. Classification (NCBI taxonomy): domain Eukaryota; kingdom Viridiplantae; phylum Streptophyta; class Magnoliopsida; order Poales; family Poaceae; genus Avena; species Avena eriantha. Next base: position 116,594,611 of record OU342742.1, on the reverse strand, counting down.
AGCTGAGGAATTAATGGCTAGAATAAGCAAGAACTATGAAGAATGGACTCCTCCTGAACCAGCTATACCTGAAACACTTATACCTGAACCAGCTATACCTGCGCCTATGCCAACATCTAAGAAGAGGGGAGTCATTGAACTAAATGATGAAGTAATGAAGGAAGCTAAGAAATGTCTTAAGGAGAAGGGAATTAAAGCTGCATATGTCAAGAATTTACCTCCTATAGAAGAATTATGTAAGCCAATTCCCCACTCATCCACTATTGAGGTACACTCTCTCCAACATTTTGATGAAGGTGATATCCCTTACTCTAAACCTCCTGATCAATGCTTAGAAGAATTTGATGTTTTTATTGTTAAGCAAGATACTTTTAATAAAAGGGTGCAAAATCATCTAATGGAAAACACTAGAGCTATTGTTGAGCTGAAGGATATTGTGGAAAGAACCTCTAATGATGTTAAAATGCTTGTTAAACATTTTCAAATGGTTCAAACTCAAATTGATCAGCTTATTAAAGTACAAAACGACTTGCTAGTTAATGCTACCAAAGAAAAACATGCTTATGAAATTAAAACTAGAAGTGGTGTTGCTACCCAGGATCCTCTATATCCTGAGGGGCATCCCAAAAGAATTGAGAAGGATTCTCAACAAGTTGAAAATAGTGGTACTACTCATAAGAAAAGAAAAAAGAAACATAAAACTATTGTAGAACCCCCTGAACCTGCTAAAGATCCTAATAGTATATCTGTCTCTGATGCTGAAACTGAAAGTGGTAATGAAGAAAATGATGTTCCTGATAAAGAAAACATTGAAGAAGAACCTGAAACACACACTAAGAATACTAAATACACTAAAGAAGATTTTGTTGCTAAGAAACATGGTAGTTAAAGACAGCCTTGGGTCCAAAAACCTATGCCTTTCCCCGATAAGAAACACAAGTCAAAGGAAGATGAACACTATAATAAGTTTTGTGAGTGGATGAAACCTTTATTCTTGCAAATTGCTTTGACGGATGCTATTAAATTGCCTCCTTATTCAAAGTATGTGAAGGATATTGTCTCGAATAAAAGGAAGATCCCTAATGAAGAAATTTCTACTTTGCTTGCCAATTATTCCTTTAATGGTAAGGTTCTAAAGAAACTTGGAGACCCATGGATTCCAACTATCCCGTGCTCTATTGAAAATAGTTATGTTAGAACTGCTTTGTTCGATTTGGGAGCAGGAGTTAGTGTTATGCCTTTTTCTCTCTATAAGAGACTTCAACTGGAAAAAAATTAATACTAACTGATATATCTTTACAAATGGCTGATAAATCTTCTACTATTCCCGTGGGTATATGTGAAGATGTACCTGTTCAAGTGGCTCATAATTGCTTGATATTAACTGATTTTGTTGTGCTTGAAATGCTCGAAGATGATAATATGTCTATTATTCTCGGGAGAACTTTTCTTAATACTGCAGGAGCTGTTATTAATTGTAATCAAGGAAAGGTGACTTTCAATGTTAATGATAAGGAGCATACTGTCTATTTCCCCAAGAAGATTGATAGGACTTATGGTTTGAATTCAATTGAACATGTTGAGGGCATTCAAGTTGGAGAAATATATTTTCCCATACCACGAGAAAAATATGAAACTATTATGATTGGGACCATTGTTATCAAGGTTGAGGTAACATAATCATTAGTGGAATACAAAGTTTTGTTTCATATAAAATTGTTTTGGTAACAAGACCTGATCAACCTTGTTAACAAAAGGATTTTAATGAACAAAACAATGTTTTCACCATGATTATCTCTGCTTATTTCTATTCTATCCATTTTAGTTTTTGCTTTCGTTTAGTTTACTTTTCTGTTGTTAGTTGCTTGGATGTTAGAGTGTATTAGAACTTCTTAAGCTTTAGCTTTGTTTTGTCATTGCATCATTCCTGTCAGAAAATCATTCATCTATGCCTGAAAATTGCTCAAAAATAAAGTGTCTCGAAAAATTTCAGAAAATTCATATTAAATTTTTACGTGAAAAAAGGGGCAGAGAAGTGCCTGGAAGGTACCAGGGGGGCCACCAGGCAGGCACACCACCTGGTGGCGTAGCCAGCCCAGGGGCGCGCCTGGCCATGGTGTGGGCCACCTCTGGCCCTCCACTCACTCTCTCACTTCCCACTTTCTTCTCTCTCTCTCGAGAAAACACCAGTTCATTGCTCGAAATCGTGTTCTTGCTATTCTTGCCCTCGATTTTTCGATCTCCTTGCTCAGCCTATCTTTGCTGCTGAAATTTGGAGCAATTGTTCTCCGGTATGTGATTCCTCCGCTTGTCTAAGTAGATTTGTGTTTAGTGGAGTATATCTTGAGTATTTTGCTGTTGTAGGTGACATGATATGAGAGCTTGTAAGCTTGTTCAATGCTTAGAGATATAGTTTTGATGCATGTTTAGGCCTCTACAAGTCCCTATGAGTAGTGCCCTTCATTATATATTCACTTTGCAATCACTTGTTTAATGGATGTTTAAATTTCAAAATATCAAAGGTGAACAACCACACCTTTGGAGAAATATTTGAGAGGGATGCACCTAGGAGGTCAAGGCCTTCAAGATCAGCCTCCCAGTTTAGACCTTCATACAACGAAGATCTCATTGCACCACACATTGGTAATGAAGGAGATGAGGGGGATGCTCACCCATCTACTTTTCCTTGTTATACCTTCTTACAAGCTGCAAGGATTCTCGATGATTTATTGCTATTGATCCAGAGGGTTGGTTTGACCTCATACATGGAAGATGAGAGTGAGCAATATGCTATGCTCACTAAAACTTTCGTTGAGAGTTTCGTTTTCACTAACACCCCCTATCAGTCAACTGTTTCCTTAAGAATTTATAATCTACCGTTTACCATGCCATTGGAAAGATTTTGCAGCATTATAGGTATAGGCATGACAGGGACCGTGAAGAAGATTCAAGGGCGACCCGCTGATTTGCTGGAGCTCTATCGAGGTGTGACCAATGACGATGACCACGTCGCTCAGCGCGGGAAGATAAGAAACATCCAACTCCCAGCTCTTAGATACTTTGCCTATTATCTTGCTACTAGCATTCTTGGTAGGAAGAATACGAGTAATATCGCCAACTATCATTTAGCCTTCCTCGCTGCTGCGCTCAATAATGATACTCGGTACAATCTTGGCTCTCTCATTGCTCACCGCCTAGCTGCTAGGGGACCTATTTATGGGGGCATCATCGCTTCATGTATGGTCAATAAATTAGAGCTTTCTGTGGATCCAAATGATACTATATTGGCACCACAAAGGCTTGACCTTGTTGCCATGAAAACACATCACTTCATCACTGCTGATTCTGATATGGACAGTTTAGTATAAAGGATGTTGTTTACTGACGGGGATGAAAGGGAGATTCCTTTGCCACAATCTACTTTGTTCAGTGTTCACAGGAGGCCGTGGTCGCGCTCCAAGGAGGAGGTGGATGAGCAGCTCCACTTGCTTGGTTTCCACAGGCAGCACCAGGAGGATGTGCCCTCCTACGATTAATCTGCACACTACGGTGGGGCATCCTCGAGCTCGCACCAGGATGAGGGTACCTCCTCACCGTACTACGGAGGTGCTCCATCTTGGCCAGCTTAGGATTGATACCCACTTAGGCTAAAAGCCTAAGCTTGGGGGGAGGTACACCGACATCACACTCATCTTCATATCATGATTCGTCGGTACTTTGTATATTCACGTTTTGTTCTCTTTTTAGTTTTCATTCTTTCTTTGCTTTTGCCTTCTAAAACACAATAAGACCAAAAATATTTCTGTTGTTTCTCTTTGTTTGCTTCTTCTTCTTTTTTCCTTGGTTTGCTTTTCCCTCTTTGCTTTGTTTGAACTATCCAAAAAACCCAAAAAGATTTTGCTTTGCTTATTCTTCCTTTTTGGTTCTTTCTGTTAAAAATCGAAAACACCAAAAATATTTGTTGCTCTTCTTTGGTTTTGTGAGTTTGTTGCAGGGTTCAGCAGTCCTCAATGGAATTTGGTTTCATGTTATTATTCAAGCCACACAAGTAAAGGGCGATAATGAGGATTAATGACAACTTGAGGTGTGGTGAGAGGCTGGTAACGAACTCTATTTGTTTTTCATTTTTGTACATATACTCATCATTGTGGGCATGCTTAGTCTGTTCATGTAGGGTGTATGTTATTTATGGATGCTTAGTAGTTCTTGCTTTCTTATGATTAGCTCCAGCTCGCTAATAGTTTGTAGCATGTCATATGAATGTTTGCTTGCATTGCTCTATTCATAACTTGGTATGACACTATGGTATCCTCCTTTAAATGTTTCACTTGAATTGACTTGGCACATGCTCATGCATGCATATGACTGAAACAATAATCAGTTAAGCCTCGATGAAGTATTTTTCCTCAGGGGTCTTGAATCACTTTCATGCCATGATTAGTTTTGTTTTGTTGCAAGCATGATTATGACAATTATTGCTCTCTCGTTTGTCGCTCCCTTGCTTTTGGTAGCCTTCACTTGCACTGAGTATTAGCTTTACTCGTGTTTCCAACTCCCTAAACCAAATATTGCCATAAGTGTCCACCATACCTACCTATTAGCATCATTTGCTATTACGTGCATGCTTAGTATGCCTTGTTTTCTTTCGAATAAAATGTTTGCTTGTTATGAGAAAGTTAGTTAGTAAAGCTCTCACGAACTTGATGGCACACTTTACTTTCTTGCACTAAATAATCCTGAACCATTGAGTCCATTTTTGTTGCGTATATGCTTGCGCTTTATAAGTTGAAGTTAGCAGAACCATGTATCATGGGGAATGCTTACAACATTGCACGGGTACTTTGTACCCCGTTGATATCATGATTCTTTTGCTTATGGATCCCGACGGTGTGAAATAAAAGGGGAACTTGTAAGATCATGGAGTTTGTATATGTGTTAAAGAAACGCCTAGGCCGCTAGCCTAAGCCATGCCTAATCATGGTGGAAACTTGCAGCATAACCATAATGAGCATTCTATGAAGCATCCTCAATAAAAACCTATGCAAATAGCAAATAAAAAGATTGCTGAGATGCTCATTGTCTGCTTGCCTTGTCATTTTGATTATGGGATAGCTCCTGTATCATGTGCAAGGGGTACCCCGTTGGCGGTTCTCTATGATACATATATACTTACAACGACAAGAGCTTACTTGTGACTGAAGTTGAGTAGCATGAGGTCTGGTACTCGTAAGTAAGGGGCATGAGATTTTAGCTTATAACTTGTCAAGCATATCCTCTTAGTTGTGTCACTTTAACCTCAACCATTTAAAGATGCTTATGATAGGGGCAATGAGAGCTCAAAGCTAACGAGTACCATACTTTCAGCATTTGGAAGCCTTTCAAATTATTCAAAACCTTTTCATTTCTTTCTTGAGTCTCCACATATTCTATGAGCACTTGCTTGAGAGCATAGTTGTCATTCTTAGTGTAATATGCTTGTCTCAAAACATGATTATTTGTGTTATGACTTTGATGCTTGTATCTTTGATATCTTTACTTCTAGTCTTCACTTGAACTTCAGAGGTGCCTTGGCATTTATGTTTGCTCTACAATTAAAGGCAAGTGAGATACCACTCTATCATTCCTTTTTATGAGCATTGCAATGTTGCTTATGTTTGTGTTTCATGCTACTTATTATTTTTGAGTTGGGATCTCTTCATAGCTTGCATTGATTATTAAGTAAATTTAGTTGAATACTCCTTATTATGAATTGCCTAAGTAGTTGATCACATCCTGAGAATATATACATCTTATGAAGCAAATGTGTTCGTGAAAGTTTCTTTTATCGCACTCAGTTTTCAACTGAATTGCTTGAGGACAAGAAATAAGCTAAGATTGGGGGAGTTGATACGTCCAAAACATATCTACTTTCCTGAATACTTTTGCTATTGTTTTTCCTCTAAACTTGTGTGATTTGGATACAACTAACACGAACTGACGCTGTTTTTAGTAGAATTACCTTGGTGTCTAGTTTTTGTGCAGAAAATCAACTATCAGGAAAAATCCCGGAAAATATGCCAAAAATTCTATTTCACCAGAAGACTCACAGAGCCAGAATACGAGACAGAGTGGCGCTGGGGCCTGGCCACACCACCTGGCCACGCGGGCTAGGCCTGGCCGCGCCAGGGGGTGGTCTGGCCGCCTCAGGCACCCCCTCGGTATCCCTCTTCGCCTATAAGTTGCCTCCTGACCTAAAAACCCAGGGGGGTCAATGTTTTTCCAGAAAGAGTTCCGCTCCGCTGCCACCACCAGATTCCGCGATTCGGAACCAGAAACTCCGTTCTGGCACCCCGCCGGGATGGGGAATTGGAGGAGATCATTGATACTCCCTCCGTTCAGAAATATGAGACGTTTTTAGCTTTGTGAATCAAATGTACCTACACGGCTTTTAGTGCATAGGTTCGTAGAGGTTTGGAATGAACCTATACACTAAAAAGCATCTAGATACATTCATTTTGCAAATCTAAAATGTCTTATATTTCTGAACGGAGGGAGTACATTGCAAATGTGTCTATAATTTTTGATGTTCCATGCTTGGTTTTATCTACTTTGTTTTGTTTTGTCCACACTTTGGAGTACTTTTCATATGATTTCTTGGACTAACCTATTAACAAGAGCCACAGTGCCAGCTGCATGTTTTCTGCTGTTTTTGGTTCCAGGAAACTCAGAAAATGAATATTCTCGGAATTGGACGGGACAAAAGCCAAAGTAAGTATTTCACCGAGGGACACCTGGAGCAAGAATACGAGACGGAGAGGGGCTGGGGCCCGGCCACACCACCTAGCCGCATGGCTAGGCCTGGCCCGCGCTAGCGGATGGTCTGGCCGCCCCAGGCACCCCCTCGGCCTCTGCTTCCGCCTATATATTGCCTCTGATATGGAAACCCTAAGTACACGATCAAAAATCCACGAAAGAGTCTCTAGCAGCCGTCATCTCCATCCCTAGATCGGGAGGGATCTGAAGCTCTTCCCGGCACCCTGCCGGAGAGGGAAATTCACCCCGGAGGCCTTCTTCATCATCATGCAAGCCTCCAGTGTGATGCGTGAGTAGTTCATCTCTGGACTACGGGTCCATGTAGTAGCTAGATGGCTGGTTCTCCTCCTTTGTGCTATCATGTTTAGATCTTGTGAGCTCCGTTCATGATCAAGATCATATATTTGTAATCCATACATGTTGTGTTTGCGGGGATGCGATGGATATTGACATGTTATTTCAGATTGATTATTGATTCTATCATGTCTTTGTTATTTGTGATCTTGCATGCTTTCTATTTTTAGTAGCTATCTTGGCCAAGTGGATGCAAGCAACTCCAAGAGTTAGTATTTATGCTCGATAGTGGGTTTATGCCTCTGGTAATCTGGGGAAGTGACAGAAATCTCTAAGGTACTAGATGTTCTATTGCTACTAGGGAGAAAACAACAATCCTTTATTCATAGAACAATCGTATTGTTTACTTTACACGCAATTCGTAACGCAATTATCCGTTGCTTGCAACTTAATACTGGAGGAGGTTCGGATGATAACCTGAAGGTGGATTATTAGTCATAGATGCAGTCTGATGGCGGTCTATGTATAATGTTGTAATACCCAATCAAGTCTCAAAGGAGTCAAGATGATTAGTATATGCTTGTATGCTTTCTCGATGTTTGTCATTTGCCCTGCTGTAATTTGTTCACCCAACATGTTATCCATCTTAAGGAGAGCCACCTCTAGTGAACTATGGACCTCGGTCCTTTCTTTTACTTTCAATCTACAATCAATTGTTTACTGCTTTGTGTTTACTTTCTGCAAACTATTACTTTCTTCCATTCGATACGTTTAATCCATTGTTTTCAGCAAAACCGGTGAGATTGAAAACCTCATCGCAAGTTGGGGATAGAGTTATGTGGTTGTGTTGTGCAAGTCTCCACGTTGCTGCTAGCACCGGTAGTGTGCCCTGCCAAAGTTCAGCTAGCTTCACCTTTGGGGTGTTTCCTTGCTCCTACTGGATTGATAACCTTGGTTTCATAACTGAGGGAAACTTACTGCTGTGCTCATCATACCTTCCTCTTGGGGTTCTCCAATGAGCTCGTTAATACACGAGTCAACAATCATCGCCATCATCATCACCATCGCTTCTCCATCGGCCATCCACGTTTCCCCCAGCTATGAGTGAGTAATCCCCCGCTGTAGGCTATGGGGATGGTAGGGATTGGATGAGATCGTTCATGTAATGGCATCAGATTGTTATGGCATGGTGCCTAGTATCTACTATTACTGCTTTCTGACTTTGTTGCAACTTGTTATGCTTAATGCTTGTCATTAGAGCCTGAGTGCCATGATTTCAGATCTGAACATGTTATTGATTCATTATGATAGTATTGTTTATGGTCTTACCTGCAAGTTGTATACACATATTGTTGTCCGGAACCAAAGGCCCCAAAGTGACAGAAATCGAGATAACCGAAGGGAATGGCTTTGATGTGAGGATCACATGTGTTCATGGAGTGTTAATGCTTTGCTCCGGTGCTCTATTAAAAGGAGCACCTTAATTGCCAGTAGTTCCCTTGAGGCCCCGCTGCAAACGGGCTGGCAGGACAAAAGATGTTGTGCAAGTTCTCATTGCGAGCACGTATGACTATATATGGAACACATGCCTATGATTATCTAGTACTTGGTTGCATATTCTTATTTATCTACAAATGCCCTTTGTTCTGATTGCTATATGAATTGTCCTGTCCATGCAACGCCCGTCCATCCATCCCTATGCCTACCACGCTTAATCCTACCGTTTACTGCAATTGTTACTACTGTCTTTACTTTTACTACTGCTATTACTTTACTATTCCTACTACAAAACTGTTGCTACTGATAAATTGCTGTGAGCAAGATTGTTTCCAGGTGCAGCTAAATTGACAACTCAGTTGTTAAGGCTTGTAAATATTCTTTGGCTCCCCTTGTGTCGAATCAATAAATTGGGTTTCACTTCCCTCGAAAATACTGCGATACACCCCCTATACTTGTGGGTCATCAGTGAGATGCAAAAGCATAGGGATATAGATGGGGATATCATTAAGCTTAAATTGTTTCCTTTCTCTTTGAGAGGAAAAGCTAAAGAATGGTTGAATTCCTTAACTAGGAATAGTATTAATTCTTGGACTAAATGCAAAGATGCTTTCATTGGAAAATACTATACTCCTGCTAAAATTATATCTATGAGAAGTGAAATCATGAAGTTTAAATAATCTGATAATGAACATGTTGCTCAAGCTTGGGAAATAATGAAATCTTTGGTAAAGAATTGCCCCACTCATGGACTGACTGCTTGGATGATTATCCAAACTTTTTATGCAGGATTGAACTATTCTTCAAGAAATCTATTGGATTCTGCAGCTGGAGGTACCTTTATAGCAATTACCTTGGGTGCTGCAACAATGCTTCTGGATAATATGATGGTTAACTATTCTGAATGGCACACTGAAAGAGCTCCACAAGGTAAGAAGGTAAATTCTGTTGAAGAAACCTCCTCCTTGAGTGATAAAATTGATGTTATTATGTCTATGCTTGTTAATGGGAAGGCTCATATTGATCCAAATCATGTTCCTTTAACCTCTTTGGTTGCTCAAGAAAAGCAAGTTGATGTGAAATTTATAAGAAATAATAATTTTGGCAACAATGCTTATGGTAATAACAATTATAGGCCTTACCCTCCTAATAATACTTATGGTTATAATGGCATACCTGGAACACCTAGTGAAGGAAGAATTTTAGAAGTTGAAAGAGCTACTAAAAACTTCATGCAAATGCAATATGAACAAAACAAATTATTTACTAAAACTATGGAGGAACAATCTACCATTTTGAAGAATATTAGTGATCAACTTGAGAGTTTGAATAGGGAAATTCCTAGTTTGCAATTGAAACTTTCTAATGCTGACAGAAATATATCATCTTTTTTTGAAGCACAATCCTCTTTGATTAATAAAATGGCTGCTAAACCTGAAACTAATGATAATCCCTTTGCTGCTACTAATGCCATACAAGTTAGAATTGATGAAAATGTTAGACTATTAGCTGAATTGCATGCTAAGTGGGAAAGAGAAGATGAAATTGCTAGAAACATTAGTGTTTCTACTATCACGACCACTAGTGTTGAGGCTAGTAATAGCTCTACTACTTTAGATGATAATTATGATTTTGATCTTGATGGTTGCAACATCTCTGAAGTTATTAAGTTCCTACAAAAACTTGCTAAAAGTCCTAATGCTAGTGCTATGAATATGGCCTTTACAAAACACATTACTGATTCTCTCATAAAAAATAAAGAAGAAAAGATGAAACATAAAGCTTCTATTCCTATAAAACAAGAATATGGTTGGGAACCCATCATTAATATGAAAGTGAATGATTTTGATTTCAAAGCTTTATGTGATCTTGATAGTAGTGTTTCTATTATGCCTAGAAGGATTTATGATATGCTTGCTTTGCCACCATTGGAAGATTGTTATTTGAATGTCCCACTTGATGATAATGCTAAAAAGAAACTCATGGGGAGTATTAATGATGTTCTTATTATGGTTAACAATGCCTATGTCCCCGTTGATTTCTATGTTTTTGATGTTGAATGCAATGCTCTTGTCCTATTACTTTGGGAAGACCTTTTCTTAGAACAGTTGGTTCCATTATTGATATGAAAGAAGGCACCATTAAATATCAACTCTCACTCAAGAAAGGTATAGAACACTTCCCTAAGAAGAGAGAGAAGATTTCTTTTGGCTCTCCTATGAAAACAAAGTTTGTCCTTAATGCTTCTTCATTTGAGAACACTTGATTCTTTTTTCTTGCTTCTTATGCCTAACTTAAAGGCGTTAAAGAAAAGTACTTACTGGGAGATAACCCAAATGTACTTCAGTAATAACCGCTCCTTATCCTTTTTATTTGCTTTTTGTGCCAAGAGTAACCTCTAATGGGAGAGAAGTAATGATTGAAAAAGTTGTTGTCCTGAAACAGATTTCTGTTCTTCACCGTAAATATTCGTGTAAAATCTCTGTACGTCCTTTCGAGGTGTGAATTTTTGTGCTTCTGCTCCAAGTTATTATCTAACTTTCATTAGTTCAACACTTTTCTATTTGAGCAAAAGAAGATCTTCGAAAAAATTCATCTTTACCTGCCGGTCTGTCTTGATAGATTTCTGCCATTATTTGCATTTGCTTCTTGTTGGTTCCTTTTTGAGTTCTTTTGGGGAATTGAGCTTTTTGAGGGAAGTGCTACAGTAGCTTGTGTTTTAATGGAAGTTTTATTGGTATTGGAACTGAACCTAAAATACTTATTATCTTGAGTGCACTAATGTTGCTAATAAAGATTGTGTGAAGTTTTGTATGAAAGGAATGAGTAATGAGATGAAGGATGGACTAAAGCTCAAGCTTGGGGATGCCACGCGTGTCACCCCAAGAAATATCCAAGAAGTACAAGCGTCAAAGCTTGGGGATGCCCAAGGCATTCACTTCTTCATCAATAAAAAATTTAGGTTTCTTCCAAACGCTTAATTTTTATTGTTTCATGCACAGTTGTGTTGTTCTTGGAGAGTCTTCTTTTTCGTTTTTCGTTTTGGTTTTCATTTGCTTGGTTTTCTTAGTTTTCCTGAATAAATTGGTTGGACCCCCTCTTTCATGCATTGTTTTTCAAATAGTTTAGTTTGGATTGGAAAAGAGTAGGAAAAGTTCATGCTTAAGTGGTAAAGAGAGCTTGTTTTTGACTGTGGCCTATGCTTTGTCACGCCATGCTTCATATTGTTCTGGCTTTATGCTTAGTATTCTTTGCTGTAGCATGACTTGTTATAAACAATTGAGATTGCTTAATGTGCCTCGGATGAATAATGCGTTGTTTTAGCATACTAAAGCATAGTATAGTGGTATTCTCCTTTGATGCTTTATTTGGGTTGACTTGGCACATGATCACACCATGTTATGACTATCCAAAGTCACCATAGCCTTTATGATCCTTTAGTTTTCAACTTGTAGTATCACTTTATGCTTTGATCAATGATGTTTTGTCGTTCTGCATGATTATGGCCATTATTGCTCTCTTAGTTTGTCGCTCACAGTCTTTTTCTAGCCTCCACAACAAAGTATGAGTTCCACTCATGCATCCAACTCCCTAAACCAAGTTATTCCAAAGAGTCCACCATACCTACCTAATAGCATATGCTATTCCAAGTATATTCATGCTTTTGTTTACCTTCCACTTGTTATGAGAAAACTAGTGATTAAAGCTCTCACGAACTTGATGGCACACTTTACTTTACTTGCCCTTAATAAAATTGAACCATTGTGTCTTCTATGTTGTATATGCTTGCACTTATTTGTCGGGAATTAGCAGAACCTTGCTTTCATGGGGAACGCTTTCAACATTGCACTTGGTACTTGTACCTAGTTGATATCATGATCTTTTGTATATGGATGTCGTCGGTGTGAAATGAAAGGGGAGCTTGTAAGTCCATGGAGTTATGTATATGTGTTAGAGAAACGCCTGGGCCGTTGGTCTAATCCATGCTGACATGGTGGAAACCTGTAGCGTAACCATAATGAGCTGTCTATGAAGCATTCTTCTTATAAAAAAAAGAGTCCTATATTGAGAAAAAAGAGAAAAAAAAGAGATACTATGAAAAAAGGAAAGAGAGAAAAAAGCACCATATTCCCATGGTAAATAAGAAGAATGCTGAGATGCTCGTTGTCTGCTTGCCTTGTCATTTTGATATGGGGATTCTTCCGTATTATCGGGCAAGGGGTACCCCGTTGGCGGTTCTCTATGATACACATGTACTTACGATGACAAGAACTTACCGGTGACTAAACTTGAGTAGCATGAGGAGCGGCCCTCGTATACAAGGGACATGAGATTTCGGACTTATACTTCGTCAAGCATGTACACCATGGTTTGTTCACTTTAACCTTAATCACTTCAAGATGCTTATGATAGGGGCAATGAGAGCTGAAAGCTATAAGTACCATAATTTTTGGAAGCTCTTTATGAGACTTGAATCCCTACTTACTTTTACAAAAGGCCTTTCTTCCACCATTATATTGAGTCTCCACCTTCTATCTTTATGCACCTACTTTGAGAGCATAGTGGCCATTCTTAGTTCTATGTGCATTGTCCCAAGACTAGTTGATTGATGCATAACTTGTTATTGCTTGTTTGAAACTATTGTATCTAGTCACTCTTATAAACTTTGAAGGTGTCCTATGCATTTATATTTGCTACTCTATTGAGGGACAAGCTGAATACTATTATGCTATGTTTTCTTTATGTGAAACAAACAAACGTCTTGCAAAGCATTGTTATTCATGAATCTTTTGTTTGTGCCTTTTCATGTTGCATCATAGATTCTTTGCTTATTGCTAGAACTTTCTCTTTCATGTTATGATTGAAGTACTATGATCCCAGCTTTGAATGTTTTGCAAATACTTTGATCAAGTCTTTTATGGTGCATGTCACCTCAAAAATTATTCTTTCTTTTTATCACTTACCTACTCGAGGACGAGCAGGAGTTAAGCTTGGGGATGTTGATACATTGCAGATGTATCTATGATTTTTGATGTTCCATGTTTGGTTTTATCCACTTTCTTGTGTTTTGTTCCAACTTTGGAGTACTTTCTATACACTTTCTTGGACTAACCTATTAACAAGAGCCACAGTGCCAGCTGCCTGTTTTCTGCTGTTTTTGGTTCTAGGAAAGTCAGAAAATGAATATTCTCGGAATTGGACGGGACAAAAGCCAAAGTGCCTATTTTTCCGGAAGTGATCAAGTGCCAGAATACGAGACGGAGAAGGTCCAGGGAGCCACCACACCACCTGGCTGCGCGGCCAGGCCTGGCCCGCGCCAGGGGGTGGTGTGGCCTCTCCCGGCACCCCCTCGGCCTCTCCTTCCGCCTATATATTGCCCTCGGGACGAAAACCCTAAGTACCCGATCAAAAATCCACGAAAGAGTCTATAGCCGCCGTCATCTCCATCCCTAGATCGGGAGGGATCTGAAGCTCTTCCTGGCACCCTACCGGAGAGGGGAATTCACCTTGGAGGCCTTCTTCATCACCATGCAAGCCTCCGGTGTGATGCGTGAGTAGTTCATCCTTGGACTACGGATCCATGTAGTAGCTAGATGGCTGGTTCTCCTCCTTTGTGCTTTCATGTTTAGATCTTGTGAGCTCCGTTCATGATCAAGATCATCTATTTGTAATTCATACATGTTGTGTTTGCGGGGATCCGATGGATATTGAGATGCTATTTTAGATTGATTATTGATTCTATCATGTCTTTGTTATTTGAGATCTTGCATGCTTTCCGTTGATAGTAGCTATCTTGGCCAAGTAGATGCTAGCAACTCCAAGAGTTAGTATTTATGCTCGATAGTGGGTTCATGCCTCTGGTAATCTGGGGAAGTGAAAGAAATCTCTAAGGTACTAGATGTGCTGTTGCTACTAGGGAGAAAACAACAATCCTTTGTTCATAGAACAATCGTATTGTTTACTTTACACGCAGTTCGTAAAGCAATAATCTGTTGCTTGCAACTTAATACTGGAGGGGGTTCGGATGATAACCTGAAGGTGGATTATTAGTCATAGATGTAGTTGGATGGCGGTCTATGTATTATGTTGTAATGCCCAATCAAGTCTCAGAGGAGTCAAGATGATTAGTATATGCATGTATTGCTTTCTCCATGTTTGTCAGTTGCCCCACTATAATTTGTTCACCCAGCATGTTATCTATCTAAGGAGAGCCACCTCTAGTGAACTATGGATCCCTGTCCTTTTTCTTTACATACAATCTACAACTGTTTACTGCTTTGTGTTTACTTTCTGCAAACTTTTACTTCTTTCCATTCGATACGTTTAATCCTTTGTTTTCCGCAAACACGGTGAGATTGACAACCTCATCGTAAGTTGGGGATAAAGTTCTGTGGTTGCGTTGTGCAGGTCTCCACGTTGCTACTAGCACCGATAGTGTGCGCTGCCAAAGCTCAGCTAGTAACACCTTTGGGGTGTTTCCTTGCTCCTACTGGTTCGATTAAACCTTGGTTTCATAACTGAGGGAAACTTGCTGCTGTGCTCATCATACCTTCCTCTAGGGGTTCCCAACGAGCTCTACATCAACCATGCACCAAGCATTTTTCTGGGCGCCGTGCATTGAGCCATCAGCGGGCCAGGCCTAGCCACGCTAGGAGGTGGTCTGGCCGCCCCAAGCACCCCGTCGGCCTCTCCTTTCGCCTATAAGATGCCTCCAATATAGAAACTCTAAGTACCTGATCAAAATTCCACGAAAGAGTCTGTAGCTGCCGTCATCTCCATCCCTAGATCGGGAGGGGTCTGAAGCTCTTCCCGGCACCCTCCCGGAGAGGGGAAGTCACCCTTGAGGCCTTCTTCATCATCATGCAAGCCTCCGGTGTGATGCGTGAGTAGTTCATCTCTGGACTACGGGTCCATGTAGTAGCTAAATGGCTGGTTCTCCTCCTTTGTGCTCTCATGTTTAGATCTTGTGAGCTCCGTTCATGATCAAGATCATCTATTTGTAATTCATACATGTTGTGTTTGCGGGGATCCGATGGATATTGAGATGCTATTTCAGATTGATTATTGATTCTATCATGTCTTTGTTATTTGTGATCTTGCATGCTTTTTGTTGTTAGTAGCTATCTTGGCCAAGTAGATGCTAGCAACTCCAAGAGTTAGTATTTATGCTCGATAGTGGGTTCATGCCCCTAGTAATCTGGGGAAGTGACAGAAATCCCTAAGGTACTAGATGTGCTGTTGCTACTAGGGAGAAAATAACAATCCTTTGTTCATATAACAATCCTATTGTTTACTTTACACGCAATGTGTAATGCAGTTATCCGTTGCTTGCAACTTAATACTGGAGGGGGTTTGAATGATAACTAAAGGTGGATTATTAGTCATAGATGCAGTTGGATTACGGTCTATGTATAATGTTGTAATGCTCAATCAAGTGTCAAAGGAGTCAAGATGAGTAGTATATGCTTGTATGCTTTCTAGATGTTTGTCAATTGCCCCGCTGTAATTTGTTCACCCAACATGTCATCTATCTTAAGGAGAGCCACCACTAGTGAACTATGGACCCTGGTCCTTTCTTTTATCATCAATCTACAATCAACTATTTACTATTTTGTGTTTACTTTCTGCAAACTATTACTTTCTTCCACTCGTTACGTTTAATCCTTTGTTTTCAACAAAACCGGTGAGATTGACAACCTAACTGTAAGTTGGGGACAAAGTTCTGTGGCTATGTTGTGTAGGTTTCCACGTTGCTGCTGGCACCGGTAGTGCGCCCTGCCAAAGTCCAGCTAGCAACACCTTTGAGGTGTTTCGTTGCTCCTACTGGTTCAATTAAACCTTGGTTTCATAACTGAGGGAAAACTCGCTGCTGTGCTCATCCTACCTTCCTCTTGGGGTTCCCCAACGAGCTCGTTATTACACGAGTCAGCATTAGGCCAGATGCCTTATTTGGTTGTGGGTTTCGGTGGACCTAGAATTGTGTGCTCTAACAAGTGGTATCAGAGCCTCGTAACTGATCTCCTAGTAACGGGAGGACTTCGTGTCACCAGAAAGTACTCGACATCAGGGTCTACGGTCGGAAAAAAACCTGTAACATCTCCATGACGGGGGAGCCTGTTTGACCTGATGTGTGACGGGGGAGATTGTTAGGTTTAGTCCCACATTGAAAGATTGATGTGAGGGAACTCAACTTATAAGGTGGGGCAAACCTCACCTATCAGGCTAGTCTTTTGGGTTGAGTTAGGACAGATGCCTTATTCAGTTGTGGGTTCCGGTGGACCTAGACTTGTGCGCTCTAACAAGAAGGCGACGAGTACGTCAAGGGAGGCACGAAGTACCGAAAGGATCGCCAAGCGTTAACGGCGCTCTATTTCATAGTACCGAAGGACGTGATGCAGCACCTCGTCGGAAAGAAATCGGCAAAGGATGCATGGGAGACGATCAAGACCTTGCACCAAGGTCATGCCCGTGTGAAGGAAGCACATCTTCAAACTTTGACGAAAAGCTATGAAGATCTAAAGATGGAGGAGAGCGAGACGGTTGATCAGTTTGCCGCCCGTTTCGTTACCCTCATCAACGCAATTAGGGGATATGGCGAGAGATTGGACGAGGTCAAGAACGTCAGAAGGTTCCTGTGTGTGGCGCCGACATGCTACATGCAGATCGTTACATCGATCGAATAATGTCTCGACTTGAATACATTTATGGTTGAGGATCTCGTCAGAAGATTCAAGGCACACAACGAGATAACCTGGATCAGCTTTGGTGATCTGATACATTGCAAATGTATCTATAATTTTTGATGTTCCATGCTTGGTTTTATCTACTTTCTTATGTTTTGTACACACTTTGGAGTACTTTTCATATGATTTCTTAGACTAACCTATTAACAAGAGCCACAGTGCCAGGTGCTTGTTTTCTGCTGTTTTTTGTTCCAGGAAAGTCAGAAAATGAATATTCTCGGAATTGGACCGGACAAAAGCCAAAGTCGATATTTTACCGGAAGACTCATGGAGCCAGAAGACGAGACGAAGAGGGGCCACAGGGCGGCCACACCATGTGGTGGCGCGGGCTAGCCCTGGCCGCGCCACCAGGTGGTGTGGGCCCCCTGGCCGCCCACCGACCTTGCCTCTTCGCCTATAAGATGCCTCCCGATGCGAAAACCCTAGGTAGTCAAGCCTCCAGCCACGAAAAGTTCCGCAGCGCCGCCGCCACCGAAGGGGAGATTCGGGGGACAGAAAGTCTCTGTTCTGGCACCCTACCGGGGCGGGGAAGTGCCCCTGAAGCCATCTCCATCGATCTCCACCACCATCTCCATCACCGTTGCTGATTCCCATGATGAGGAGGGAGTAGTTCTTCCTCAAGGCTAAGGGTTCTACCGGTAGCTATGTGTTCATCTCTCTCTCTATGCATGATCATATTTTGATCATGAGCTTTGTAATCAAGTAGATCTACCTTGCTACTCAAGTGCTTTAATAGATCTCTGCTCTCCCCATGTGTGTGAAAGTGACAGCGTGCATACCATGGTGGCACTTAGGCTAGAGATTACAAATACTTGTTATGAGTTATATTTGGAGTTGGATGTCTTTATGAAATTGTGGTGTTTGTTGGAACCATCTAGTGCTCAAGGTGACAGTGTGGGGTTATCTAGATGGGAAAGGCTTACTTTGAGGTGTGCTGTTATAGCCCTACCATGGATTAGAGTGTCCAACCGGAGAGTAGTTAAGAGTAGTATCATAAAGAGAAGATATTTATATGAGAGTGTTCACTAGTGAAAGTATGATCCCTAGGCCTTGTTTCTAAGCATTGAAACACCCTTTTCTACTAGATCTGTTACATGTTTGCTTGCTTCCATCTTTATTTCAGTTTGCCTTTAGTCTCTTCCACGCCATCAAGTTATTTTCTAGCACCGTTATCGTATATCCATACCACTTGTATTTCACTATGTCTTCGCCGAACTAGTGCACCTATATACCTGACAAGTGTATTGGGTGTGTTGGGGACACAAGAGACTTCTTGTATCTTGATTGCAGGATTGCTTGAGAGGGAATACCTTTGACCACTTCCTCCCTGAGTTCGATAAACCTTGGGTGATCCACTTAAGGGAAAACTTGCTGCTGTTCTACAAACCTCTGCACTTGGAGGCCCAACAACTGTCTACAAGAATAGAAGTGCGTAGACATCAAGCTATTTTCTAGCGCCGTTGCCGGGGAGGTAAGGTAAAAGGTACTCACATCCCCCGGTGTGAGTGCTCGAAGTTATTTCCTTTAGATTCTGCAATTTTGTCTTTTTGTTTCTTGTTTTCACTAGTTAGGCTTAATGGAAAACAACAAAAAAATTAGAGAGCTTTATAATATTTATCTTGAGCTAGGACATGAAGTGTTTGAAGAGAAAATTAAAAAACCCACGGAACTTTATTTGCATGCTAATAGCAATGTTGTTAGTATGAATTCTTTGGACAACATTATTGCTAATGTTATGGAAAAGTCTAAGCTTGGGGAAGCTAGTTTTTATGAAAATGATCTTTTTAGTTCCCCAAGTTTGGAAGATAGCTATTCTATTGCTTATGATGATACCAAACCTCCAATATATGATGATTATAATGATGAGTATGATATTTTCAGTCCACCTACTATTGAGGAGAAAATTAATTATGATTACAATATGCCTCCTATATTTGATGATTATGGTGATGAGAATAATAATGATAGTTATTTTGTTGAATTTGCTCCCACTACGATTAATAAGAATGACTATGCTTATATGGGGAGTATTAATTCTTTTATGCATGTGGCTCATGATAAGAATGTTTTATGTGATAGTTATATTGTTAATTTCATTCATGATGCTACTGAAAGTTATCATGAGAGAGGGAAACATGGGTTTATGTATCTCAACAATATTAAGTTTTCCCTCTTTATGTTGAAAGTCTTGAAGTTGCACTTGTTTTGCTTTACTATGCTTGTTGTTTTGTGCTTTCATGACTTGTTTCTTTACAAGATTCCTATGCATAGGAAGTGGGTTAGACTTAAATGTGTTTTGAATTTGCTTCTTCATGCTCTCTTTTACTTCAATTCATATTTCCTATGTGAGCATCTTCTCAAACTATCATGCCTAACTTAAAGGCGTTAAAGAAAAGTACTTATTGGGAGATAACCCAAAAGTTTTAGATGAGTCTTGTAAGTTATTACTTCAGTAATAACCGCTCCTTATCCTTTTTATTTGCTTTTTGTGCCAAGAGTAACCTCTAATGTGAGAGAAGTAATGATTGGGAAAGTTGCTGTCCCGAAACAGATTTCTGTGCTTCACCGTAAAACTTCGTGTAAAATCTCTTTACGTCCTTTTGAGGCGTGATTTTTTGTGCTTCTGCCCCAGGTTGTTATCTAACTTCCGTTAGTTCAACACTTTTTTATTTGAGCAACACAAGGTCTTCAAAAAAATCCGTCTTTACCTGCTGGTCTGTTTTGATAGATTTCTGCCATTTTCTACATTTGCTTCTTGTTGGTTCCTTTTTGAGTTCTTTTGGGGAATTGAGTTTTTTGAGGGAAGTGCTATAGTAGCTTGTGTTTTAATGGAAGTTTTATTTGTGTTGGAACTGAACCTAAAGACTTATTATCTTGAGTGCACTAATGTTGCTAATAAAGATTGTGTGAAGTTTTGTATGAAGGAAAAATTTCAGGTGTATGGAAGAAATGAGTAATGAGATGAAGGATGGACTAAAGCTCAAGCTTGGGGATGCCACGCGTGTTACCCCAAGAAATATCCAGGAAGTACAAGCGTCAAAGCTTGGGGATGCCCAAGGCATCCCCTTCTTCATCAATAAAAATCCCAGGTTTCTTCCAAACGCTTCATTTTTATTATTTCATGCACAGTTGTGTTGTTCTTGGAGCGTCTTCTTTTTCGTTTTTGTTTTGGTTTTTCGTTTGCTTTGTTTTCTTAGTTTGCTGAATAAATTGGTTATACCCCCTCTTTCATACATTGGTTTTCAAATAGTTTGGTTTGGTTTGGAAAAGAGTAGGAAAGTTCATACTTAAGTGGTAAAAAGAGCTTGTTTTCGACTGTGGCCTATGTTTTGGCATGCCATGCTTGATATTGTTTTGGCTTTATTCTTAGTATTCTTTGCTGTAGCATAACTTGTTATAAACAATTGAGATTGCTTAACGTGCCTTCGATGAATCATGCGTTGTTTTAGCATATTAAAGCACAGTATAGTGGTATTCTCCTTTGATGCTTTATTTGGGTTGACTTGACGCATGCCCACACCATGTTATGACTATCTCAAGTCACCATAGCCTTTATGATCCTTTAGTTTTCAACTTGTAGTATCACTGTATGCTTTGATCAATGATGTTTTGTCGCTCTGCATGATTATGGCCATTATTGCTCTCTTAGTTTGTCGCTCCCAGTCTTTTGCTAGCCTCCACAACCAAGTATGAGTTCCACTCATGCATCTAACTCCCTAAACCAAGTTACTCCCAAGAGTCCACCATACCTACCTACTAGCTTATGCTATTCCAAGTATATTCATGTTTTTATCTACCTTCCAAATTAAACTTGTTATGAGAAAACTAGTGGTTAAAGCTCTCATGAACGTGATGGCACACTTTACTTTTCTTGCCCTTAATAAACTTGAACCATTGGGTCCTTATTTGTTGCGTATATGCTTGCTCTTTATAAGTTGAAATTAGCAGAACCATGTATCATGGGGAACGCTTTCAACATTGCACTTGTACTTTGTACCCCGTTGATATCATGTTCTTTTGCTTACGGATCCCGACGGTGTGAAATAAAAGTGGAACTTGTAAGATCATGGAGTTTGTATGTGTGTTAGAGAAACGCCTGGGCCGCTAGCCTAAGCCATGCCTAATCATGGTGGAAACTTGCAGAATCACCATAATGAGCACTCTATGAAGCATCCTCAATAAAAACCTATGCAAATAGCAAATAAAAAGATCACTGAGATGCTCATTGTCTGCTTGCCTTGTCATTTTGATTATGGGATAGCTCCTGTATCATGTGCAAGGGGTACCCCGTTGGCGGTTCTTTATGATACACATATACTTACAATGACAAGAGCTTACTTGTGACTAAAGTTGAGTAGCATGAGGATCGGTCTTCGTAAGTAAGGGGCATGAGATTTCGGTTTATAACTTGTCAAGCATATCCTCTTAGTTGTGTCACTTTAACCTTAATCACCTTCAAGATGCTTATGATAGGGGCAATGAGAGCTGAAAGCTATAAGTACCATAATTTTTGGAAGCTCTTTATGAGACTTGAATCCCTACTTCCTTTTATGAAGGCCTTTCTTCCACCATTATATTGAGTCTCCACCTTCTACCTTTATGCACCTACTTTGAGAGCATAGTGGCCATTCTTAGTTCTATGTGCATTGTCCCAAGACTATTTGATTGATGCATAACTTGATATTGCTTATTCTAAACTATTTGTATCTAGTCACTCTTATGAACTTTGAAGGTGTCCTATGCATTTATATTTGCTACTCTATGAGGGACAAGCTGAATACTATTATGCTATGTTTTCTTTATGTGAAACAAACAAACGTCTTGCAAAGCATTGTTATTCATGAATCTTTTGTTTGTGCCTTTTCATGTTGCAACATAGTTTCTTTGTCTTATTGCTAGAACTTTGTCTTTCATGTTATGATTGAAGTACTATGATCCCAACATTGAATGTTTACAAATACTTTGATCAAGTTTATGATGGTGCATGTCACCTCAAAAATTATTCTTTCTTTTTATCACTTACCTACTCGAGGACGAGCAGGAGTTAAGCTTGGGGATGTTGATACATTGCAAATGTATCTATAATTTTTGATGTTCCATGCTTGGTTTTATCTACTTTCTTATGTTTTGTCCACACTTTGGAGTATTTTTCATATGATTTCTTGGACTAACCTATTAACAAGAGCCATAGTGCCAGTTGCCTGTTTTCTGTTGTTTTTGGTTCCAGGAAAGTCAGAAAATGAATATTCTCGGAATTGGACCGGACAAAAGTCAAAGTCGATATTTTACCGGAAGACTCATGGAGCCAGAAGACGAGACGCAGAGGGGCCACAGGGCGTCCACACCATGTGGTGGCGCGGGCTAGCCCTGGCCGCGCCACCAGGTGGTGTGAGCCCCCTGGCCGCCCACCGACCATGCCTCTTCGCCTATAAGATGCCTCCCGATGCGAAAACCCTAGGTAGTCAAGCCTCCAGCCACGAAAAGTTCCGCAGCGCCGCCGCCACCGAAGGGGAGATTCGGGGGACAGAAAGTCTCTGTTCCGGCACCCTGCCAGGACGGGAAGTGCCCCCGAAGCCATCTCCATCGATCTCCACCACCATCTCCATCACCGTTGCTGATTCCCATGATGAGGAGGGAGTAGTTCTTCCTCGAAGCTAAGGGTTCTACCGGCAGCTATGTGTTCATCTCTCTCTCTCTATGCATGATCATATTGTGATCATGAGCTTTGTAATCAAGTAGATCTACCTTTCTACTCAAGTGCTTTAATAGATCTCTGCTCTCCCCATGTGTGTGAAAGTGACAGCGTGCATACCATGGTGGCACTTAGGCTAGAGATTACAAATACTTGTTACGAGTTATATTTGGAGTTGGATGTCTTTATGAAATTGTGGTGTTTGTTGGAACCATCTAGTGCTCAAGGTGACATTGTGGGGTTATCTAGATGGGAAAGGCTTACTTTGAGGTGTGCTGTTATAGCCCTACCATGGATTCGAGTGTCCAACCGGAGAGTAGTTAAGAGTAGTATCATAAAGAGAAGATATTTATATGAGAGTGTTCACTAGTGAAAGTATGATCCCTAGGCCTTGTTTCTAAGCATTGAAACACCCTTTTCTACTAGATCTGTTACATGTTTGCTTTCTTCCATCTTTATTTCAGTTTGTCTTTAGTCTCTTCCACGCCATCAAGTTATTTTCTAGCACCGTTATCGTATATCCATACCACTTGTATTCACTATCTCTTTGCCGAACTAGTGCACCTATACACCTGACAAGTGTATTGGGTGTGTTGGGGACACAAGAGACTTCTTGTATCTTGATTGCAGGATTGCTTGAGAGGGAATACCTTTGACCACTTCCTCCCTGAGTTCGATAAACCTTGGGTGATCCACTTAAGGGAAAACTTGCTGCTGTTCTACAAACCTCTGCACTTGGAGGCCCAACAACTGTCTACAAGAATAGAAGTGCGTAGACATCATGATCCAGAATAGGTTGACCACATGATGCTCACGAAGCAGCAATGGATGACTCTTTCAAAAGAAAAGCAAGGAGGCTCCACGAGCGGCCAGGAGAAGCAACGCCCAGCGAAAGAGTACATCGCAGGGCAGGAGGACGAAGATGACGCCCCACCGTGGAGGAAGTTTGACATAAAGAAAGTAAGGTGTCATAACTGCGGCGAGCTCGGTCACTTCAAGGCTGATTGTCGGAAACCACCAAAGGAAAAGGAGAGGGCTCTCATCTCCCAGGAAGGAGATGATGGACCGATGATGCTGATGCTCGAAGTAACTGAGCTGAAGGATGAGGAGGATCCTCCATCACCAGCTACGGAGATTGTGGCAGAAGTGGATCACAATCTACCGTGTGTGGATCACGACGAACAGAGTGCCCTGTTTCCATGTGAAGCCACGTTTGAGGCAAGTGAAGCCTCAGAACTTGTTCATGGTGATCTATGCATTGGAATTTCACCTGCAACTCCGTCCGGCAATAAGTTCTTCATGCTTGTGGTGGATGATCATAGTAAATACATGTGGATTGTGTTGCTAAAAAGTAAGGGTCAAGCTCAACAAGCATTCGAGAAGATCAAGGAAGCCGAAGAGTTCAAGGTGGAGGCGAAGATAAGAGCCCTACACATTGATTAGGGGGGTGAACTGCATCAAACTGTGTTGACCATGGCACGAAGCATGATGAAGAGCAAAGGCTTACCAGGAAAATTATGGGGTGAGGCAGTCAATACGGGTGTGTATTTGCTGAACATGGGGCCAACTGAGAGTGGAGTTGGTATAATGCCGTACGAAGCATGGTACAGATGGAAACCCTCGGTTGATCATCTTCGCACTTTTGGCTGCGTGGCGCATGTCAAGATGGAGTCCGACCATAAAAGTAAATTGGCGGATCAGAGGACTCCAATGATCATGACCGGCTATGAAGGATCAAAGACATACCATCTGTGCAATCCTTATACCAATAAGGTGGTTGTTAGGAGCGACGTAATCTTTGAGGAAAGCGAGTCATGGAATTAGGGCTACAATGAACCGAGATATCCAACTTTTTATGTCACGTGGGATCTTGAGTATGAAGAACATATGGATCAACCAAGCTTATCCTTGTCAGCAAGTTCAGGCCCAGAAGACGTTGAATGCCTAGTAGGTGCTCCAGGCGTGGAAACCGGGCCAGAAACACAAGGGATTCTCCCAAAAGAAAAGGCTAGTATGTGGCCAGAAGACACGGAGCTGAAAGGACGCACATGTGCATCGGCGATACCTGCACTTGCGAGCCCAGCAAACAGGCCAGCAAGGCCAGAAGGCGATGGTCCAAGAGTGTGGACTGGTGGCTAGACAGATGGAGGAGACCTAACAATAGGGGGTGCAGATCCATCAAGAGGCTTTTCATGTGGTATAGAGAAGCTAGAAGAAAACATGCCAGAAAGAGATTCAAAAGGAAAAGACGAATCACTACAGGTAGGCAACCTGTGCATTGCTACTCCTGACGAGCCAGAAGACGGCGTTGTTCAGGAGCAGGTAGAAGTCAGAATTGCTAGTCACGAGCTAGCTTTGCTAGTCAACCAACGCGAGCTAGCTCCTACATATTTGTTCTATTGCATCCAAGAGTACCGGCAAGCAGAAGATCAAATATGCGAAGCATCGATGAGAAAGTACTTCATCGAACAAAGTATAATGTCTGAAGGTGTGGAGAAGGGCGCAGGCAAAAAGGACTGTCAGCGTGAAGCCATGGAGAAACCGACAAAAGCAAAGTCGGTGATATGGATGCTGAGGAAAGAGGCGGCGAAATCAATGCCGTGGATGACGCCCGCGAGGAGCGGCTAGCGTATTTGGGATCCGGGTGGATGTTGAAGGGCACGTCGTGCTTAGGGGGTGATTGTTAGGAATAAGCACTCCGGTCTCCGGCGTGTCACATATACGAGTCGTTTAGGGGCAGGTTTGTATAGCCGAGTAGTATTGGAAACAGTTTCAAGGTTAGCTGATCTGCACGTAATATATATACATGTACCTTTGTATCACCATGAGAACTACCAAGAAATAAAGATGTGTTTCAATCACAGGTAACACAGTCGAGCTACCTGCACCTGTGTGGTCCGATCGTTTAGCGGCTCTTTCTAAGAGACGGGAATGTACCTGCAGTCTCCCCGGAAGGTGTTTCAATCGCGCTGCTGCTAACTGTGCCTCCTCTCTACCTCATCGTTCCAGCGGGAACGCAAAGATTGGACATCAATTGTCGTACGTGGAGAGCGATCTCGATCCTCTATAGCGGGTATATATATGCAAAGATAGATCAATCAACTAGTACATAAACTGAAACGTTGTAAAAGGAGTGATGGCTGGATGATTGAGAAGGATTTATTAGAAGAGTTTAGTGCAATTTCAGCCATGTGCGATAACGTTGTAAAAGCATGTACTCTCGCTGTCCTAAAATATAAGGCTCCTAAACTAAAAAGAAGGCGTCTAAGGATCGATCTAAAGTTAACGTTTTCTAAGTTTGATCAAGATTACACATAAAAATATGAAAATTTACAACAATGAATCAATATTAATAGATTCACCATAAAATATATTTTCTTATTATGTCTACTCAATATTGTAGAGATAGATTTTTTTTTCTAAGTATTTGGTCAAACTTATTAAGATTTGACTTTTGACTAATTTTTAAGCGCCTTATATTTTAGGATTTAAGTGGGACATAAACGATGGCTAGATTTTGCATACTTGTGCATGCATGCAAACATACCGAATCAAACAATCGCAAAAATCAGGTAACACGAAATTACGGTACAATATGTGACATCCGAATACAGAAGAAAATCGATAAATCTGGGTCCATTAATATCGAAACAAAATATCAAAATACAGAAGAAAAGATTGGCACACATCTGAATCTAGATAAATCTAGGTCCATTAATTTGGATTGGAACATGAAATCCTAGAAAGGGCGAGTTGACGTTTCTTGAAGAAGCAAAGAAAGAAGATGGCAGCGTAAAATGAAACATAAATATGGATGAATAATATAAAACATGAATTTAGAACACCAGCGATATATACACCAACAGGTCGACTGAGACGTAAATATTGGTATGTGTCTCCCAAAAACAATACGTAATTTAATGTCGATCTGTCTCGTGGCAACAAGATGGCCGTATGCAGTCCTCACAACAATGTGTATGCAGAGCTCGATATGAATCAACTACTAC
Organism: Avena eriantha; assembly: GCA_910589775.1. Lineage (NCBI taxonomy): Eukaryota > Viridiplantae > Streptophyta > Magnoliopsida > Poales > Poaceae > Avena > Avena eriantha. Next base: position 116,567,585 of record OU342742.1, on the reverse strand, counting down.
TAGCTAGTACATAAACTGATGCGTTGTGAAAAAGCGTGATGGGTGGATGATCGATGGAAGGATCGATTATATTAGAAGACGTTGAGGGCTGATAAGGCCGCGGCGACGACGCCCGTGCTGCCGACGAAGAGCGCCAGGCCGTACGCCGCCTCCGCCTCCTTCCTGCCCTTCCCCACCGACTCCTCCAGCGTCACCACCGACTGCTCCAGCTTCTCCACCGTCCTGCAATATACATCCAACATATACCATATTATTATTATTATTATTATTATTATTATTATTATTATTATTATTATTATTATTATTATTATTATTAAATATGTGCACAAATAATTAATTCTCAGCGTATGATCTGGACATATGTAAGGATTAATATAATACATACATGGTTAGGGGCTCGGCCGCCGTAAGGGCTGCCTTGGCCTCGTTCTTGATCGATGTCACTTCACCCCCCAGCCTCGTCACGTCCCTGCACATATTCATCACATTACATCGTATGTATGTATGTAAAGCTTTTTTTCCCATCAAAAAACAAATTAAAGCAGTAGTAATACAACGTAACGTACGCGCGTATGGAGTTGGCGTTGGCGTTGGCCGACTCGGCCGCCGTCTTGCCGGCGGCCACCTGCTCCGACAGAACCTTGTTGCTCTGCTCCGCCGACGCCACCCGCTGCTGCAGGCTCCTCAGCTCCCTGCACGATCCTCACATGGATTTACTATTTTGCATGCGTGCAATAATAACATATACATGAGCATATATAGAGAGGTAAGTATATCTGAACGACGTACGCGTAGAGGTTCTGCAGGGCGCGGCGCTCGTCGAGCGCGGCGAGGGCGACGAGGAGCCGGCGGCCGGCGTCGACGAGGTCCGCCTTCTTCTGGTCCCGGTTGGGCCCGTCGCCCAGCAGCTCGATCAGCAGCGCGTGCTTCGCCTTCTCCACCTGGCCCAGGAGCTCCGCCACCTGCGCGTCGTCGACGGTGGTGCGGGAAGCGGCGGTGGTGGCGGCGGCGGCGGCTTCGGAGACGTCGAGGAGGCTGAAGAGGTGGCTGATGCCCTTGATCTCCACGCCGTGGTCCTTGGCGCCGGGGTGGGACATGGGGAGGTCGTGCATCAGCGCCTCCGCCAGGGCCTTCTTCCGCTTCATCTTCGCCTCCTCATCCTACATACGTACATGCATAACGTTTACAATGAGTAGTAGTAATTTCGATCTGCTGATTAATGTTTGTATCTCTTTTTTTTTGGATTCTTTGTTCTACTAGCCGTAATATAATTGCGATCTACTACTGATTAATGTTTGTAACTGAAAGTAATATATATATATATATATATATATATATATATATATATATATATATATATTTGGATTCTTTGATCTACTAGTAGTAATATCTTTGCGATCTGCTGCTAGCTTGGAGCACAAACCAACTCGATCGCAGAGAGATTTTCTAGAGACAGATCTTGTCGATTATTGTACTACTATGTGCTAAGGTGAACCGGGCTAATCTAGTGTGCAACAACAACAACAACAGACTAATTATATATAACTAGGATAGATAACAGATGGATCTGAAGCAAGATCGACGATTGAGGATGCAAAGGAGTAATAATCAAACCTGAAGCTGGTTCGCGTACTTGCTGCTGTCGTTGGACTTGGACGAAAAGCTGCGGGACGCCGCGCCCATCATGGCCGCCGGCATCTGCTTGGTGGCGCCGGCGGCAGGCCGGCGGAGCGCTGAGCCTGCTGCCGCAGAAGGTAGCGATGGGCGGTGGAGGAGGGTGTGGAGCGCTCGGGGCGCCGAGGAGGAAACATGGCGCTGGTGGTGCATCAGGCGCAGGAGGCGCGGCGCCGCGGCTGCCACTGCCCGCCAGGTGAAGTCTGCCGCCGCCGGAGACGACGCGGCGCCCAGGAGCGCGCCGCCGGCCGCGTGCTGGATCGCTGCCGCCATCGACACGACACGTATGGAAGACGATCTTCTTCTTAGTCTTGTTTTTGCTTGACGTCCGTACGAGGGTGCGTGGTATATATATCGGCCATCGACCTACGTAGGATGGATATATATATACATATATATTGCCGGCGGAGCGTACGTACGTATGCACCCATGACTCTCTTTGACATGTACTCGATCCGTACTACTCGTACTACATATAATGACTCTTTGATCTCGACGCATGCATGCATATCTCTACCGATTATTTCATCTTGCCCGGCAAGAAAAAATTTCAACGTAATGATTGGCCGCGTACGTACGGGCCCACGCGATCACAGTTTTACCCATATAAGGAGGAGGCCGACTAGCAGCTCACCATGTACAACTCTCTATTTGAGCTGTGGGGTAGGGCCGCCACCGCCGCGTCCTCCCCTCTCCCGCTGTCGGGGCCTTAGTTTTAGTTCTTGGCCGTTTTAATGAAAATTTGGCAAGTTGTAATTTTTTATTTAAATTTGTGAAACTTTTAGTTGAATTATCTGTATGGGGTATCCATATGGTGGGCACGGCTGGGAGCCAGGCCCCGATATCTTTGATTTATCTGGCGCCCCCCCCCCCCCATACGGTCCTAAAATCGGCTTCGCCCGACGCCGTATGGGGGCACAAGTGGAGGTGCTCTTAGAACACATTTGACGTAAGCGAACCTGGGGCGATACCGGTGTTTTCCCTGGCCCTATAATATTAGAATATTAGCAATTTTCTCATGAGATTAATTACCGAAATCAACATTACGTAAGCACTAGCAGGTCTAAACACATACAGCCAAACGACCACATCTAGTAGATCTGGAAATCTAGCAAAAACTAGTGCATACATAGAGAAGAATAGCACATACAGGTTGACTGGGAAGGTTGTCACCGCAGCAGCACCTTGGTCCTTGTTGATGTCACCCATGGTGCTGATGAGGTCGCCGATTGCTGAAGAATAACACACGAACGGAGACGAGCAGTCGCGCCGAGACGCTCCCCAAAAACCTTGTCGCCCATCTCCCGGTGCAGGATCTCAACGGACAGGGTTTCGAAGGCCTGCTATCCCGAACAGCCGTGCACGCAACCGCCGGGATGAGGAAGCCTAGAGAGCAGCGCATTCAGAGGAACACACAACGAGAGAGACTGAGAAAAGAACTGAATCCGTCTAGATCTGTCTGTCTCTCTCTATATAGCCTGGGAGGTGAGCCATCCAAATCGCCAAGCGGTGGAAGACAAGAACACGCGTCAAAGATGTACAAGAATGTTAGCACGTACCCAACAGCTGGTGCACCAAGCAAAAATTTAGTCTTTCACAAAACGAGTTTCTAACTCAAACTCGATTCACGCGACGCGCGTGTGGGCGAGGCGAGGCGGGCGGCGGAGGAGGAGGAGTGCGCGCTCCTTCTCTTCTCATTCAATTAGTAGGAGTGAAACAACTCACCTTATAAACTGGTCTAACTCTCTCCCAACTAGCAATGTGGGACTAAACTTTATCTCTCACAGAGCTCCCAAGCTACCATAATAGATGGGTCTTAAAATTTCAGGATTTATTAGACTAAATGGGCTACTTACATGGGCCGCAACCTATATAAATCTAACAATCCCCCACCATATCTCAGAGGCACATTAGGGCACCCACAGTGTGTAGCTAAATGTAATTCCAAATTGCTTTTTTTAGCTTTTGAAACTAGTTCCATACATTATAAGGGTAGTTCCAAAAGGTCCAAGATATGGAACCGGAGCATCCTCTTGCTCCGATGCCAAATTAAGATGTTGAATAAATTATGGTTTTTTGCATGCAAACATGTGTACGTGGGGAGTGATGTGAGGATAGGAGGGGAGAGAGAATGAAATATTTTAGCTACTTCTCTCCTACAGCGAGTCCTACCTAACATGTATTTGGCAACCACTACGTTGTGAATTTTTTTTAGCAATTTGGCATCTATGCCATATGCTGCCACTCTGTCAGATTTGGCAAGCACACGCTGTGGCTGCCCTTATATGGCTCATGAGATTCCTAGAGATTCACCCAAATCTCATACACTCTGACCAGCAGTGTAGCTCATATATGTGTGTTCTTTCAAGATCGCTCTATAGGACAACGTCTTTTCTCCCAAGAACAATCAAAACACATTAAGACATAATCAACCTTCCTTACAGAATACTATGAGATTTGCATATGCAGCAGAGTGGGAGTATTAAAAGTTTCTCTCAACTCAGTTGTTTCAGTTTGTTTTCCCAGAACCTAATTCACGGGATCTCCGATCACATAGGTTGGGTTACCCCCCCGACAATTCCCAGGTCCTAATTCCTGGCTGGTTATATGAATGCCTTTTTTTTTCTCTTTGTCATCTCAATCTTTAATATTTTTTCCCGGGAAGAAAATTCTATTCGAGAATAGTCTTCTTTGTGCGATACTCAAGTTAATGAAAAAAGGGACTTCTATAATACGGTTTGCAACAGAGACAACAAAATTATCCTTACCTTTTCTGTATGTATAAAATTTTCTTATGTATCTTTACATGCGCGATCCAAATGGAGTTGATATCTACCTTACTTTTAATTCACCTGCGCACGCACGTATCATGTATTTTAACTTTTTGACTTTCCTATTCTCTGGCCAACTAAGAGATAGCAAATCTTAGATACTAAAACCTAAAGGTGAATGGTCTATATCAATATATTTTTGTTAGTATGCCTAACTCCCAAGGAATGTAATGTAAGTTTTATCATGGTCTTGATGTTTTTCCGTGCCCAAGATCTCATTGGACATGAAATAACTTTAGATCCACATAAATATTAGTCTTATTGGTTAGTCTAAATAACTTTAGATCCACAAAGTTTCATATTTAGTATGACCAATGAGATTTTGACCCTTTCTTTTAAGTTATTTTTAAATTCGTGTCCTTAGGAAATATTAGTGTAGTTTGCTTCATTTCTATTATGATAAGTCTTTGTATTTCTATTTGTACATCGCTCAATGTGAAAGGAAAATTCATTTGAGTTGAATCAAATATTGCAGTTGTATGGTGACACTACTGGGATGTTGATGGCCACCTTGGACATGTTTTGGTGATACCATGGGAATGGAAAAGAATATCTAGGTGAAGAAACATAGTAAAACTGATGATTCATAATGATGTCGACAAATATTCTTTTAGACACGTAAGTCAAAATAAACGGCGGTCTAGAAAGCTTGCTCTTGATTAGACTATGTATATGTAAAATGATAATTGGTACCCGGTAAAAGAAAACCATGACGTAAATAACTATGTTATTTTTTTAAATGTGGCATTATATTTAGATAAACTTCTCTATCCAATTTGCAACCTAGACACTACAACGAGTCTAAAATATAACGTATTTTAATGCGGATAGTGATTAACAAAGATGCATGAACCACGCATATAGGTGAGAGGAGATTTATGTAAAATAATTGGTAAGACAACATCTATCACTATTTAGTAAGTCTTACCTATCTCTGAGGATAAATTAGCCGATTTGTCAGTTCAATAATCAGTTAATATGTTGTTATTACATCAAAGCATAGCCGTAATATTGAAGGTTCTATTAGCACCTGAACAAATATTAATTTAGAGTTATGTATTTTTAACAATGGTGTGTTCTATATTAAACATGAAATTAACCCTATATATAGGTAATGTATCCCATTTCCAATACATTAAAAGCACACTTTCTTGACTAGAGAAAGAGAATCGAGCTAGAAATTACTCAAATAAGGGATGATTAAAGATTTTCTCTCACATGTTATATCCTATTTAGCATCTCAAATTTACATGTCTTATTTAAGAACACATTTTAAGTCACCATATAACCATGTTATTTTTGGCAGATAGTATGATTATTTTATTAAACATTAATATTATGACACACCAAAGACGATGCCCTCGCATTTGCGAGGGCCACCGTGCTAGTGATGAAAAATGCAAATCACTTAATAAAAGAAAAATATGTATTGCAAATCTCTACTATCTAAAAAGGACGAATTTCCTCTGTTTCCTCCAGCTAGGAAGGAACAACTGATCTCGGCCTTCAAATCTATCAGATCTAACGCTCCAGAACTTCCCAATGACATTGCGCGATGTCTCTGATTTGCACATCCACCAATTAATATCGGCAATAATAGCGGCAATTCCTACCGGCAATTACAGCGGAAAAAAGGGCCTTAAGGATTGCGACATTCCTGATTTACACATCACCAATTAATAGCGGCAATTACTGCTAGCAGTTACATCTTAAAAAGATTCGCCTCACAAAATATGACCACGCGGCAATGCAATTACTACCATGATCTCTATCTCTTAAAAAGAACATGGCGTTCAGTTTCGTGGGAGCCAGACGTTTCGCTCCCTCCTTCGTCGTCACGATCTCCCTCATCCTTCCTTTTTTTTTGGGATTCTCCCTCATCCTTCCTACTATCAGTATAGACCGCTGATCAGGTTCCTTAGAAATCGCCTGCAATGCTCTCAATCAAGCCCCCAGAACCCGGTCGCATGCTCCAGCGGCCGCATCGCATGGAGCTCCATCCACCATAGCCTACTGAACCCATGCCGGTTCCCTGCCTCCATCCCCCCTCCATCATCCCCGTCGGCCAATCCAAGCCTGCGGTTTCCCATCATCCTTTGCGGCACGATCCCGCTGCCCACCGCCTCGATTCACGCCGCCATAATGCCTATGCTCTCAGATCTTGGGGGGATCAAGGTCTGATCCCAGAAGATTGTGAGGAGGGCCGGTCCGATCCCGGGCGTCTCGGCGCTGCTCGGACCAGGATCCACCCGATTCAGACCCTGATTTGATTTGTTTCTCCGGTGATGAATCATGCCTATTTGTTTTTTTGCCTTCGAGAAATCCTTCCTGGCATTGCTGTTGGCTGCTGTTGGCGTGGTGTGGGATTGACTGAAATTCCTCTATGTAGTACATACCTATGTCCTCGGAATTTCTCTTTTCAACGGAGACTATTCATCAGCAGCCTACGTACGTGTTCGCTCTTTTGTATTCTCTTCCATCTTGTTTTATTTTCCAACGGGGAACAAGGTGTGACTTGGTGACCATGTATGTGTAGATGTATAATAGTAATGAGGGCTACGAGTGCTCTGGCAAAAAGTACAGTTGCGACTAGGCCATCACCGACTTCTTCAAGATATACCAGTTCTACCAGTTCGAGAACCTCTTGGCCAAGAACAACTATCCTATCGCCAAAGCCGTGGGGTTCTAGGACTACTAGGCCTTCGTCAGTCGTCACCACCATCGCCATGTTCGGCAATTTGGCGTACTGCACCACCGGCGGCATCGACATGCAGATGGAGTACCGCGCGCCGTTCTCGGCAACGTCAGCGACTAGACATCATGTATTTATCGTCCCTTTGCTCTTCTTCTACGATGATGCTGATGATGAATTTTTGCGTTGCTTTGCTGTTGGTTTGGAGAAATAGTTTTATGCATGTTTTTGAAATCTGCATCTCTCAATTCTGTGTGGTGAAGTTTTATGTAATACTAAATGTGTGGTGAAGTTTTGTGTCTAATGCCCGGCTCATAATGTCGATACTATCTAGCTTTGCAGTTTGGTCAAGATATATTTTTCAAGTGCATTGCATGATGGTAGCGAATCAGCTGGTGGCGTCGGCAAGGTTGCCAAGTAGTCGAACTGCAATGCTATACCCACTCCCCGTGCAAGCCACCATGTAACCTCAAATTCCCTTTTCTATTTTCCAGTTCGTTGAATTTATGAAGAAAGCCCCACTGGTCTGCTTGATCTCTAATGTTAGATGTAGACAAACAAACTTTGTAGGTTCATATGCAAATACTTCTTATAAGATTAATTAGTAGTTGCAGAGAAAGAAAGTGATATGTTGTGCGTTTTGTCCAGTGGATCTACAAAAATCATTGCAATAGGGCTGAGACAACCAGTTCTCTTTGATGCCAGATCACTTTCATGGTCACGGGAGGCTTTTCAGATTTTGTTCGATGATATATTAAGTATATTTACTAATTGGAGTATTCGCCAGTGAAACTACTTGACGTTTGATAAGGAGAGAATCTGGATGTCTGTGTGTCATTTCTTCCCAATGCACTTCAACATTAAACAATGGTATGCTACCTAATCTCTGAATTTTTTGTAACTTTGTCGATATTTAGCCTATACCAACTTGCTATATTTCTTCGATCCGTTTTTGTATAATCAATCTTTTGGTAGATCTGGTACCGAGGTAAGATTATAGATATGTCGTCCATCAAATAATTAAACAAGCTGCATATTTAGATGTGTTCCTATCTTGATATGCCCATGCTTATAAAATTGGGCCATAAATTCGAAATCATGTAAAATGTTTGTTCATTACATTTGTCCTTGATCTCCGTTAATGGTAATATCAATTGAAAGAAATGTATTGTTTCTATTCGGCAACTTCAGTTCGGACTGTTGCGTGTTTTTGATAACATTCATTGCATTTTTTTTGCGGCCATGCATGATTATATACCAGTAATAATGTTTCCCATGCTCTCAGAATGACACATAAACTTGTTTATTTTTGTATAACTCAATGCATTTCTATACGATGCAGGATAATGTTTCTTTCAATGCATTTTTTGTGCACATTTCAATCCGTTTTTGGAGACAAGTGGAGACTTATTATCGTTTTTCCAAAACCATTCTTAAGGCATGTTCAATGGGTAATCAATTATTTTTCTCTCTTAGAGGACAATACGCTGAATGGCATGCATGCTTTCTGTATGTTGTTTTGGGCATACTGATTTTATGCATGCTTGATTTTCTATGGTGGTGAGTTTGTTGATATGGGGTTGTCGAGGAAAATTTATCTTTATGGTTCACATATTCAGCAGGATAATACGTGCATATGTTCTTTTAAGGTTGTAATGACGCATCTTCCTCTGTCTTACCTGGTCTGGTTCACGCCCTCTCTCCTGGCCATTCTGGATCTAATCGAATCGAAGGTTTCACTTAGTCTAAAATAGTGTGCACAGGGAAAATAAGATATCAACAGCTATATCGCAATGACCATGCCACTAAATTAGTCATTTGTTAAATCTGCCGTAAATGCTTGTGCAAGGAATCAGCCATCGATGATAAGGTTGAAATTTAGAAGTTACTTCTATGCCCACTCGACGTGAGTTTATGAGTTTATTCACTTACTCTGCACAAGATATAGGTTAATCTCAGAGTAATTTTAACCCTCTTTTGCTTTCATTTATTTTGAATTCTTGGTATCTGATCAACCAATTCCTTTTGGTTTTAAATCTCCTTGGACTATTAGCTCTTCAGGCCAGCAATTGTTCTACCAAATTCCTTCAAGAAACGATTTCTACTTCATGGCAGAGGTACATCAATGCTTCTGTGGTGGCGACATGTACACATTAGAACATTGGGTGTAGATTCTGGCCAACGGAGCCATGGTGCTGAAGTTACAACACGATGAACTTTGGTTTTGATGCTAAAAAATATCTCGTGTAAAATTGTATGTCTGCTTTCACTCCGTCCACAAAAATATGATCATCTGCTTTCCTAAGTTACTAATCACAAAAATAATAGTTTAGTTTTCATATTATCAGAACTACACAGCTAGAGATATACACCTGTACTATAGGAATTCTTATGAGCTTAGAAGAAATTGTGCTAACTGAAGGCTCCTGGAATATAGTTGTTGATTCGCACACCTTGTTATATGCTCATCTTTCCACGCTCTTATCCCCAATAATTTATTCCTCTCACTATGTTCAGTACAGTACAACAATTTTATTTCTTTTGGTTCCAGTAAGAGTTTGAGCTGCTTCATGTTATTGCATTTTATTTCCACACACTTTGATGCAATATAGTTTTGATAGACTTAAATAAGGAAGTACCTTTTAACAGGGGAGTAACATTTTAATAGCAGCTGAAGGTGCATGGACACTTGATGTATAAATCGTTTCAGAAGTGGAATCTGAAATATGTTGCATAAGTGGAAGTTGAAATGGCGTTATTCATAGTAGAGCTTTGTACTTCAAATTAGTAGTCCCGGTAGTTGGAAAAATGTCTCGTGTGTCACAGAAGTGAAGAAAAATAGAAGGGTCAAAATGTGACAAGATTTGCTTAAATGTGGTAGTACTGTCACAAGAAACTTTGTGTACATGGTAAAGTGTGTCAATTTAATCTAATCATCAAAAACATTATGTTGCCAGACTGTTTGAAGGAATTCTTTTTGGTTTTTTATTGCTTTGTGCTTTCCAAACATAAGTGATGATATGAGAGATTTAGTGCTGTTGTTTGTCTCCCCAAAAAAAGAGCACCCGCCCTGAAACAATATATTTCTGTCTATTTTTTATTCTTTATACATGATGAGTTGTGAAGAAACCAGAAAATTCATTATTGTCATTCACTAGCAAATAAAGTATCCTAAAAATATGCATGAATGATTAAGGTATCTATGAACGATTAGAATATTTGTGACCCAATGCAAAGTAAATAAGTAAGTGAGCATTTTTATTTCTATTTCGGTTTATTTGAGTGATATTATGCAAGGAGTCGAGCGATGTCGCTGAGACAAAATTGGATGTAGAGTTGAGAGTTGGAAAAAGGAGTGAAAGGTGATATGAACCTTATCAAAGATTCCATCAAAATTGGAGGTAGAGTTGAGAGTTGGAAAAAAGAGTGAAAGGTAATATGAACCTTATCAAATTCCCCTAGGTAGGAGAAGGTACATAGCCAAGCGATGCTGAGAAGGATGGCAACATAGCTGAGTAACAACAATGGAGTTAAGGTTAGGATGTTGCTAATCAAAAGTGAAAACATTGGCTTTGTATTGGCAAGAGAGTCGATTGGCAATACAATATGGAGGAAGATATCTACATTGAAGAATGAGAAATGCCATTTAGATTAATGGTTTTATTGATATGACATATTGTTTACCCGTGGCAATCGCACGGGCATTTGACTAGTAAATTAAATAAAAATAGTTCCAAATGGGGAAAAATTTAAGAATTTCTAATTTTCTGGAATTATAAAAAAATTATAACTAAAAGACTTTATAAAAGCTCAACGCTCAAAAAATAATTATTCAAGAAGAATGAAAATGCTCGACGACAAGAGCGTTCCCACTTAATAGAAGAATGAAGGCACCGGCCGCGTGCAACTGGAGCGAGGCTGGGACTTGAGCTGAGCAAGAGTGTCCACTCCTGACACGTTCACCACCGTGGAGCAGTGTCCACTCCTGACACGTTCACCACCGTGGAGCAGGTGGTCTGTCCGGACAGAGTGTCCACCTCCAGTGCACACCAACACGTGATACTGCTGCGGACAAGGACACGACCAAGATTTTTATACTGACTCAAGTTTTTTTAGATTTAGATGTATTTAGTACTAAAATATATCTAGATACATCCGAATGTAGACAAATATAAATCAATTAATTTGGATGTACAAATATACCTATGTGCACAGTGCAATGGCTAGAAATACCACCATCCAAACAAAAGTGGCGAAACTACCCGACGGAATGTCAGCAAAGTGACACGTCCTCCCGCCAGAGCAACTGGGGGAGCTCACGCGAGCATTAATAGGAGGGAGTTAATTACATGATAATTTTACATTCTGTCGGCCCCTCACCTGGTCCTGCCATTTACCTCCAGTGACGGGAAGCACCTTCAGCCAGTTGGGTTGGAGGGATGTCTGCTCCGCCAGCTATTGTGGCGGAATGTGACATGTGTCACTTATCCTACTCTCCGCCAGGGTATATTTGTCAATTGCATTCGGTGAGGGGTATTTTTAACCATTACAACATGCAGATGTGTATATTTGTAAAAAAATCCACGACCAACAAGGCCAAGGCAGAAGAGGGATGGCGCTAGCCGCCAGGCCATGGACGAAGAAATGCAGAGCATCAACGGCAACCGCACCACTTCGAGCTGGGCGAGATTCCACCCGGACATCGTGCAATTGGACTCAAGTGCCGGGTCTATAAACTGAAGAAGGGTGCTCATGGTGAAGTGGTGAAGCAAGCGCAAGGCAAGGCTCGTGGCCAAGGGCAATCAAGTTTAGGGTTTCGTGGGGGTCACAGTCTTCTCACATGTGTGTATATATATTAGATGATCAGTTACAAATACAACCATACATGAGTACGAATACAACTATACATGACTACCTAGACCGTATATTTAACATGCCCCCTCAATCTGAACTTTTTACAAGATTCAGATTGGTTCTAAACCGGTCTAGCATCTGCCGAGTGGCGGGCTTAGTAAACACATCCGCCAACTGATCATCTGTCGAAAGAAACCTAACATCCATTGTACCTACAGCAACCTCGATGTGTTTTGTACGAGCGTGAAAAACTCGATTCGTCGTCAGATAAGTTGCCCCTAAATTATCACACCACAAAATAGGTGCGCGCTGCTGTGTGACGCCAAGTTCCCTCAGAACTGACTCAACCCAAATGGCTTTGGTGGCGCCATTAGCCAATGCCTTGTACTCAGCCTGGGTACTAGACCTCGAGATGGTAGGCTGCTTCTTCGAGCTCCAAGAAACAAGGTTTGGCCCAACAAACATAACAAAGCCGCCAGTGGATCGTCTACCGTCAACACAGCCTGTCCAGTCTGCATCCGTGAATATATTAACACTGCTGGAGGATGACTTGCGTATTTGCAGTCCTGTATCCAGCGTACCCTTGACATATCTCAGAATACGCTTAACAGCTTTCCAATGAACCTCAGTTGGCTGCGATAGAAACTGACACACCTTGTTCACAATAAAGGAAATGTCTAGGCGAGTGAGTGTCAAATACTAAAGTGCTCCAACCACACTACGGTACCGGAAAGAGTCATGAGCACCAAGTAGAGCACTAGACTCACGAGACAGTGGCTCCGACGTGACAAGAGGGGTGGAAGTGGACTTGCAATTCTCCATATTGACTCGATGAAGAAGATCAAGTGCATACTTCCGCTGAGTCATTGTCATGCCCCCTGAATGGAAAGACGCTTCCAATCCAAGAAAGTACTCCAGCTTGCCCAAATCCTTGATAGGAAAACTAGCTGCCAAGGACTGTTCCAGAAGATCAACCACCGTAGGTGAAGAGCCAGCAATGACAATGTCATCAACATATATGAGCATGTAAATCTGTGCATCACCGCGAGAAAAGATGAACAACGACGTATCCGCCTTGGAGGCAACAAATCCAAGCTGAAGAAGAAGTTGACTCAATCGAGCATACCAGGCACGAGAAGACTGTTTGAGGCCATAAAGGGACCGCTGCAGCTGGTAGACATGCGAGGGGAAGCGGGCATCTTCAAAACCGGGAGGCTGCTACATATAGACATCTTCATCCAAGTACCCATGCAGAAACGCGTTACTGACGTCCACCTGACGAAGGCTCCAGCCGCGAGACACAGCAAGAGAGATCACCAAACGAACAGTGACTGGTTTGATGACCGGGCTGAAGGTATCACCATAATCTATACCATGCTACTGAGTGAAGCCACGGGCAACCAGACGAGCTTTATGCTTGTCAATCGAACCGTCGGGACGGTGTTTGATATTGAAGATCCACTTGCTGCCAACAACATTAACTCTAGGAGGGCAAGGCACCAAATTCTAGGTGTGCGTCTCGCGCAGAGCAGCAAACTCCTCAGCCATCGCCACATGCCACGCCGGCTCCTGAAGAGCATCCCGATGGGAGGTGGGGGTGGCGAAGAACGCACGATGACTGGGATTATACCGAACAGTGCCATCATGATAAGTCTTCTCGCGTCGTGTATGATCTCGGTTGCGAGTGATCATGCCGTGTAGAGGAGCGGGCGATGGATCCCCCGACGAGTCTGCCGGCAGCTCAACCAGTGGCATCGCGACCGGGGAGTCGGAGAGTGGAGGGCGATGCAGGTTTGCGTGAGGTGCTAGGCTAGGCCGGCCCAACAAACGGCAGGGAAGAGGGCGTCGGCGGCGGACCCGTGGGCTCGTAAGGCCCGACGCAGAGGCGAGGAGGCGGGCGAGGAGGGCACATCGGGAGAGGAGCCCGAGCCATGCACGTCGATCATGTCGACGTCGACCGCAGCGCCAGGAGCCGCCTGAGGTACCTGAGAGGGCATCGAATAAACATCGCCTGATACATGCGGGTTAGTAGACAAATAGGATAGGTCGTATTTACGCACAGGTACATTCGGAACCGGTTCATCAATAGGAAACGAAAGTGCATGTTCACGGTTGGCAATATCAACGGAAACACCGGGGCTAGAGAAGGGAAAAACGTTCTCCTCGAAAACGACATCACGAGAAATATAAATCCTTCCAGAGGCACGATCGAGACACTTATAGCCTTTATGCATTGGACTATAGCCGAAAAAGACGCACATCTAGGAGCGGAGCTCGAGTTTGCGAGCATTATATTTGTGAAGACTAGGCCAACAAGCACACCCAAAAATCCTAAGAGAGGAATAAATCGGCTGAACATGAAAGAGACGAAACAAGGGGGTCTCCTTGTTGAGAACCGGCGTGGGCATACGATTTATGAGATAGCAGGTCGTAAGAAACGCCTCGTCCCAAAACCGGAAAGGAAGGGAGGAGTGTGCAAGAAGAGCGAGGTCGGTCTCTGCCAGGTAACGGTGTTTGCGCTCGGCAATACCGTTCTGCTGGGAAGTGTGTGGGCATGATACACGGTGGGAAATACCCGTGCGCTGGAAGTAGCAGTGAAGTTTTTGGTACCCGCCACCCCAGTCGGACTGAAACGCCTTAATCTTATAGTTCAAGAGACGCTCCACATGAGCTTGAAAGGCGCAAAAGACCTGCTCGACATCGGACTTATGTTTAAGCAAATAAATCCAGCAGAAACGAGTGTAGTCATCCACAAAACTAACGTAGTACTTGTACCCTCCCGAAGAAGCAATAGCAGGACCCCAAACATCGGAATGAATTAATTCAAGAGGCACAGTAGAAATACGAGTTGACATAGAATACGATAGTTGATGACTTTTAGCACGCTGACACGCATCACACACTAATGGTGGTGTATCTGAACTAGTACTGGAAAGCTCATGACTCTTAACAATAGAGTTGACTATATTAATTGCTGGATCACCTAGACGCTGATGCCACTGCGAGGACGACACCTTGACACTAGTGGAGGCATGACGAGTGGATGATGATGATGCACGACGGTATGGAACTGGATAAAGTCCTCCATGGCTTCTACCGTGAATGATTATGCGCCGGGTTGCCTTGTCCTTAAAAAAGAAAGCATGACGATGAAACTCAACAAACACGTCATTGTCACAAAGAAGGCGATAAACAAATAGAAGATGTTTACTAATGGAAGGCACATGCAAGACATTTTTAAGTTGGAGAGATGAACCGGGTAAACGCGAATGACCAATGTGCGAAATAGACAAACCTGCACCATTTGCCACCTGGACCTGGTTGTTCCCTCCATAGCGCTCGTGAACCTGAAGACACTCAAGCTCACTGGTGAAGTGATCCGAGGCCCTGGTGTCCATCACCCAGGGCTGGTTGTCGGAGGAGGTGGTGGATGCCGCGTTGCCAGCGCGGTTGTTGAATTCGTGGTTAAAGCGACGGTGACAAGCTTAGGCCTCATGGCCCCAGACCTTGCATATCTGGCATCTAGGGCGCCTGTCGCTGCGGCCACCGCCGTTCCCGCCGCCATTGCGGCCACAACCATACCTCCGGTGTACCCGGTGTTGCCACCGTTGCCGCCTTGGCGATTGTTGCTGACGTAGCCGGTATTGGGGCCGTCGGAGCCTCCGCCCTGGTTGGCATCGTTGCCGCCTTGGCGGTTGAGCACGGGCTGGCCATTGCCAGCAGCAGACCGCCCCCCACCGTAGGGGGCGAAGAAGATCGCCGGGGGCGGAGAAGACCGTCGTTGCCGTAGGAATGTGACACGGCATTCGCGGAAGACGACCACCCCTCCGCCACGCTCTACTGAGCCTGCATAGCCTCATAAGAGAGGACCACCGAGTAGAAGTCGGAGTAGGTCATCATGGCGTTGGTAACGCCGAGAGAGGCAGCGATGGGGTTAAAGGCCGACCCGAGCCCGGTGAGGATGTGGTCGATGAGCTCGTCGTCGGTGATGGGAGTGCCGGTAGTTGCCATGACATCAGGAAGACCCTTCATCTTATGCATGTACTCCGCCGCAGACAGATCCTCCTTCTGCAGCGACTGAAGCTGCCGCCCGATGTGGCGGTCGTTGGCGCGACTCTGCGCGTCGAACATGGCGATGATGGCCGACCAGACGACCTGCGCCGTCGTGCAGCCAACAAGCTAACATGCGATGTCGTCATCCATTGCGGGGAGGAGGAGGGCCTTGACCTTCTGATCCGGAGTCCACCATCGGAGGTACTCGGGGTTGTCGACGGTGGTCGCAGCATCGCCGGTGCCCTAGGTTAGGGTTTTGGCCGGGGCTGCAGTGGTGCCGTTGAGGTGGCCATGGAGGCCCGCACCGGCGAGGATCGGGATAGCGATCCTCTTCCACAACATGAAGTTCCCCCGCCCGAGACGCACGGAGATGGCGGTCAAGGAGGAGGCCGGTACCGACGCTCCCGGGACGGAGACGATCGGATCGAAGGCGACGAGAGCGGAGGACGTCATCTCCAGAGGGGCGGCGGCGGCGGTCGAGAGTAGAGCGACGGCGGCGGCGACGAGAGGGCGAGAGAGAGAGAGAAACGCGGCGGCGGCAGCGTGGGGAGCGCGTTAGGCTCTGACACCAAGTCAAATTTAGGGTTTCGTGTAGGTCACAGCCTCCTAACATGTGTATATATATTAGATGATCAGTTACAAATACAACCGTACATGAGTACGAATACAACCCGTACATGGCTACCTAGACCGTATATTTGACAAGGGCTACGTCCAGCGGCAAGTCAAGTCGTGTACTCCGACGAGGTCTTCGCACCAGTGACCAGTCCGCACGCATGGACTCGGTGCGCGTCTTGATGCCTCTCACACCTCACCACGCCATGGAAGGTAAGGTACACCGTACACCATATATGGACACACCAAGTCTGCTTTCTTGAAAAAATGGTGATCTGCTCGAGGAGGTATAAATGCAGATGCAGCAGCCGCCCGGCGAGAAAGGAAAGGCGATGCGCGTCGACAATGCATTGTACGCCAGGCGCTAGCTGTGAGCATGGCCACGCTAAGCTAGACGACGAGAGCCTGAACTAGCTCTATCGGGTTTGAGCGGTGTCCGTCAGAGCATGCGGGATGATGATCTGGTCATCACCGGGATGGACTGGACACCAAGGAGATCTATCGGCCTCTTCAAGCGTCAGTCAGATGACCGAGCTGTTCCGCATGAGCGGCTTGGGTTTACTCAGCTTCTACCTTGGCATTGGCATTGAGGTGTCTCGGGATTGAGCGTGATCCGACCATCGTGTTGTGGTGGCGGCTTACCCATCGGGTATCAGCGCAAGGTGTGGCGGCTATGCTGGTAGGTCTAGGCTTCCGCCTAGATCCACCATCGGCGCGGTCTTTTGGTTGCCTGGAGGTGCGTGGGGAGGCGGCACAATGTTTCTTGCTCGGGCCGATGGACTGGCGGGGGCGCGTGGTTATTGCAGACTTGTCTCCTCTCCCACCAGAGGGGGCGGGCGGCGGACGGCAGCGTGGGGGGCTGTCCAATAATGGCGGACGGTCCTAGGGTTCCTTCAGCGTGAAGAAAAAGATCTGCTTGTTGCTTGCACTCGTTGATTTAGCCTGGAGAGGCGGGTTCCGGAAGGCTCCACCGACGAACTCCCATGTGCGTATTATGCCTAAGGATTGCTGGATCGAAACGTATCCGTTTGGTTTCAGTGGGAGGGTTGTGAAGCTCTTCTGTTTGTTACCATCATGTTTCATGTCTTCGACGATCCATGGTGAAGACAAATACGGAGAATGTCAGAAAAGCAGGACATGAGGGCAGTAATGGTGATTTGAGTCTTTGAGGCGGCGAGGAACTGGCTGCGTGATCTGTGACTTGCGGCAGCGACTGTTTGTGGGGGGCACAACACAAGAGGCGTTCCCAGTCTTACCTTGCAGGGTGAAAATCCAATGTCTGATTTTAATTGGTTGTGCCTGGTAATGACCTTGTTGAAGGTATTGTTTTGTGAGTGAAGACTTTCTCCAGGGTGAAAACCTATGATCTTTGATCGGGCAATGACGACACTTGTGCACTGTTTCCTTTTTAAAGGCGTTGCTATTGGAGTGGTTGAATTGAACTGCTGGTGTTGTTCTGGTGGTGTTAGTATCGTTGCTTCGAGGCATCGTTCTTTGTTGCGGGACTTTTTCTTTTTTATAATTCTACTTCTTTTTCTAGGCTGTGTGCATCTGTAAGGCCGCTAGGACATGCGTTGTTGCAGAGACTGTGTGTATCTCCACGATATTAATATATACTCTTTTCAAAAAAAATGAGTCTGAGCTGACGCGGCATTACGCCAACGGCAAACGAGTCTGAGCCGACGCCGTTTTACGCCGACGGCAAACAAGTTTGAGCCGACGTCCTATTACGCCGACGTCTAATGAGTCTGAGCCGACGCCACATTACGCGGCCGAGGGTCGGCATAGCCCTATGCCTAGTTTAATCGGCTTAGTATGAATCTTGGTAATAAGGAAGAAAGCGTGTGTCCAAACTGATCATCACAAGAGGACTAGGGCTGTGAATGCCCCGACGACGGTGGTGAGGCCGACGAAGAGCGAGAGGCCGTACGCCGACAAGGCCTCCTCCCTGGCCTGCGCCACCAACTCCTCCAGCTTCCCGGTCTCTTTCTTCATCGACTTCACTTCAGCACCCAGCTGGCTCACGTCCCTGCACAGCATCCGATCACAAAATACATATCATCATCATCACATGTATATTATGCGTTGGGGTTGGAGGCTTGGAGCCCCAAGTGAAAGATTAGATGGTACTTACGCGCGAATGGAGCTGGCGGTGGTGTTGGCATACTGGAGCCCCATCCCGCCGGCGGCGACCATGTCCGACAGAGTCTTGTTCTGCTTCTCCGCCGTCGTCACCCTCTGCTGCAGGCTCTTGACCTCCCTGCAGCAACATCACCATCCACCATGCGGTTTCACATGTGCAATTGTTGCATAGCTAGACTAGACGTACGTGGACGGCGTACGTACGCGTAGAGGTTCTGCAGGGCGCGGCGCTCGTCGTGCGCCGCGAGCGCGTCGCGGAGCCGGCGGCAGGCGTCGACGAGCTCCGCCTTCTTCTGCTCCCGGTTGGGCCCGTCGCCCAGCACCTCGATCAGCAGCGCGTGCTTCGCCTTCTCCACCTGGCTCAGGAGCTCCGCCACCTGCGCGTCGTCGTCGACGGTGGTGTGGGAAGCGGTGGCGGCGGTGGTGTCGGGAACGTCGAGGATGCTGAAGAGGTGGCTGATGCCCTTCAACTCCACGCCGTGGTCCTTGGCGCCGGGGTGGGACGTCGGGAAGTCGTTCATCAGCGCCTCGGCGAGGGCCTTCTTCCGCTTCATCTTCGCCTCCTCCTCCTATAGGTACATTAATACAATTGATTAATGATTAATAGTATACAATCTACTACTAGTCCCTATGTTCGACAATAGCATTAGAGCAAGAATAATAGTAGAATCATTTGTTGGCTATTAGGTCATCTATAGCTAGCTTATAGTCAACATATATAATAGATAGCTCACTTGACACTCTCCAAAGTGCCTAGGAGCATGTTCTGCAACTGATTCTTATCCTACAACCAGCACATCTTCTTTCTCCTCTTCTTTCTCATCCAACGCAGTACAATTATAGTATTTAAATCCTTATAGCCTGCTGACTATACCTTATTGTAGTTGCTCTTAAGTCATCGTACGTACTTATTAATGTAACATCTAGACAAGAAAAAAACTAAATCGAGCTGATTGATCCTTGATAAGATCCTATAGCTTGGATAAGAAGCCAGATCAGATCAGATTTTCATTATTAGGTTGATCTAATTGTATTATCAGGTAAAGCAAGCAACAAACTTGCTAGATTAATGGCACGTATAATGGTCTTATCTTAGCAATGCCACGGAAGATGATTGCTGAGTTGGAGGAGAGAGAAACGAAGAAAAGGCGTGTGCTACAATATGTCTTAGCAACAATATGTCTCACCATATATTTAGGAACATCTAGTGCTAGGAATAAGACGAAAAAAAGAACCCATTGTATGTCATTTTTTGTTATCATATCAAATGATGTGATAGGTATAAGATAAAACTGTCTTATCAACCATTGTACTTGCCCTAAAAGACATATAACTAGCAAAAAACTAAAAAAAGAACCCATTGTATGTCATTAGCAACAAACTAGCAAGATTAACTAATACTCCCTCCGTTCAAAAATATAAGACATTCTAACTTTGCCTTTTAGTGTACAGGTTCACTCCGAACCTCTATGAACCTATACACTAAAAGACGTCTAAATACATTCGATTCACAAAGCTAAAACGTCTTATATTTTTCTGGAGGGAGTACTAGATTGGAGAGCGAGATCGGTGGCGTAAATCTATCAAACCTGAAGCTGGTTCGTGTACTTGGTGTTGTCCTTGGACGAGAAGTGCCGGGACCCGGCCATCATCGGCATCTGCTTTTTGGCGCCGGCTGCTGAAGCTAGCGAGGGGCGGTGCAGGAGGGTGTGGATCGCTCGCGGTGCAGACGAGGAAAGATGGCGCTGGTGGTGCATCAGCCGCATTAGGAGCGGCGCCGCGGCTGCCACCGCACGCCAGGTGAACTCTGCCGATGCCGGAGACGCCGCTGCGCCGAGGACCGCGCCGCCGGCCGCGTGCTGGACCGCTGCTGCCATCGACACGTACTAGGAGCGAGAGACGGTCTTCTTCTAGTCTTGTTTTGGCTTCACGTTCGTACGAGAACATCGACCTAGGTACGATGGATATATATATATATTGCTATAATGTACAGTATGTACGTACGCACCCATGACTCCTGTTTGGCATGCATATAATGACTCCTTGATCTCGACGAATGCATGCGTATCTCTACCGATTATTTCATCTTGCCGGGCAAGAAATTTTTAATTGGCCATGCGGGCCCACGCATCATATTTAGGTAAAGATTCATGTCGACTGCTCGTGCATAATTAAATTTCTTCCTGAACAAGAATATGCGTGGTTCTGGATTTCTAGAGGAAAACAAACCCAGATATTCTCTTTCTGTCTAAGACATATCTCGGAAAAGCAAGGCAGAAAAACCCGCGAGCAAAATGAAGTTTGAGGGGCTGCTCTTTCATGAAAGCAATGGAAGGACGCTAGTAGAAAACAGATCTTTCAGTTGGAGCTGCCGTGGGCTCTAGTCCTGGCTGGATTTGGAACCGGGAATAGTGTGAGCACTAATCCTGGTTCCAATGGCTAGGAGACCACACGTTACTACCCATGGGGACCTCTAGTCCCGGTTGGTAATATCGGCTCGAACTAAAGATATGGGCCCAACACCTAGGAGGCAGGAGACCTATACTCCCAGTTGGTGTTACAAACCGAAAATAGAGGTCACGAACTAGTCCCGGTTTGTAACACCAATCGGGACTAATCTTTTATATATATATGCTTTGTCCCTGCCCAAGTCCATGGCCATTTTGCTCCAAACAAGCTCAAGTTCATTCTCATTTTTAGTCCAAGATTTGTCAAGATTTGGTGGCACCCATCAATCCAAGGTTCTAACAGGTTAGCAACTTCATTATTTCATCTCTCATTGTTAGTTTACATCATTGCTCTAGAAGTAGAGAGGGATTTCATGCTTTGAAGTAGAGGGAATTTTTGATGTGTAATTTTGGGAAAATATTGATTATGCAAAAATTTACTGATAGTTGAGATGTGTAATTTTAGAGTTTCGGAGCTTAGAGTTGAATGAGGTTTTCTTCTGCTAGATTAATAATTAAAAACTCAACATTTTTTATGTTAACAGTTTTGTCCAGATTTGGCCACACTCCTTCCTAAGCTCGAGTTAATCCCCTTTTTTCACACGATTTATCAAGATTTGATGGAGCCCCATCTATTCGAGTGATCTAAAAGGTTAGCAACTCTATCCTTATATATGTACCATAGTTAACAATAATAATCACAAAATTGTAATAAAAATAAGGTTAAAATCAAAAAAGCTTCATAGAAAGATACGCTAGCTCAAAACAGCTTCCAGAAGCTCCTCGAGATCAATATACGGGAGTGCCTCTATGACAAGCTCCTCAAAGATGTGTGGTGATTGAATCCTAAGACATCTTCGAGACGATCTGCCATAGTGGTGTCTCTATCGCACCATCTTGCAGTTTATAACTTCTCAAACTAGATTAATATGCCTGGTAGTTAACAAATTTTACATATATGGGAGTGCCTCTGTGGCGAGCTCCACGAAGATGTCTGAGGACGGGATCCTAAGACATCTTCGAGAAGCTCTGCCGTAGTGGTGTCCCTCTCACACCACATCTTGTAGTTTATTACCTCACAAGGATGCTTCTTTTCTATTTATAAATTTGAAAGGAATATGCCCAAGAGGCAATAATAAAAGATTATTATGTTACTCCAGGTTTATAATAAATGTTTAGTTCTCAGACTATAATTGTATTAAAAGGAAACGTTAATACATGTGTGTTTAATAAACAAATAGATGGTTCCCAGTGATGATTTTCATTACACTAGCCTGTTTATTAAAAGATGATCAAGGTTTCCTGATCATGACATTGGATGTTGTTAATAACAAGGTCGCACCATTGATTGAATGTTGTGATGAAGATACTCCCAAGGTATAGTAACAAGATCAAGCCATTATGTTTACACTACTATAATGTTATTCAAAGTAACCCTAATCCTTAGACCATGAGATCACGTCAATCACTGACTCCGGAAGAGTATTTTGATTGCATCAAACGTCACACCATAACAGGGTGATTATAAAGGTATCGTCAGATACTTGGAAAGTGTTAGTTGATGATCATGGATCAAGAGTGGGATTTTTTCATCCTGGTGACGGAGAGATATACTCAGGTGCCTCTCAGTGATATCACATTGACATAGCTTGCAAGAAGGTAATAATAATCACTAAAAATGTTATTACGGGAACGAGAAAAGAGTACTTGTCAGCAACGGGATCAAACTATGTATGAATGATACCGAATGATTGGATCCCGGACAAGTAAAATATCGCGGGACAAAGGAAGTGGTTACTGCGAATAAAAGGTCACGCGATCACTAAGTCATCGCATGAACTGGTGGGAGTCACTATAGATCTCTAGGTCCCGCTAATGATTATTGATGAGAGAATGTCTCGATCATGTTAGTAATGGACATCGTAGGAATTTGTTCTGTCGAATCTACCGAAATGGTTTCGGAGTATCGAAACAAAGCAAGGAAATAAAAATGTTAATGTGTTCATTAAATGAAATATTTATTAAATTGAGTTGCATTAAAACAAGAGAATTAAACTGCTTTAATTGAAAGACATTTGGTTTTTTGAGTGGAGAATAAATGGAGAAAGTGGAGATTGAATTATGTGTGAGTGGCGTGTTCACCCACATGAATGAGATGAGGGGAGGGGAAACCCCATGAAGCCGGCCAAGGAGGGGGGCTTGCCCTCCTCTCCCCTATAAAAGGAGGTGGAGACCTCCTCCCTCACACACTTGGCCACTCCTCTCATATGCCCTTTGATTGGCATATTCTCCCTCTTGCTAGTCTTGACCATTGCCACAAGAAAAGGTGCTTAGGAAAAGCCCTGCTCGAGGTCTTCCTGTCCACCATATCTACCATGGAGTAGCATTGTTGGTAGCCTATGTGGTCTAGCAGTCATCCGTAATCAGCCACCCGACCCGGCTGCGTGCGGCCACCATCCTCATTTTTGTGGTTAGTTGTAGCACCCCAATTGTCTAACAATTGTACTGCTACTTGTCCTAGTAAGATATTGGCTACTCCACATATATTATTGTTGCATCATAATTATATCATGATCATGTCATCATGCCACCTTGCATTTGAGCATCATATAAAAACTCCTTTGCCTTTTGGTTCTTCTCTCACATGCATTATAAATTGTATTTGCCTCTTGCTATTGTATTTGGTTGTTGATATATTGTCTAAATGCCCAAGTTGAGTTGGGGGCATATCTTTTATTTCCATTCCACCACTTTTCTCTTCCACCACTTTATAATTCCACCATCCCTTTAACAATGAGCTTGTCTTTCTTTTTCTTGGATATTTAAATTCTAGCTCATGTAGTTTGGGGTGGATTAAATCCTCTAAATTCTTTGCTTGGTTTTATTCCACTTCTTGGAAATGCATAAGATTAATGCCATCATATTATTATTGTTGTCACAAAATAAATAATGGTATTATTATTTTTGCATGGGCCATGCAAGCTTCTCCACCACCTTTTACTTCCATTGGTTTTTCTTTGGTTTAAGTGGATCTTATCTTAGGAAAACCATCTACCTACCATTACACCATCCTCAAATTCCCATCCATATCATCTTCTTTATTATTATTTCACCATGCATGGACCATATGAGGCCTATCCCATAATTCTTTCCTTTTTCTTTCCTTGGAATTCTTTTTCACTTCCACCTCATGTTAATTCAAGCATTACCATGCTCCACTTGAGTTGGATTTATCCACACCATTCACATTCATTTCTATTTATCTACATGTATGATCACATGAGATCTTTTCCACCTACTTCCTTTCTTCTTATTTCTTTCTTGTTTTTCTTCCACTTTGTCTCAAGCAAGATCAAGCCTCATTTTCTTCTTGTGTTGGCCTCATACTCAAAAATTAAAATCTAAAACCTAATAAAATCTAACCTAGCCACTTTTACTCTCTCTCTCTCTCTAAATTCTACTAAACCCTAACCCACTTCCCTTATCTCTCTCTCACACCTCTCTCTCTCTCCACCATGGGCACCACACCGGCCACCCTCTCCCTGACCCCACCCTAGCTAGCCTCTCCTCTCTCTAACCTAGCTAACCCAAAACCCTAATCCTAACCCTAACCCGAGCTCACCCGAGCCCCTTCCCTCTTCTCTCTCTGACCGAGCTAGCCCCACCTGCCTCCCTCGTGCCAGCCCCACCCTGCAGCCTCACTGCCTCGGCCTGGACCAGCCCCAGCCAGCCCAGCCGGCCGAGCACGTGCTCGAGGAGGAGGAAAAAGGTGGCACCCGAGCCACCTTTATCCTGCCGTGCCCCAGCTGCTCTCCTCCCTATCTCCCCACTTTTCCTCCCTCCTCACGTCTCCCAGAGCTCGCCCAGATCTGCCCCAGAGCGCCCCCTCCTTCCCCTTCTTCTCCACCGTCGTCCCCACCTGCCGCCAGTCACCGCCGTCTACCGCCGCCATCTCATCGTTCCGGCCGTCAAGCTTGTCGTGGAAGTGGCCTGGGAGATCGAGGACACCCCCCTGCGTCGCCCAGTACCCGCCGTCGCGAAGGAGAAGCTCCCCAGCGCGCCAGTACCTCGCCGTCCTCGCGAAACCCTAGCCGCCAGTACGCCAGCCTCGCCGACAATCCGCCGCGCCCCCGTCCAAGCCAACCACCTCAGGCGAACCGCGGTGAGCATTCCCTTCTCCCTGCCATGGTCCGCCTCGCCGTACCGCCCTATCGCCGCCGTGCGTTTCGTCGAGCACTCCCCGCGCGCCAGAGCTCGCCGCCGTCTGCAAGTTTTTCCGCGCCGCAGCAAGCCTATCTAGTCCCCCGCCACCCTCCTGTCAACTCCCCTCGCCCTACCGCACCGGTCCGCCCCCTCAGCGTGCACCCCCGCGGCCCGGGATCGAATCCCCGCTCCGCCCGCGCACGCGTCTGCCGCCAGACGGAGGAAAACGATAAACAGTACGGGCGCGTGGTCGTTTTGCAAAAAGCCCCTCTCCTTTTTGATTACTGCGACCCGCGCTCCTAACGACCCCACCTGTCAGTCGCCCTAGTGTTTTAGCAGAAAACCCCTCGGCTTTTTCCGTCCGCAACCCGCGGTCCAGCCGGTTTTCCACCTGTCAGCCCCTGCCACGCCCCTCGCTGACTCGTGGGCCAGCTTCGCCGTCGGGCCCGCTCGTCAGTGCCTGGGCTAGCCTCCGCTCGGTGCAAAACGCTTTCCCGCGCGCGCGTGGCCCCAGTCCGTTGTGTCCCCACCCGTCAGCGTCTAGGCTAGGATTACCCGCGGTGTAAAAAGTTTTTCGCCGAGTTTGTTTTTATTCAAATCCTTTCAAATTTATTTAAATTCAAATTCTTTTCAGATTCAAATAATTTTCAAAATACAAATCCAAATAATACATGTAATATATGTTTTGTAATCAGAAAAATGTGAGGAATTCAAATATGCCCTTCAATTATATTCTGAACACTTTAATTTTCGAGATGATTAAAATTACAAGAAAATGCCCTTTTCCATATTTAATTAATAACTTTTGTTTTATAACTCCAAATTTGACAAATGATATGTCTAAATCGATCAGCGCGACGGGCCCGTTCTATTTATGCAATCCTTGTTCTGAATTGAAGCATGCATCATGTTGTCATTTAAAATCTGCACCGTTTATGACAATAAAACTTGGGCAAATAAATATTAAAATGCTTCAATTCTTGTTACCACACCCCACCTTTGCCATGCTACTTTAATGCCATGTAAATTGTGCATCATTCATCATGGCATGCGTGGTTGCTTGTTGCATTTGAATTCACATGCTTGTGCACTTTATTTATGTTGGCCCTTGTTTGTTTGGTTCTTCTTCGAATAGACGCCCAGCAGGAGAATTACCAGGATTCACAGGAGTATTACCCAGATCCATCTCTCGCTTCAACTGAGCTGCCAGGCAAGCACTACCACATGCTTGCATACATACAGTACCTATTGCCTCTATCTTATTCTTGCATCATTGAGTCGCGATGGCATTAAATTGAATCCCAAGTACTGCATAGCCTTTACTTTTAAACCACATTAAGCCTGTTCCGGTCCCATGAGCCATTACTACAGGAGTTGTTTGAGCCATGCGAGTCGTAGCAAAGCATGAGTAGGGTATGTGAGAGTCTGATGGATAATGAGGTACCTAAACAACATAAATTGAGTAGTAATGGGATAACTAACGAAAGAGGCACCGGTGAGCAATATCTGCTATTTGGTTTTTTTTTATGCTCACTTGTGTCCCGTAGGACCCCGAGTACTTGATTCCCGTTCCTTGACTATTCGCACTATCCACATCCGGGAGGCCTATGGACCCCCCTGAGCCAGAGCTTGATTCATTCTTATTTCTTGGGGCCACAATTAGTTTGGGGCTTTATTACTATCATGTACTTATGCCATGCTACTGCTTTATTTAAGATTGTGCGAGGAGCACCTGTACTGTTTTGGATCACGCCACGTTTTCGCTGTATCGACAAGCCCAGTCACATTTTCGGGTTCCCAGTCGTTTACAGCCGTCGTCGCAAACCCTGGGTCCGTCTCGAAGCCGGCCAACTTCGTTGCGGGTAGCTTATTGGGGTGGCCCCCTGAAATATTTCTGAATCCTGTGATTGCTTTGTCGTGAATGCCTCGTTGGGTTTTGATTTGGTTTTTCCGAGGTTGATCGAGTGTGTGTTGCTATTCGTGCACCCCTGCAGGGTAAATCTTTCTGAAAGCCGTGTCCGCGGTTATGGACGACTTGGAGCACAGTTTCTCGATCATAGACAAGTATAACTAAAGTACCGCTTTTAATTTGACTAAGTACTTGACTAGTAAATAGTGCATTACTCATGGAATGGTTAATAAAAAACTGCCAACGGATGATGAGGGTTGTTCGTCCGCTTCCTCGTTGGTAAGCGAGGAGGAGGATGGATCTGTTAATTATACTGTTATAACTGTTGTTCTTAATTCACGGACTTCCGTCTATCATTGGTTAGGCGGAAGGTTAGCGAGTCTCTATAGAATTGTTAGGTATTATCTTTTGCTGCAATTGCGTCACCCCAGGTTGTGTCCCCTTTAGTGGCATAAAGACTTGCTGAGTACCCCTAGGGTCTCACACGATAAATTGTTTGATTCAGATGAACAGGTGTACCCGCAAGATGGATACTGGGTGGAAGAGACAGATGATGTTGGCAACGATCATTTGGTGTAGAGATTCCGGGAACGGGGATCCGTGTGATCTGTGGGCGGGATGTGTTTATTTAAGGGGCATCTTATGCCAATTTGCTTCTTATCCGTACTCGGATCTTGTTTTCCGCTTCCGCCTGACACTCTGATGTGTGATGTATGAGGAGCTATCCTAAATTATTATATCTATCTAGGATATTTGGATCTTGCCGTATGGCGTTGCAATATTTCTATTTCTTTTAGATGGAATGGCTCTGATGTACTGTTGTATGTGGCTTGCATACATACTCATTTGTGTATGTATTTGATCCCTTCGCCTGCCGATTACGCCGCTCGTTCTTGTCCCGTTGACTGAAAGTGGTTAGGACGGCCGAAAGGTCTACCGTGAGTGGCCCTGGGCCCCACCGTACTATTTAACCACTTTCGTTCATCCAGGCATTAACTAAGAGCGTAATTCACCGAGGTAGTTACAATTGGTATCAGAGCCATTCCGCCCTTCAGGGTCTCAGCCAAAATGGTCGTTGTCAGGCTAGCAAATATTTTGGTAGTTATGTATACTAGGGAAAAACAAACGTGAGAGTAAGATTGCTTCCATTTTTCTTCTTACCCACCCACCCACCCTTTTCTGGTAAGGAAGTGTAACGTTTTCAATCCTCTTCTAAACTTCAAACTAGGATTCACGTGTTCTGGGTTCCGTAGTACCATAGGTTATGTTTGTGTGTGTGTGTGTGTGTGTCAACTCCTTGTCTACCTGTTGCATCCAAATGTTATCACTATCTGCCTTTTGGTTATCAACTGTTGGTACATTCCCTACCCACAGTCCTTTGTAAACCGACGCGAGCTATTCTGATTCGTTGTACACCGATGCGATCTATCTTACTCTTTGTTATCCGACGTTATCTTGTTGGGGTGTTCTTTTCCGTAGTTACCAATCTTTAGGTTCACCTTAAGAAGAAGTTGTTGGGATATGTGTTTTACTGATTCACGTGCGAAGTAATGATTTGAGTGCGGGATGGAGTCGCGACCATACCACTACTTTTGTCATTTGCTTTTGTATGTTGAACTAGTGGAGTTACTAATCTTAATTCGTTAAGTGGTTTTACGCATATAGTGGTATTTTAATGCCAAAATTTGCGGAAAATTTTTCTTTGTTAGTTTGTATACCACACTCCTGGTTCAGTCGTGTGTGTTATGCTTAATATCTTCTAGTTGCCTTGAACTTTGTTGATATTTTCATATCACCTGAGTGAATTGCATTCCTTAATCTTTCCATTTCGGTACTATTTTGGATTATTATCATTTTCCATTATAGTACTGACTTGTGTTTTATATCAATCACAGGATGGCACCACCACGCCGTTCTGAGGAGGATATACCACCTGAACTCGGGGCCGCTTTGGCAAGTATTGCAAATGCTTTGGGCACTATGCAGCAGAACCAGCAGCGCTTCGAGGAAAGTGTGAGGAGGAATGAGTTTGCTCCGCTACCTCCACCTCCCAAGCGAGGAGACATCAAGAGTTTTCTCAAGTTCAACCCACGTCAATTTGAGGTGTCTGATCAGCCACTTGATGCGGATGATTGGCTTCGTGAAGTGTCAAGGTTGCTCATCACTGCGGATGTTCCCGAGCAAGAATGGGTCAAGTGTGCTACTCACCTTCTGAAGGGAGATGCAGCTCTCTGGTGGGAAAATTACCTCAAGGCAGATCTTTCTGGTTTTCAGCCTTCTTGGGAGCGGTTCACTGCTGCTTTCAAAGAGCAATATCTGTCAGAAATTGTCATGGAAAGGATGAAGGAAGTGTTTCTCAACCTCAAGCAGGGCACTGACAATGTCAACACCTACATCAGAAACTTCATGAACCTGTCTCGTTATGGTGGCGATGAGATCTCTGATGACAAGAAGAGGCAAAAGAGGTTTCGGCAAGGCCTCAATGCTTCCATCAAATATGCAATCACTCATGCAAGGCCAGCATCTTTCCTGGAACTTCAGCACACAGCTCTGCAGGAAGAAGCAAGTAGGCAAGTGTTTGAGGAGTCAAAGAAACACAGCCGTGATACAGCAAGCTCTTCTGCTATGACAGCTCCTTCTAAGCGTCGTGTCTGGGTTCCTAACACCCCACCGTCGCTCCCTGCTCCACCAAGACCTTCAAGCTACGCACCAAGGCCACCAAACTCCTTCACTGCGGCTCCCAGGGGCTACAGCCACAACTACCCTGGAGCGCCTGGCGGAGTCCCTGGCTACGTTGCTCCACGTCCACCTGGTGCTTGTTATACTTGTGGAAACACTGGCCATCAGCAATGGAATTGTCCAAGGAACAACAAAGCTCTTCCACCACCACCCCCAAGACCTGCGGCAAGTGCTCCTATGATTCGTGCACCTCCACCTCGGGCTCTCAACATCAACACTAAGCCGGGGTCTACGGTTGCTCGTGCCAACTGTGTCAACGTCGCTCAAGCTGAGCATGCACCTGGAGTTGTCATGGGTATGCTTTCTGTTAACTCAGTTCCTGCACGAGTTTTATTCGATTCTGGTGCTTCACATTCGTTCGTGTCATACAAGTTTGCGGAGAGTAATGGGTTACCTTCTGATGCTTTACCAACTCGCCTTATGGTGCAATCTCCTGGTTCAAACATGAGGGCTTCAAAAATCAGCCGTGACAATCAAATTGAGATTGGTGGCTCTTCATTTCTGGCTTCCTTAATTATTCTGGGCAATTCTGATATTGATGTTATCTTGGGCATGGATTGGTTGACAGCAAATGCAGCTGTGATTGATTGTGCTGAACGTTCGGTTTCCCTGAAAATTTCTGAAGGCCATATAGTCTATTCTCCAAGTCTGACTCCTGCAATTCAGCTTTATTCTTTGGCAGCTCTGAATGATGATGCTATGGAAGGTATTCAGAGTGTTCCTGTAGTTTGTGAGTTTCCAGATGTCTTTCCTGAAGAGTTACCAGGTATGCCTCCGGATCGTGAGGTTGAGTTTGTCATTGAACTTGAACCTGGTACTGCTCCTATTTCCAAGCGGCCTTATAAAATGGGTCCTGCTGAGTTGGCTGAACTTAAGCGTCAGTTGGATGAACAAGAGAAGTTGGGTTTCATTCAGCACAGTACTTCTTCTTGGGGTAGTCCAACCATCTTTGTGAAGAAGCGAGACAAGACTGATAGACTTTGTGTTGACTATCGGGCACTCAATGCTAAAACAATCAAGAATAAATATCCCCTTCCGCGGATTAATGATCTCTTCGATCAGCTAGCTGGAGCTGTGGTATTCTCAAAGCTTGATTTGAGAAGTGGTTACCATCAAATCAAGATCCGCAAGGAAGATGTTCCCAAAACAGCTTTCACCACTCGCTATGGTCTGTATGAGTACACGGTCATGTCTTTCGGTCTAACCAATGCACCTGCCACCTTCTCGAGGCTTATGAACTCGGTTTTCATGGAGTATCTTGATAAGTTTGTTGTGGTCTATCTGGATGACATTCTAGTCTATTCTAAGTCTAAAGAAGAACATGAAGAACACCTTCGGTGTGTCCTAAACAAGCTTCGTGAGAACCGCCTGTATGCAAAGTTCTCCAAGTGTGAATTCTGGCTGCCTCAAGTCACCTACCTTGGTCATGTTATCTCTGCCAAGGGCATTGCCGTCAACCCAGAAACTATTAAGACAATTATGGACTGGCTTCCACCCATAAATGTCAAAGAAGTCCGGAGTTTCCTTGGTTTGGCCAGTTACTGTCGTCGCTTCGTTCAAAACTTCTCAAAGATTGCGAAGCCTCTTACCGATCTCCTCAAGAAAGGCAAGAAATATCTTTGGACTCCTGCTTGTCAAGCAAGCTTTGAAACACTCAAAGAGAAGCTCACTTCCACACCAGTCTTGGTTCCTCCAGATACATCAAAGCCCTTCCAGATTTTCTGTGATGCTTCATTGCAAGGATTGGGTGCGGTCCTTATGCAAGAAAAGCAAGTTGTTGCTTATGCCTCTCGTCAGTTGAAGACGCATGAGATCAACTATCCTACACATGACCTCGAACTCGCAGCAGTTGTCTTTGCTTTGAAAGTATGGAGGCATTACTTGCTTGGCAACCGTTGTGAGATCTTTTCTGATCACAAGAGTCTGAAGTACATCTTCACACAACCTGATCTCAACCTTCGTCAGAGGAGGTGGATTGAAACAATCAATGATTTCGATTTGACCATCAACTACACCCCGGGCAAAGCCAATGTCATGGCAGATGCTCTCAGCCGAAAAGCTTATGTCAACAACCTCATGGTGGAAGAACAACAGCCTCTCTTGTGCGAGGAATTTCGTAAGCTCAACCTTGAATTTGTGGATCAAGGTTATCTTCTGAATCTGCTAGCAACACCTCTCTTGGAAGAAAAGGTCCGTTCCATTCAGCTTGGGGATCCTTACACTAAAAAGATCATCTCCAACATTCAACTTCCGAAGTATGAGTCTTTCCACGTAGATGACCAAGGCACTCTTTTCTTTGAACACCGGATGTTTGTTCCGAACTACCCGGGTTTAAGAGAGCAAGTTCTCAAGGAGGCGCATGATTCTGTTCTTTCTATCCACCCTGGTAGCACTAAGATGTACATGGACTTGAAAACACAATATTGGTGGCCTGGTTTGAAACGATATTGTGCCAAGTATGTCTCGGAGTGTGATGTCTGTCGTAGAGTTAAAGCTGTCCATCAGAAACCTTCCGGTCTTCTACAGCCATTGAAGCCTCCGGAATGGAAATGGGAGAAAGTAGAGATGGACTTCATCACTGGTTTTCCAAGGTCGCAGGAAGGCAACAATGCAATCTTTGTCGTCATTGACAGGCTTTCCAAAGTAGCTCACTTCTTTCCAGTCAAGGAAACAATTTCTGCAATTCAGTTGGCTGAGCTCTATATCAACAGAATTGTCTCTCTGTATGGAGTTCCTCTTGACATCAGTTCAGACCGTGGAAGCATCTTCACTTCCAAGTTCTGGGGAAGTTTCCAAAATGCTTTGGGAACAAAGTTAAACTTCAGCACAGCTTACCACCCTCAGTCGCAAGGACAAGTTGAAAGGATCAATCAGATTCTGGAAGATATGCTCCGTGCTTGCGTTATCTCGTTCGGCATGAAGTGGGAAGAATGTCTTCCTTATGCTGAATTCTCTTACAACAACAGCTTCCAGAAAAGTCTAAAGATGGCACCATTTGAGGCTCTCTATGGTCGCAAATGCAGAACTCCGATTGGTTGGTCGGGCGCAGGTGAAAGAATATTGTTTGGCCCCGACATTGTAACTCAAGCGGAGGAGAAAGTTCACATCATTCTTGAAAATCTGAAGATTGCTCAAAGTCGCCAGAAGAGCAATTATGACAGAAAGCACACGGACATGGAGTATGTCCCTGGTGATCTCGTTTACCTTCGTGTCACCCCCATGAGAGGTACGCACCGTTTTGGTATCAAAGGAAAGCTGGCTCCTAGATACATCGGTCCTTTCAAAATTCGTGGAAGAAGAGGAGAAGTTGCTTATGCTCTTGAGCTCCCTGAACAACTCAAAGTCCATGATGTTTTTCACATCTCTCAACTCAAGAAGTGCTTCAAGGATCCCGGCAGGACCGTGGACCATGAACTCATTAATCTCCAAGAAGACCTTTCTTATCAAGAACACCCCACAAAAATTCTTGAAGTCGCAGAAAGAAGGACTCGCAACAAGTCCATCAAGTTCTGCAAGGTGCAGTGGTCGCACCATTCCGTTGATGAAGCAACCTGGGAACGTGAAGATGAGCTCCGTGCCAAGTATCCTACCCTCTTTGAGTCTTCTTCTTCCTAGAATCTCGGGGCGAGATTCCTGTTTAGTGGGGGAGAGTTGTAGCACCCCAATTGTCTAACAATTGTACTGCTACTTGTCCTAGTAAGATATTGGCTACTCCACATATATTATTGTTGCATCATAATTATATCATGATCATGTCATCATGCCACCTTGCATTTGAGCATCATATAAAAACTCCTTTGCCTTTTGGTTCTTCTCTCACATGCATTATAAATTGTATTTGCCTCTTGCTATTGTATTTGGTTGTTGATATATTGTCTAAATGCCCAAGTTGAGTTGGGGGCATATCTTTTATTTCCATTCCACCACTTTTCTCTTCCACCACTTTATAATTCCACCATCCCTTTAACAATGAGCTTGTCTTTCTTTTTCTTGGATATTTAAATTCTAGCTCATGTAGTTTGGGGTGGATTAAATCCTCTAAATTCTTTGCTTGGTTTTATTCCACTTCTTGGAAATGCATAAGATTAATGCCATCATATTATTATTGTTGTCACAAAATAAATAATGGTATTATTATTTTTGCATGGGCCATGCAAGCTTCTCCACCACCTTTTACTTCCATTGGTTTTTCTTTGGTTTAAGTGGATCTTATCTTAGGAAAACCATCTACCTACCATTACACCATCCTCAAATTCCCATCCATATCATCTTCTTTATTATTATTTCACCATGCATGGACCATATGAGGCCTATCCCATAATTCTTTCCTTTTTCTTTCCTTGGAATTCTTTTTCACTTCCACCTCATGTTAATTCAAGCATTACCATGCTCCACTTGAGTTGGATTTATCCACACCATTCACATTCATTTCTATTTATCTACATGTATGATCACATGAGAGCTTTTCCACCTACTTCCTTTCTTCTTATTTCTTTCTTGTTTTTCTTCCACTTTGTCTCAAGCAAGATCAAGCCTCATTTTCTTCTTGTGTTGGCCTCATACTCAAAAATTAAAATCTAAAACCTAATAAAATCTAACCTAGCCACTTTTACTCTCTCTCTCTCTCTAAATTCTACTAAACCCTAACCCACTTCCCTTATCTCTCTCTCACACCTCTCTCTCTCTCCACCATGGGCACCACACCGGCCACCCTCTCCCTGACCCCACCCTAGCTAGCCTCTCCTCTCTCTAACCTAGCTAACCCAAAACCCTAATCCTAACCCTAACCCGAGCTCACCCGAGCCCCTTCCCTCTTCTCTCTCTGACCGAGCTAGCCCCACCTGCCTCCCTCGTGCCAGCCCCACCCTGCAGCCTCACTGCCTCGGCCTGGACTAGCCCCAGCCAGCCCAGCCGGCCGAGCACGTGCTCGAGGAGGAGGAAAAAGGTGGCACCCGAGCCACCTTTATCCTGCCGTGCCCCAGCTGCTCTCCTCCCTATCTCCCCACTTTTCCTCCCTCCTCACGTCTCCCAGAGCTCGCCCAGATCTGCCCCAGAGCGCCCCCTCCTTCCCCTTCTTCTCCACCGTCGTCCCCACCTGCCGCCAGTCACCGCCGTCTACCGCCGCCATCTCATCGTTCCGGCCGTCAAGCTTGTCGTGGAAGTGGCCTGGGAGATCGAGGACACCCCCCTGCGTCGCCCAGTACCCGCCGTCGCGAAGGAGAAGCTCCCCAGCGCGCCAGTACCTCGCCGTCCTCGCGAAACCCTAGCCGCCAGTACGCCAGCCTCGCCGACAATCCGCCGCGCCCCCGTCCAAGCCAACCACCTCAGGCGAACCGCGGTGAGCATTCCCTTCTCCCTGACATGGTCCGCCTCGCCGTACCGCCCTATCGCCGCCGTGCGTTTCGTCGAGCACTCCCCGCGCGCCAGAGCTCGCCGCCGTCTGCAAGTTTTTCCGCGCCGCAGCAAGCCTATCTAGTCCCCCGCCACCCTCCTGTCAACTCCCCTCGCCCTACCGCACCGGTCCGCCCCCTCAGGGTGCACCCCCGCGGCCCGGGATCGAATCCCCGCTCCGCCCGCGCACGCGTCTGCCGCCAGACGGAGGAAAACGATAAACAGTACGGGCGCGTGGTCGTTTTGCAAAAAGCCCCTCTCCTTTTTGATTACTGCGACCCGCGCTCCTAACGACCCCACCTGTCAGTCGCCCTAGTGTTTTAGCAGAAAACCCCTCGGCTTTTTCCGTCCGCAACCCGCGGTCCAGCCGGTGTTCCACCTGTCAGCCCCTGCCACGCCCCTCGCTGACTCGTGGGCCAGCTTCGCCGTCGGGCCCGCTCGTCAGTGCCTGGGCTAGCCTCCGCTCGGTGCAAAACGCTTTCCCGCGCGCGCGTGGCCCCAGTCCGTTGTGTCCCCACCCGTCAGCGTCTAGGCTAGGATTACCCGCGGTGTAAAAAGTTTTTCGCCGAGTTTGTTTTTATTCAAATCCTTTCAAATTTATTTAAATTCAAATTCTTTTCAGATTCAAATAATTTTCAAAATACAAATCCAAATAATACATGTAATATATGTTTTGTAATCAGAAAAATGTGAGGAATTCAAATATGCCCTTCAATTATATTCTGAACACTTTAATTTTCGAGATGATTAAAATTACAAGAAAATGCCCTTTTCCATATTTAATTAATAACTTTTGTTTTATAACTCCAAATTTGACAAATGATATGTCTAAATCGATCAGCGCGACGGGCCCGTTCTATTTATGCAATCCTTGTTCTGAATTGAAGCATGCATCATGTTGTCATTTAAAATCTGCACCGTTTATGACAATAAAACTTGGGCAAATAAATATTAAAATGCTTCAATTCTTGTTACCACACCCCACCTTTGCCATGCTACTTTAATGCCATGTAAATTGTGCATCATTCATCATGGCATGCGTGGTTGCTTGTTGCATTTGAATTCACATGCTTGTGCACTTTATTTATGTTGGCCCTTGTTTGTTTGGTTCTTCTTCGAATAGACGCCCAGCAGGAGAATTACCAGGATTCACAGGAGTATTACCCAGATCCATCTCTCGCTTCAACTGAGCTGCCAGGCAAGCACTACCACATGCTTGCATACATACAGTACCTATTGCCTCTATCTTATTCTTGCATCATTGAGTCGCGATGGCATTAAATTGAATCCCAAGTACTGCATAGCCTTTACTTTTAAACCACATTAAGCCTGTTCCGGTCCCATGAGCCATTACTACAGGAGTTGTTTGAGCCATGCGAGTCGTAGCAAAGCATGAGTAGGGTATGTGAGAGTCTGATGGATAATGAGGTACCTAAACAACATAAATTGAGTAGTAATGGGATAACTAACGAAAGAGGCACCGGTGAGCAATATCTGCTATTTGGTTTTTTTTTATGCTCACTTGTGTCCCGTAGGACCCCGAGTACTTGATTCCCGTTCCTTGACTATTCGCACTATCCACATCCGGGAGGCCTATGGACCCCCCTGAGCCAGAGCTTGATTCATTCTTATTTCTTGGGGCCACAATTAGTTTGGGGCTTTATTACTATCATGTACTTATGCCATGCTACTGCTTTATTTAAGATTGTGCGAGGAGCACCTGTACTGTTTTGGATCGCGCCACGTTTTCGCTGTATCGACAAGCCCAGTCACATTTTCGGGTTCCCAGTCGTTTACAGCCGTCGTCGCAAACCCTGGGTCCGTCTCGAAGCCGGCCAACTTCGTTGCGGGTAGCTTATTGGGGTGGCCCCCTGAAATATTTCTGAATCCTGTGATTGCTTTGTTGTGAATGCCTCGTTGGGTTTTGATTTGGTTTTTCCGAGGTTGATCGAGTGTGTGTTGCTATTCGTGCACCCCTGCAGGGTAAATCTTTCTGAAAGCCGTGTCCGCGGTTATGGACGACTTGGAGCACAGTTTCTCGATCATAGACAAGTATAACTAAAGTACCGCTTTTAATTTGACTAAGTACTTGACTAGTAAATAGTGCATTACTCATGGAATGGTTAATAAAAAACTGCCAACGGATGATGAGGGTTGTTCGTCCGCTTCCTCGTTGGTAAGCGAGGAGGAGGATGGATCTGTTAATTATACTGTTATAACTGTTGTTCTTAATTCACGGACTTCCGTCTATCATTGGTTAGGCGGAAGGTTAGCGAGTCTCTATAGAATTGTTAGGTATTATCTTTTGCTGCAATTGCGTCACCCCAGGTTGTGTCCCCTTTAGTGGCATAAAGACTTGCTGAGTACCCCTAGGGTCTCACACGATAAATTGTTTGATTCAGATGAACAGGTGTACCCGCAAGATGGATACTGGGTGGAAGAGACAGATGATGTTGGCAACGATCATTTGGTGTAGAGATTCCGGGAACGGGGATCCGTGTGATCTGTGGGCGGGATGTGTTTATTTAAGGGGCATCTTATGCCAATTTGCTTCTTATCCGTACTCGGATCTTGTTTTCCGCTTCCGCCTGACACTCTGATGTGTGATGTATGAGGAGCTATCCTAAATTATTATATCTATCTAGGATATTTGGATCTTGCCGTATGGCGTTGCAATATTTCTATTTCTTTTAGATGGAATGGCTCTGATGTACTGTTGTATGTGGCTTGCATACATACTCATTTGTGTATGTATTTGATCCCTTCGCCTGCCGATTACGCCGCTCGTTCTTGTCCCGTTGACTGAAAGTGGTTAGGACGGCCGAAAGGTCTACCGTGAGTGGCCCTGGGCCCCACCGTACTATTTTAACCACTTTCGTTCATCCAGGCATTAACTAAGAGCGTAATTCACCGAGGTAGTTACATTAGTCTTCTCAAGTATGGGGACAGAGTAAGGGCGCTTAAGCGGGCTAGCGGTATCAGCGGTGAAGGCATGCTTTCAATGCCGAATAGATTCCCCATGATCATCGATAACTTTACTGAAGTCGACAAGACACTGTTGCATGAAAAGTATCTTCGTCAGATAATCCACACAGTCGACACTCTCCCACCCACCCTCGAGGCGGCACCTCCGCTGTCCCCGGGGTGCCCCTCCTCACCCGATCCAAGCCCTCCCCGCGCCCCTCTCCCTGGTGCCGCCGCCGCCATAGGCGTCGCCGGGCAAAGGCCCGCGGGCGTGGCGGCGGTTCCCTCCGCCTCGAGATCCAGGCTTCGGTGGTGGCGCTCTAGGGGATCTCCAGCAATGATGGCGGGTGGGCGGCGGCCAGTGCTCTGATGGTAGCGGTTTCTGAGCGGCGGGGCGGCAGATGGTGTCGAGATCTAGGGTCCCTAGATCGGTGACGTCTTCGCCTCCTCGACGTCGGCTGGTGTCGTCCGGAGTTTTTCTGCGGCCTACTTTGCATCATGAGGGCGCCCGGGGTGGAGGCCCTAGGTTTGGTGGAGGTGGACATCTTCTCCGTCGAAGGTGGCCGGCCTGCGACTGGATTGGCAGATCTCGCGATCCGTCTTCCAGTCCCAGCTGCAAGGCGGGGAGACCTAGGTGCCGGTGAAAACCGAGCCATTGGCAGGCGATGGCAGCATTACCACGTCGTTACATCGATGAAGGCATCGCCGTGCACCTTGTGTCGACCTCAATCATGCTACTCCGGGGGAAACCCTAAGATCTTCGGGTCGGGCGATGGCGGTGCTGCGGTGTCGGTATCTTATTCTCTCCTGGGAGCATCACCTGTGGAGCAGATTTGGATGGAATTGGCAGGAGAGGTGGAGCGGCTAGCGCGCGGGGGGTGGTGCTGCTTGGCACCGCGGTGGTGTCGGTGGCTGCTGTGGCAAGAGTCGGCACATCGATCTACACGCTGAAGATGGTTGGTGGAAGATAGTGAATGCTGCGACATCCGGAGCGTGCGCGTGGGCGCTGCTCCGTGGATATGCTGTGCGGTTCTAGGGCTTCTTTTGCTTGAGTTCAAGCCGTCGTGCCAAGACGCTCCAGCTTCTCTTGGCGAGTGGCAATAGTGTGAGTGACCATTGGGCGGGGTCGAAACAGATAGATAGGTGTTTGATAGATCTCGTTGGGAAGTTGGCGACATGGTTATCGTTTTTGCTCGGTGTTTTGTTTTGGCGGTTCCGGTTTGTATGGTCTTTATAATGTCCTTTGCCAAACTTTATGGTTCTAATAATAAATAAAGACTGTGTGCATCGCTCGATGCAGAGGCCGGGGCTCCGCTCCCCATTTCGTAAAAAAATCCACACAGTCAACACTTACTAGTAATAGTCTACATACAATATTATCGAAACATAGCAACATGTTGTAAATTTGAGGTCCACTATTTAAGAACCAAAACATGGATCGGGTCCACTATTTAAGAACCAAAACATTTTGAAACGTGGAGTTAGAAAGATTATTGATGAGGTCCTAGAATTCGCAGGCTCCTACTCCCTCCGTTTCAAAATATAAGATGATTTAGCTTTGTGAAGCAAAAGTATCTAGACTTTTTTAGTGCGGAGTGAATCGGCTACATATATTTTTTTCACAAATTTAGAACATCTTATATTTTTGAATAAACAGAGGGAGTATAATCTTTGTCGATAAAATTTGGTTTGTGCAGTTCACTCCACAAATGCGTGAAGGCTGTGTGGCGTAATTTCCGTTAACCTAGGTGTCGACAAACGCAGCAACGTAACGTCTTGGAAAAAGGAAAGACATAATAAAGCAAATAAAGGCCAATTGCATGGTAGTAACGGGAAGCAGACGAGTCATCCTCGGGCGTGATTGACCGACCCTGACCCCATCCTTTTAACGGAAAAAATCGGGGCGTAGAAAAACGAAGACGACTCATGCTCGATCGTGCTATCCTCCATCCTATAAAAGCCCACGCAAACCCTGAAACAATCGCAAACAGCAGCGGGATCTAATCATCCAAAGTCGCGAGGAGGACGATGTCGTCGTCGCCGCCGCCGGAATCAGGGCACGAGAAAGTGCCGGAGGAGGAGGAGGTCATCCTTAAGCCGGTGAAGCCCGAGGCGGAATCAGGTGACGGCGCGCACATCAACATCAAGGTAACGAGCCAGATCGCCCCCGACGTCTACTTCCGCCTCAAGCGCAACATCAGTATGCAGCGCATGATCGACCAGTACTGCGGCAAGCACTCGCTCGACCCGCAAGCCGTCGCCTTCCTGAACGAGGAAGGCAAACCCATCAGGCCCACGCAAACAGCGGAGGAGGCCGGCTTGGTGGATGGCTCCTCCATCGACGTCAATATCCGCCAATCTGGCGGCTCTGCTCCTACTTATTAACTTTAGTATATATATATATATATATATATATATATATATATATATATATATATATATATATATATATATATATGAGCAGTTAAACTCCCAGCAAGGATGCTCCTGTCCTACTACTCCGGTTTAGTTATTCCTCGTATGCGTGTATGAGCAGCTAAAGTTTCATGTGCTATGGGTGCACTACGGCAGAAGCTAAAAACGCCGACGGCCTAATCCTACGCCGACGGCCAAATGTCGGGCCGTCGGCGAAGGTTTCCAGGCTCGTCAGCCCGGCAAAGGGGCCGTCGGCGTATATCAAAATCCCTGACGGCCGCCGTCGGCGTAAATATACCGTCGGCGTATGCATACTATAGCCCGATGGTCGCCGTCGGCCTTTCCTATACCGTCGGCGCAGCAGGACACGTGTCCCCAGTTAACGGCCCACCCGACGGGGCGGTCCGCGGCGTTAGGCGCGTAGCTACGCCGACGGCCAGGCCGTCGGCCTAGCGAGTCTATCCCCCTACGCCGACGGCAATGCCGTCGGCCTAAGTCTTTTTTTTGTTTGGGTACAGTTGTTTTATTTTTTCCCACTAAAATTTTAATGTATATGTAATTTATAAATAAATAGGTGATTGTAAAATAATCATGCGAATCTTCGGCATCCTGCCACACCCACATAGAATAACGACGCGCACACGCCGACAGTAAATAAATTGGCTTGGAGATTACCTGCGGGCGGCTTCGAGCTGCCGAGGGGCTCCGGGTGGCGGCGGCTTCGGGCGGGCGGTGGCTTCGGGTGGCGGCTGCTTCAGACGGGCGGTGGCGGTGGCTGCTTTGGGTAGGAGGAGTAGGAGGCAGCGGAGTGGAATGAAAGAAGAGGGGGTATTTAACCTAAACAATCGGGCGGTGGCGGCAGCAGCTCCGGACATGCGTTAACACTTAGCGAAATCCTGGATCTGTAC
Source organism: Avena eriantha (assembly GCA_910589775.1). NCBI lineage: Eukaryota > Viridiplantae > Streptophyta > Magnoliopsida > Poales > Poaceae > Avena > Avena eriantha. The sequence goes on along the minus strand of OU342742.1, from coordinate 116,525,748 downwards.
GTGGAAACTCCCGCCGCGGGACAACCGGGGCATAGAATGTGGCAAAGTTGGCCCAACCATTGCTCTCCATGTACACATGTACTAAACAAACCAAAACAAATAGAAAGGTCCACCGGGCTACCCTCGTACGGAGATAGCTATAGGGGTAGACGATCCGGGGCCCCCGATCTAGGGTTTCGCCAGAGGAAGACCACCGGAGCATCGGAATCACATGAAAACTTGCATGTGCCCCTAGCATATGTGTGTGAGAGTGGTGCTAATGTTTGATTATTGTGCAGCAATTGGAAAAATTTGAACCGCGATCCGAGGAGGAGAAACCCATCATTACGCCTAACGGCATTGAGTAAGTGGCATGTAATTTCATTTTGGTCATAACAATTTGGCATGTACTAATGTTTGATTATTGTGCAGCAATTGGACATTTCCTCCGGGTACCCGTGCGCCTAACACCTTAGTTGGAGCTCTAATTAGGAAGTTTTGGCCGGGCTTCTACACTCCCGTCCCCAACGGCGAGAGGAAGCTAGCCACGCGGTGGGCACACTATGAGGCCGCCGAATACCCGGGCTATGGGAAAGCTTCTGATGCCGTGATCACCAAGTTTTGGGTAAGGCAAACTTTTCGAGTTTTGTTCATAGTTGATGACCCCACCATGCTAACTTTTCGAGTTTTGTTCACAATTTTTTTATGCATGATTGAAGAGATTCTATAGGGTGCTTCCAGAGGAGCAGGACAGGGCAAACAAGACCTTGCGGGGGGCTTGTACGAGGTTGACACGGCAACAGTTCTACAATCAGAAGCATACCACCACCAATCTATACAGCTGCCAGAAGTTGGGCAAGAAGGCGCCGAAGCATGTGATTGTGAAGGAACAACCAACATTGTCCGCGGAAGATTAGGCCGAGGTAAGTAAATTGTCAATGAGATTCTATGTTGTTGCTAAGTTGCAATTGCATTATCCGTTCTTCAAACGAGTATTGATTTTTCAGGTTATGCCCGCGTGGGCCGATGGTAAGAATGATGCATGGGCGGCGTTGACAGCGAGGTGGCGTGGGGAAGACCCTAAGTTCAACGCCTTGATCGAGCGGAACAAGGCAAACCGCGGCTCCGGGGGGACACATTGTGGGGGAAACCTCAACCATGATCGCTTCGAGGCCAAAATGGTATACATATACATGCAACAACCTTCATTTATTTCCCCTCATGTTCCTACTTGATATGCAAAACATTTCTTCCGCGATGCAGGAGGCAAAAGCTGGGAGGCCTGTTTCCGACTATGAAGTCTGGGAAAGGATGAAGCAGAAGAATCCCGATCTGTCTGAGCCCCAGCCCTCGCTTCCCGAGTTCTACGGCACTACCGAGGTGGATGGTCCAACCTACCTCGAGGCGTTTAGTGGTTTTCACCCGGAGGTGGAAGACCCTAGGTATGAGGAGACCGATGTGAGAGCGTTGGTCGTGGCAGGGCGCGGCCGGGAGCACGGCCGTTTGAAGGTTCTCGATAGGGTGACCCCGCGAACTCCTGCTTTGAGCCTCACGCGTGTCAAGGCTACCCTCACCGCCGACGACCCCGCTATTCCGCCTCGTCGACGGCCTTCCCAAGCGAACGCCGATGTAAGTTTTTCTTATTTCCATCCTCTTTCTGACATTTGTTCCCGAGTGGCTAAGTTGACGAGATTCATTATTTTTGAAATTGTAGCCGGCTTTGGACGCGGCCTACAAGGCCGCTCATATGGAACATGTGGTGGCGCTTGAGGCGTGGAAGCAGACCCGAGATGCCTACGAGGCGTGGGCAGAGTGTTGAGATGTTGTAAGTTTCAACTTTTTTTTTGCAACAGATGACAAGTCCCACTTTCCCTAGTTTAAACATTTAATTCTGCAACGCTGGACACCAAAACTTTCTTGCAGGCTGACGACAAGTTTTATGCCACTGGAGAGCGGGATATGCTACCGCCACGGCCAGCTAGGCCGGGGTTGCAGCCAATCTTCCCATCGAAGGACGAATTCACTTTGACCTTCTACTCAGGGACTCCGGTAAGTTATTTGCCAACTACGTCATTACCGCGCAACTGTGTCTTGGTGGTTCCTAACTCTGGCTCAAACGTGTTGGGAGCGGGATCCTCCACCATGGTACCCTTTGGTCGAGCAGCCGCCTCGCCGACTTTCTCGCGCACGATGACACCGGTTCATACCGGCCGTGGTTCTCCTGGTGCTTCCGGTGGTGGTGATTCTACTCCTGATGATCATGCTTCTCCTTCTACCGGTCGTGGTGGTGGTACTCCTCCTTCTTCCGGTGCTGGTTCGACGGCGGCTGTTCCACGTCGTCGTACGCCTGACTTCACGCAGGGAGACATGGGTCTCTCTAGCTCTCCGGATTTGTAGGGAACTTTTGTATCGATACTACCTATGTGGATAATCTACCTATCATGTACCTATATGATATTTTGATGATGATGACCTTATGTTTGCCTTTATGTGTATGTGTTGAATGCTCTTCCTGGAATCTGGATTGCGGCAGTTTTAAACATGCAGGAAATGAAGCAAACCAGACCCAAATAAATAAAACTGGGCAGACTCTATGCCGACGGCAATGCCGTCGGCGTAGAGACGACCATATGGCACCTAGTCAACCTGGGCCGACGGCATTGCCGTCGGCGTACCGTCCTGCGTGGCCCAGCAAATCAACCTGGTGCCGTCGGCGTACCGTCCTGCGTGGCCCAGCAAATCAACCTGGGCCGACGGCATTACCGTCGGCGTAAGGACCACGCAGGAGCTGCAGGGACGGACACGTGGCGCGTTGGGCCGACGGTGAGGCCGTCGGCGTATAGAGGAGGGAGCTGACGGACGTTACCTGCGCCAAGTGGGCCCCGCGGAGCCTACGCCGACGACGCGTGCACCGACGGCTCTAAGTTCCCGTCGGCCTAGGTTATACGCCGAAGGGTTTTCGTACGCCGACGGGATCCGTGTATACGCCTACGGGGTGCTACGCCGACGGCCACCGTCGGCGAAGCCTACCCGACGGTATACTGGGTGTACGCCGACGGGTTCCGGCCGTCGGCGCTGGGCTCATTTCCTGTAGTGGTGGCTTATCGATCTTGCAAAGTATTTTGAGATTTCACATATTTTACCTGCTTCTGTCTAAATGTAGCCATTGTCACAACTTAACTTTAGTTACAGTATATATTGTTGCTCAATATATGCATCTATGAGCAGTTAAGTTCCCACTAGTATCTGATGTGAGATCGGCAAAAGTGTTAACAATCTTCAGATCAATTAAATTCTAAGGAATATTATGTGTACTGTGTGGGGTCCTAGGGCGACCCCTAGCCACTGCCACCAGTTTCCCTAGCGGTCTCTTGAGCATCGTGAATTCTCGATCCCCTCGTTGATTTTGTTCTCTCTGCAAATGGCATATCTAGCATGTAATTACACATGCTAAAACTCAACTAGCAGGATCATTCGGGTATCAGTGCCTTTCCACTACTTTTTATACTACGTTGCACTACCTTAGTTTTATTTTTACACTGCGTGGTGTCCTGGGCACGGGTCGGTGCGTGGCAGTGCACTGCTTTTTCACTTTCTTTGTATTATGTGTTGCACTGCCTTTGATCGCGGTGCACGGGATAATGATGTGCACTGCGATTGAACTGTCTTCGGTCGTAGTGTATGGGTCAGTACAGTGGCAGTACGCTGCTAATTTGTTCTATATTACCACAAGGCCCGGATGTATCTCTCGGGGAGATACAGAGAGATCTATAGCAAGGATATCTTAATTTGCAAAAAATACGGCATACGAACAGGGATTTGGTTACCGGTCGGTAAATTCGGTTACCGGCCGGTAACCGGAAATCCCGAGCACCCTCGGAAAAAACCGCTTCCCGAACAAAAAATCTCGATTTTTTTTGAATTTTTTAAATTTAAACGATTTATAACCTATATAAATAGGTAACAATTCGCTTTGAATCACCCATTGACGATGTGGCGGACTGGCAACGCTGTGGTATTCCTCTCTGGAGATCCTCGGTTCTAGTACTGTGGCTGTTATTTTTTGTTTTGATGATAATTACGGATGCAAATACCTAATAATTGCAAAAAAAATACTTGCCCCAAGTATCGAACTCGAGACCTCTGACAGGAGGAACCTGCAGATCGCAAGTGCAGACCACTGCGATACCATCAAACATATAAAACAACAAAGTTTCGGAAGCTACAAATGCTTTCGCAGAAAATTTAAATTCAAAATTTGATTTTTAAATTTGTCTGGTAACCACTCGGGATTTCTCGGTTACCACGGTAACCGGAAATCCTGAGCCCCCTCGGGATTTTTTTTATTTCAGGAACCAAATTCTTGCATGCGAATACACGAGTCATCTCCCTGGTGAACACTGTCGCGTCATTCCTGCTGTTCCATCTAGATAAGGAGGATGGATTCAACACTGGATTTCATAGCAACCTACATTCTGTTAGTGGGGGCCGTTGTCCTGGATATCTTAATTTGCAAGAAATACGGCATACGAATACGCGTGATCTCCTTGGTGAGCACAGTCGTGTCATTCCTTCTGTTCCATCAAGATAAGGAGGATGGATTCAATAGTGTGGATGTCATAGCAACCTACATTCTGCTAGTTGGGGCCGTTGTCCTGGAGATTGCATCAGTGCTGAGGCTGATATTCTCCACGGAGACCATGTTTGGCCTGAGTGTCGGCGGGGGGCAATTGTGTATGTCTCTCAGCGGTATGTTAGTGTCTCTCCATCAACTTATCATCTCCTCAATGCATAAAGCAGGGATGCAGCCAATGTACTGGTCGGGCTCCATGGGGCAAGTAGACTTGTTCTACTCGTGCAGCCGCACGAGAGACAGTCGACGTGGCAAAATCCTGACATGGATGGGAAAGAGGGGCCGCTGGATTACGCTGGATTACTCGTGGTCCATCCCTGTCCCGGCAGAGATCATCCAGATGCTACTGGAGACCTCCTCTGAGCGCCTCGGCCAAGCAGATGTGGAGACGCCACGTTTGCCCGGATTTGAGCGAGAAATTGGCAGCCTCCTCCACCAGAGACTGGAACTGAGGATGCTCGTATGGCACAGCGCCACGCACGTCTACCTGACGTCTGCGGGTGAGCATCCACTTGCTAAGGCAACGGAAGCGCTCTCCAATTACATGATTTACCTGCTTGCACAACATCCCCTGCTTCCTGCTGCTGACCCCGATCATGATCCACTTGGTAACAAGCCATGGTCAATGAAGGATGTGCTGAATCATAGCAATCTCAAAAAAGCGGACGAGTGCCGGGTGAAGTTACTCCGGGAGTTTAACACTTCATCTTGGGTTGTTCAAGAACATGACGCCAGTAAACTTGGAATAACTAGCCTCCAGGGAATACTTGATGTTGGATTCATGTTCGGTGCAAAGCTCATCAACAAGGGCGTTGGTGATGACATGTTTGAGGCTATCGCCCTTTTCTGGGTGCATATGCTGTATGCGGCCAAGGACATGTTTGGCGAGGATTTTCATATGACTCAGCTGAGCAATGGTGGCGAGTTCCTAAGCTTCCTTGTAATTCTGGTCAACCAAAAGATCGGTGAGACCATTCGTGAGGAGCAGTTACCAGTATAAACTCTCTCAGCTTGCAACCCACCGCGGCAACGTTATTGTTATGTATGGCCATCAAATTTTGTAGTACCGTTTTTTTTCTTGTGGTGTATTGTGTGCTTTTCTCTTTTGTGGTGCAAATGAGAGGGCAATCTCTCGATATGTCTAAATGTTTATTGTATGTTTCAACAAAAAATTATATAGTGTGACTAAAATTAACATGGTCCTATAGTCACCGTAAATATTATGCTAAATAAAATATTAATTATGTGGGACATATCATTAATCATTTGTAAATTCTTGGAGAATTGTTAATGTTGCCACAATGAAGTGTGTACCAAAGTTTTATATGTGCATTTTGTGTGTTGAGATATTAGATCATTACATACAATTCAATTTATATTACAATCTAGGATGGACCTTTAGTTTATGTTACTTTGGTGTACCATCATACCTTATGTTCACCAATTAATGGATGATTTAGAGTCAATAAAACATTTTTTCAATAAAAGGTGCTTTATTAATTAGTCAAATGTATTACACCCGGCCTCTGCATAATTAGGATGCACACAGCCAACCACAAATCCACAAGTCTAAAACAGATAGAAAGATAAAAAAAGCAGATTACATATGAGAATGAGAAATTATAAAACGCCTAAGATGCTAGAGTCGGGCCTATCCGAACATTATACTGCCATCCATGTCGGGTAAACAGATCTCTCTTCGTATCCTCCAGCCGTATACAGAGTCAATGAAACCTATATGTTGATGTGTAAATAATAATTCTTTACCTGATGAAATTTACATATAGTTAGTAATATTAATTAGTTATTTTAATGTATCAATGGTCATAAAAAAGCTACATTATATTAATGTATCAATGATCATAAATCACATGCTTTTATTATCCTTCACTTACAGAATCTATTGTAGTCAAATTTTCCATGTTATTTTCGATTGTGCACTCTCCCAATAGTTTCGAACTTCAGCATAGCCACCTTTATTTTTCTGGAGACACTTGCCTCTATTTCATTACTTATCAAAGAAAACATACATGCAAAAAAAACTATTATGTACTACTTCATAAGCTTATATTAATTATATTTTAATTATGATAAATAATAGATGGCTTATTATATTAAAAAAGAAAGTCTATTAGCCATTTCATAAATTAAAATATTCTCTCTTTAGTATATGTTTTATACCATTTTTATCAAGGGTGCACTCATTCTTATACACGTAGTCATTTGTTTTAGCATGATCGTGTCATTTCCATGTGATGTACATGTATGTATTGGATTGATGGCCCAATCGATACTCTTTTTTCACACGATCCTTATAAACCTGGACGGATAATCTAATTGATTGCCATTTTTCTATATGTGAACTGAAGTAAAATTTTGTTGTGTTGAACTCCTCTAAATAGGAGTTGACGTCTCTTCTCTATAGTGACTCAATTGGTATCCTTGTCAATCTTAAATCTCCATGAACAGTGATGATGTAGTCTAATTATGTGTAGATTAGATTGTCGTATTTTGATGGCGCGTATGTGTGTGTCTAAATATACAATGGTTTATAACCTAACAGGGGTCTCCTACCCTAAAATCGCTTTGGACGCCCGGCTCGATAGTGATTTTTTTAAAATTAATATTTTGAAGTTTCCAAAAATTACCAAAAGAAATCTTTGACGTTCATTATGACGTATGCTACGGACATGCTAATATCAACACGGAATAGTTTGTATTCCGACCTAAACAAAAATGAAAAATCTTGAAAAATCTTAATGGTTTCAAATTTGTACTTTTCGCTACCTCTTATCTACAAATTTCTCACGTTTACACAGTCTAGAATAAAAAATCTTTTTGAAAAGGAGGTAGAAGTAATCAGTATTATTTCTAAAAAATTTAAAAATTAAAACATCAAATTGTCAATTTTAAAAATAGAAATTAGCCTCCATGGAACCCTGCCTCCAAGTCGACGCACTCCCTCCAACCCTTATAATTTGAGGTACATGTTTGTGGACAATTAGGAGACGAGTCCACATTTTTTTGATCTATAAATGAAATAAAGCGACATACACTATTAATTTTTCAAAATTGTACAGTTGGTGTGAATTATTTGAAGTCGGCCTAACATTCAGCTCGCTGAGCCAGTGCAATGCAAACATGACTTATCTTAGTCATGGGTGTATTTTTTGGTGTCTGTGGTTGTATTTTTAGTAAATGATAAAGTAAAATTGGCTCTACCATATTTTATCTTGAGAATGTCGTATTTCAGGAGTAAATTATTTTACTCTTTGCAATAAATATGAAGACCATGTAACTTCTTGGTCCCTTTTTCCAAAACAGTAGACGATTTTCTTCTATTATTTTCATTTTAGGTATCGCATGTACCTCTAATTGCAAGATTTTTGTTAGATTTCCTACTTGGTCGCATTTCTTCATTTATTACAAGAACAATTGTCACGTTTGTTTCCTATCAAAAACAATTGTCAGGTATGTTGAGAAGATGAAAATACAAACAATATCACTTGGTGATGTCACCGGATGTCATTGATATCCCAAACGGTTTCCTACTAATTTGGTCGTGTGCATATATAGCTGGCTATTCAAACTGGAGTCTTTGATAGGAGACTTTGATACGCAATAATCAGTCGTGTACGCCTGCCTTTGTCCTCTATATTCTTCCTTTTAATCTAAGCATGCTTGGATGCCTTTGATTTGATGTCCTTATACTCACAAGGTCATCTTAGTAGCTAGGTCAATTTAGTAGAATGGTGTAATTAATTTGTTCATGGTGGAAGGTTATACACTTATATATATCCTAGCGCGATTCTAGATTAGTAGAAAACCCCATTATGTTAACAAGGGGGGCAGTTTCTGAGTTACTGATTCAAATTTGTTTATATTCCATTGAGTTTCTAAATATTTTGCCTGCTGAAAAATGATTGCTGCCGGTTTCTCTTTCTTACGAAAAGATTATCTTGGTGATGCTTTGTTACGAGAGAAAAAATACAACTTGTCTCTTTAAGTTGTTCTCATTGTGAATTATATGCGCCTCTTTCGAGTTATATCTTTTCTTTGAATATGATTTTGTCAACATTACAGCTTTTTTTGTTGTGCTCATGGTGTATATAATTATGATATTATTTTGCCCAAATGAGATATACTGTTTCCACACGGAAGATCAGCTACCTATTTAAAATGTAATCTCCCATACTCATGTTGCAATATTTGATTTGGTTCCAATAAAAAAGCAAAAAATACGAAAACCCTTCAATTCCTTTTATTTCAAACTAATAAATTATAATTACATGCATCGATCGATAATAGGTTCTCTCATATCTAATGAAAAAGGCTATTCCTTCTATAATAGTTATTCAATCTATATGTATATCGAATAATAAAGGCCGTATTGTTTCTTGTGGTCCAACACTTTTTTGACCTCTTTACCCTCCCACAAAACCAGGTATTACCGACAGCTGTCACCGCTTATGTATGTTGGCACCAACGATGTTGGCTTATCTCTGAAATCAGATGATGGTAGAAAGGAATTAAATCCCCCATGTTGCAACGGGAGGAGGGCCTCGATCCGAGGAAGGCGAGGAGCCAGATCTTGCTTTAGCGTGTGGCTGAGCAGCTTCCTTCTTCTTGAGTTGGAGGACGTGGACATGATGGAGTGCCGTCGTCTGTCCCTCAATTACTTCTCCCGCTGGAGCAATGATAAGCATGGCCAGACTGTCTCTTCACATGGCGGGGATGGAGATAAATAGTTAGCACTCACCATTGATTCAGGGAGAGAGAAACGGTTTGGGAAGGAAACGTGTGAGCGGCCTGAGGTGAACATTGAAGACCTTATATTAATGTATCAATGGTCGTAAAGCACATGCTTTTATTATCCTTCACTTATGAGAATCTATTATAGTCAAATTTTCCATGTTATTTTCGATTGTGCACTCTCCCAATAGTTTCGAACTTCAGCGTAGCCACCTTTATTTTTCTCGGGACACTTGCCTCTATTTCACTACTTATCAAAGAAAACATAGATGCAAAAAATCTATTATGTACTACTTTATAAGTTTATATTAATAATATTTTAATTATGATAAATAATTGATGTCTTATTATATTAAAAAGGAAAGTCCAGCCATTTCATAAATTAAAAAATTATGTCTTTAGTATATGTTTTATATCCTGAGGAGTACCATTGTTGTCAAGGGTGCACTCATTCTTGTACATGTAGTCATTTGTTTTAGCATGATCGTGTCTTTTCCATGTGATGTCCATGTATGTAGTTGGATTGATGACCTAAACGATACTCTTTTTCACACGATCCTTGTAAACCCGGACGGATAATATAATTGATTTGCCATTTTTCTATATGTGAACTGAAGTAAATTTTTGTTGTGTTGAACTCCTCTAAATACGAGTTGACGTCTCTTCTCTATAGTGACTCAATTGGTATCCTTCTCAATCTTAAAGCTCCATGAACAATGGTGATGTAGTCTAATTATGTAGGGATGGATGTTGTTATTTGGCTCAGATCTTGTGGTCATATAAGATAGAGATTTTATGCAAAGTATCAGTCTAGGATGGATCCTTACTCCATAGGTTGTGTATGTGTGATGCAAGAAACACATTCTTGCTGGTATTATTTGGATGGCAAATATGGCTAGACTATTCTAATGCCATGTAAATTTGTACTACTCTCTATTTTTAGGCATTTAGATATTTACGCAAGGTGGTGCAGCCAAAATGTACTACAAGGCCAGTTTAAAGGGTGATTTTCTATAGTTGTGCTTATTATTCCATGTGATGTAAAATTAGTATTTTTTTTGTCTTCTCATTGCTTTATTAAAGTAATATGTGTGACACGGCTCCGTCCATCAATTTAGTGGGGATTGAAGTAGATTGAGAGACCTTATTACAAATCAAAATCCAATCAAATCCACTTCAACCCTCTATAATCCCCTTTGGGAGAAAGAGTTAAACCAACACGGCCAAAGAGGAATATGAACTGCCTCTAAGTTGGAGAATGCAAACATATAATGAAGATTCGACTCCCTGTGGAATCAGAATGAACATGGAGCGTAACAAGAACAGCGTAAACATTAGAGACAAATATCTTATGGAGAGGGATGGAAGATGAGAAACAAGAATGTATATCCTAACGAGACGCGATTGGAGGACGAGATGTCTTGCAACTTGCAAGTTTCCCATAGAGATGATAAATGGAAAAATCTCAGGGTATGTACCATAAGCACAAACTATGTTCACATCTTGTTTCACATGTGTGTTCATAGTGAAAAATAAGCATACGTATTTATTGCCATTTTGTAGCAACACACGGGATATATCTTCCTATGGGGTTGGGGTGGGGGTGAGGTAATACAAGAATTGAGCTACATTGCTTCGACAAATGTGGATGCATAGTTGAGAGATGGAAAATAGAAGGTGAAAGGTAACATGAATCTCGTCAAATATTCATAGAGGTAGGAGAAGGTACATGGTGAAGCGATGCCGACAAGGATGGCGACATAATATACTAGAAAAATTAGGTAAAAGGTAGAGCATCGTGGGGTTACATGGTGATTTCAACGGAGGGGACTTCAGCCACGGATATTCCCTGGTGATTTCAACGAACTATTTGACGATAATTGTGAGACAAGTACCTACGAGGCGCATTAGTGGTATGTTGGTCTGTGCACCTTTGGTGTTTGGTCGTGGCTTGGTGGTGGTTGGCATTGGCTGTGACGTGGTTGTAGGCTCGGTGCTCCGCCTCTTCGCCATTTCGTGGCCTAGGGTTGGGCAAGGCATGCTTGTTGTCGTTGTGTAGGAGTGTGTTGTAAGCCGAAAGACGGGTGTGGTGTTATAGCCATTCTATGGTGTTCTTATCAACTTAATACAAAGAGGTGTACATCTGTTGCGGGTTCTCGAAAAAAAGCCACGGAGATTCAAGGATTACAAAAATATTTGCACATGTGAAAACAATATTCAAAATAGTATGTTTCTGGTCAAAAGTAAGAACACACTGGCTTTGTAACCGGCAAGAGAGCCGGTAGAAAATCTGAGAGGGAGAAAGATATCACCATTAGAAAAAATATACCATTTTTAAATTAATATTTTTATCTGTTATATTGTTCCCCGTAGCAACACACGGACATTTAACTAGTGACAATAAAAGAGAAACGAGCTAGTAAACACCAAGTATGAACATAATGTTAAACAGGACAAGATTGGCCAGACTAGTAAAAAGACCTGGATAGCTAGAGGTCCTATAAAACTCAGAAACCATCTGGCTAGTTGAAGGAGGCCTCATGTTAACCCTAGCAAGTATATATCTTATTGATAAATTAATGAAAAGGAATCTTCCTAGCAAACTATAGCTGGGAGAATCGATACGAGGAATCTATACCATGTTCTATATCACAAGGTGTGTAGCAGTTAGACTTGGATCGACATCTAAATTAATCAGTATGAAAATGAAGCATTATTAATCCTTACGAGGAATCATTACGATGTTCTCCAGCTAGTTTGCTATCAATCTACCCATCTCAATAAGTGAATATATACACCTCGTAATTACTAACATTATTAAGTAAGACTTGACTAGACTGGCTCGAACTATTTAGCTGGCCAACTCAATGATTAAGTCCATCTATTGGTATCAAACTGAGCTTTAATTAAAGATGCACAACATCGTCCTCTCTCCTGACCCCGTGTGGCCACGTCGGGCCGCATCGCGCAGCCACCGTCTGTCCTCCTCTCGACCTAACTAATGTGAGCGAGTGATGGTTAATTTTTGTTCATACATGTTAGTTCAAAATTACGATTGATTTGGTAGTTTTTAATAGAAATAAATTCTTCTAATGTAGCCCAGTAATTTTAATGTATCATGGGTGACCATCTTGTTTCATCCATCGTTAGTGTTTCTAGGCCCTTCTCCGCTTCGTAACCGCTTGGCACATTTTGTCTTAGTAACATACATAATTTAAGCCACCCTTACCCACATCATAACTAGTTGGTCTACACTACTTTGGCGCATCAAGCAAATTGACAGGTTCCATAAAGATGAATGGCAACTGAGTAACTTCAGATCAATGTTGTTAAACTAGACAAATCTATTTGTGATTTGCAGGCATTGCAGGAGTAGGCCGGAGCGTTAAGATCCCATCGCGGGAGTAGGCTGGAACTGCTGCTGCGAGCCATGACTCCATCTATGTGAGTGCTTCACGTATCGACTTGTATCGACTTTTTGGTTCGTAGCTAGCTAGGTGTCCAGCATTTTTTCTTTGTTTTGTTGTGCCCAAATATATTTGGACCATGCATGTTTCGGTTCGAATCGTGCCAGATTTTATGCGTGGCACTGTTTACTAACCAGTTTTACTTAACCTTTGTTTTTCATTAAAATCTTAACCAAAAATAATAGATAGATAAATGCAATACATTACATGAATAATAGGCAATAGCGAGATCAAGAAACAAACAAAACAATATAGACGAAAAATGACCAATACGATCACTGCTATAGAGAATTAGTGCATCAGGGAGCTTAGGCCGAAGCGTAGGAAGCCGCCGTCTGTAACTGAACATGATAGGTAGGATACTTTGGATGCAGAGGCAGTATCCTTACAATTATGAATGTTTTCAGCATGTGCATACATGCGGCGATGGTGTTTATGGAGTCGGTGGCGGAAGAGTACTAGTGGAAGTAGTGACATTGCAATCACCAAGGGGATCATTGCATCCAATGAATTTCCTTTTTGTGGGGAAGATGGTGAAGACCAAACTAGAGAAGACTGCCATTCCCAGGGGCAGGTTCTTGAGCAACTGCTGGGTGTCAGTGGTGGCGTTAGGAAAGAAGCAGTTCTGAAGACCGACGTCGCTGAACGCCATGGTGAGGAACACGACGACGGTGAGGAAGGCGTGGACGAAGTCCTGCCTCTTGAGGCCACGCTTCTCAAGATCCCCCTTAATGGCTGCAAACTCCACCGCCTCCTCCTTCTTTGACAGGTTGAACACGTTGAGGCGTCCATAGATGGCTAGGCCGTAGTAGACCTTGTTGTTGTGGACGATGGAGTCTGTGAAGGCGAAGAAGATGCAGGAGGCGGCGAGAACGATGACGAGGCCCAGTGTGATCCACCAGTTGGAGGGGTAGCACTTACCCTGGTTGCTGAAGGACGGGGCCAATATCTGGTATGCCATTACCGACCCCGTCGGCAACAGCTGCACAAGGTTCGCCGACACCGAGAGCACCTTCTGTGTCACCGGGGTCTTGCCATCTAGAGCACTCTGCTTGGGATGAGCCTCGACGTCCACGGCATGAACGGCAGACTGTGATGCCATTCTTTTTTCTGACGTGATCTCTGTATATGATAACTAATAGCTAGCTTAAGTCCTTGCAGGTGCTCCTTCCATTAGCTCCGGACGGCTATATATAACGCAGGATCACATCATCGTCCATGCTATAGACTGGTTGTTTAATGTGAAGGCAGATAACTAGTGACATCTCCGAACACGGAGAAAATGACGCAAATATATGGTAGTTTCGCGTCATTTTCTCGAGCGGGAGGATGATTAGTACAATGTCAACTAGCCATGGGCAACTTGCGTGCTTGTTTCCACACGACCAATCCCCTTGCTCACAAATGTTAAATAGGCAAGCTAGCTAGCTAGCTAGATTCCCTGTATTTTGTTGCAGTCACATGGAGTTCACCACACTATAGTATGTCATGGATGCATGTGCTTGGTTGTTATGTGAAAGCTGGCCACATGGATAGGTTCATCTCTTACTAATTGCCGCCTCGCTCGCTCAATACACAACCTGAGCGCCATTTTTGAACGACCAAGTATAATTAGGCGGCAGATCGTTTGATAACATGCCGGTGAAGATAGTTCACACGCGACTAGGCGCGATAAGTTAAGGCATTTCAAGCGTGGCAAGAAGCGATTAATTGCAAAGTCTTCTCATCTACCCGCAAAAAAAATACTGTCTATGATACATCTAAATTTTAGACATCCTTTTTAGAACGGAGGGAGTAGTAGAAATGACGCTATGATACATCTACATGGGCGCTCTGTTCGTGATGTGACTCTCACCTGCAATGAAGGACTCGTCTCCATGGTGTTTGATTTGGAATGTCTCTCCCAACATTCTCTCCCGCCAAGCTTATATCAAGCTTATTGCTGCTAGCTTCCTCTTCGGTTTCTTTTGTTTGAATGTTTCTCCGCACATACTAGCCAGATCATGTCTTTGTTGCCACGAAAAACTACCGCGCAACACTAGGATAACCATCGTACTTTCATGGTGATGAACGATTGCTTTTCACGCAAAGCAACAAATAATTTCTCGCTTCCGTGGAGGAGAACCGACCATTTCTCAGGATAAAACGGCAAAGATCACCAAACCCTAGGGCTGCTAGGGCTAGATAGAGAGGAACGGTAGAAAATAAAGAACGTGAAAAGTAATAATTTTCTTTTTCAAAATATGGAGCGAAGTCCCGGCCTCTGCATCAATTGACGCACACAGCAAAAATTATTGCATCGTTTCAAACAAAATCCAAAGTATTACAATCATGGATCAGAGAGGGTTGAAACATATATCAACCATCTAAAAATGAAAAGCAAATAAACACACTATCCATTTTGAAGTCTACTATTGTGATTATCACTCAGTGGCCAAGAAATAAAAGTCATGTACAACCATTAGCAGCCGATGGCATCCAATGTCATGTGAAAAGTAATACGTATATTCGTTGGTTCTTTCTAGTCAATCGGCCAAGGCCTTTAAATAGGTGCCTGGACCTTGGGTACGATTACAAAACTCTAGAGCTGAAACGGAATAGGACTCGTCCTTTCTCGATCCAGTTGCCATATGAATTAGACTTCACTAATCTATTTTCCTGGCCCACACCATATAACGACTCAAACAAGGTCACGTACAATTACACTATAAGAAAAATAATAAGGAATATGGCACAGCAATGCTATTTATACCGGCTAATACCGATTGACCAGGTTTGATCATGTACGTGAAATTTGATGATGAACTTTTCCTCACGCGTCTTCAAAGCATTTGCAAAATTCTTTCATCTTGGCATCCGAAGCCAGCAGGACGTGTCCCAGATACTATCGTTGTAGCTCCAAATATCCTTTTCAGTTTGTGTTTTCCTTTTCATTTTATATATACATTACATTATATGCTATTACATACTATACATGTTGATGCATATATAATATAATTTCTCTTAAGAGTATACATATATATAGACCCCCTGGGTGCATAATAACTTATTCTTATTATGCACCTGGGTCAGCCCACCGAGCCAAACAGTCGTTTTGTTCCATCAAACCTTGCCGGAACGGGTCGCACCGGCTGACGTCGTAACGCGGACAGTTTTCTAGGAGCTAGGAGCTGACCACTAACCCCATCACAACATCAACTCATTTCCCCTATTTTCAATCGTGCGCACATGGCGGCGAAACAGTTAGGAATTGAGCGCCGGGAGCGGTGAGCCGGTGAACGGCTGGCGTGCTTTGAGCACTTAGGGTGTCCTCGGTTCCGTCCTCAAAGGGAGGGTGGAATCGGCGGCGGCGTGGTCGGCTGGCTGCTTTGGCGTCAATGGTGCGTGGTGAGGGGTTTCAGAGTGGTGGTCGTTGCCGATGGCGCTACAGGCGGCTTAACAATCCTAGTCAGGCAGCGTGTCGGCTGGAGGCTGCGAGGCGAATCGGCATCGGCAGCCTCCTACTCTATCTCCTCTCTCGATCGTGTCGTGCTCCGTGGCAAGCACTGCTCCACCGAAAAGTCCCAATATTGCCAACAGACGAGGCAGCCGAGGGCCGGGATCCCTCGGCACAACCCCTAATTGCCGTCAGCACAGGCTGTGCCGAGAGCAACCGTTGGCGTAAGCCCCTCGGCGTAGGATCCTATCAGCATAGCGTGCATGGCCATCAGCATACCTCCAGCACTCTAGTGGTCCTTTACTAGCGAAACCTTAGTCTACAGGACCCGCTGGTCAGCCCTATAGCTTTCCCTTTATGAGGGTTTACCGCTATACTTTTTTATTGGTTTCGCTTTGGTTAGGCCATATCTACATGGAAAACCAAGGTTGGTACCCTTTGCCACATTCTAGCCCACAGTATACTCGCAGTTGGACATTTCCACCTACACATCCAGTAGTTTTCTAGGTGTTATCCCACACATGTGATGAAGGTCGCACCGGGGGCCAGACATTGCACCTGTGTACCTTCCACCATGCTAGTACACATATCCTAGGTCCACATACAAGTTCTCGTGGGATTCCGGCGCTCCGACGGTCCTTTTCCAGTGAAACCCTAGGCACTAGGACCCGCATGTCTATCCCTATAGCTTTTTTCGTACGAGGGTTGGCTGATGCACTTTTTTATTGGTTTAGCTTTGGTTAGGCCATATCTATATGGAAACCCAAGGTTGGGACTCTTTTCCACATTCTAGCCCCCGGTATACCCGCAGCGGGACATTTCTACCTACGCGTCTAGTAGTTTTCTGTGTGCTATCTCACACATCTAATGAAGGGCACACCAGGGAGCAAGACATTGTATGTATGGGCCTTCCATCAAACTTGGATACGTATTCTATGTCCACACGCAAGTTCTCACGGGATTCCGGCGCTTTGGTGGTCATTTCCTAGCAAAACCCTAGTCTAGGGGACCCGCTAGTCTATCCCTATAGATTTTTCTGTATATGAGGGTTCACCGACGTACTTTTTTGTTGGTTTACCTTTGGTTAGGCCATATCTACATGGAAAACCAAGGTTGGTACCCTTTTCCACATTCTAGCCCACAGTATACCCGCAATTGGACATTTTCACTTACACGTCCAATAGTTTTCTAGGTGTTATCCCACGCTTATGATGAAGGTCGCACCGCGGAGCTAGACATTGCACCTGTAGACCTTCCACCAAGATCCAGAGTCAATATCAGATCACCAGTTACATGCACTCGGTGCAAGCCATATTGTTTGGATGGTACGCGTCCTAAGCCCGGATCCTCTTCGGAGGAGGCTGGCTCGCAGTCTTCTTCTTCTTATTATTACCTCTCATCCTGTGCTTCTTCTTCGCAACAGGGTCCTCCACTTCCATCTGCTCATCGGCCTCCATTTGGTGTGTGTTAGGGCTGAAAACCAATCCCGGTTTCTCCTATGGTGTATCAGCGGCCGGAGGCGTATCTTGAGAAAAACCATGGAAGACCAGGCACTACGTGCATGTATTGGGCCGACCAGCTTAATGGTCACGAGCTGTGAAGGGTTCTTCATCCACAGAAGGCATATACAATCCTTTGTCGGCGTCGGTGCTAATGAAGTCGTCAAGTTGACCAATTCATCATCATCTTGGTGGGTGCCATCATGTGGTGGTGGTAGCGGGGGCGACGGTGGTTGCGGTGCAACGTCTTTTGCATGGGGCGGTACACACGCTCCCAAGAGTTGCTAGTGATGACTAGTGGTGGCGATGACGACTGACTTCCAAGATGATGGTCGAAATATCGATCGAGAGGTGGTGCCAATGCTCCCCCTCGCAAGACGAATCTGGGTCTTCGCCAATGTCAAGGGCTAGGTGTAGCATTCTCCAAGGGTCTTGGTTCATCGCCCGCCTGAGGTTGAAATGGGGGTCCATGTCATCGCACCCTGGCAACACCCGAGCCAACCTGACCCTCATCACGTCATCATCCATTGGATTGCTTAACGTGCCTTCGATGAATCATGCGTTGTTTTAGCATATTAAAGCACAGTATAGTGGTATTCTCCTTTGATGCTTTATTTGGGTTGCCTTGACGCATGCCCACACCATGTTATGACTATCTCAAGTCACCATAGCCTTTATGATCCTTTAGTTTTCAACTTGTAGTATCACTGTATGCTTTGATCAATGATGTTTTGTCGCTCTGCATGATTATGGCCATTATTGCTCTCTTAGTTTGTCGCTCCCAGTCTTTTGCTAGCCTCCACAACCAAGTATGAGTTCCACTCATGCATCTAACTCCCTAAACCAAGTTACTCCCAAGAGTCCACCATACCTACCTACTAGCTTATGCTATTCCAAGTATATTCATGTTTTTATCTACCTTCCAAATTAAACTTGTTATGAGAAAACTAGTGGTTAAAGCTCTCATGAACGTGATGGCACACTTTACTTTTCTTGCCCTTAATAAACTTGAACCATTGGGTCCTTATTTGTTGCGTATATGCTTGCTCTTTATAAGTTGAAATTAGCAGAACCATGTATCATGGGGAACGCTTTCAACATTGCACTTGTACTTTGTACCCCGTTGATATCATGTTCTTTTGCTTACGGATCCCGACGGTGTGAAATAAAAGTGGAACTTGTAAGATCATGGAGTTTGTATGTGTGTTAGAGAAACGCCTGGGCCGCTAGCCTAAGCCATGCCTAATCATGGTGGAAACTTGCAGAATCACCATAATGAGCACTCTATGAAGCATCCTCAATAAAAACCTATGCAAATAGCAAATAAAAAGATCACTGAGATGCTCATTGGCGAATCCTTTAACTCACCACCAACATCTTTAAGCAGGAGTACGCAGGAGTGTCCTGAGGCAAAACATGTTGGGCATCATGAGATGGTAGTAGTCATCAAAGGCATAAAGGATATGACATGGACTAAAAAATTAGTTACCTTGGTGATGGCATCGCGGTTGGACCCATGTTAACTTTGCATGAGCGTGTCAAGACACTAGAGGGCATCCTTATTAAATACAAAGAACCAAATTACCCGGGTTTCATGGCCAAGGTGCCATCGGATGTGGGCTTCGTCGATGAAGCCCCCACGGATCTATTCTTCATAGCGTACGAGGACATCTTCGAGCTGTTTCTCTTGAAACGGCTGTACTATAACTTGGTCCACCTATACGCGCTCAATCTGGCGATCAAGATCAAGAGAGAGAGTACCTCGCAAGTCGTGATAGTGGATCCCTACTACATGCGGGACAACCAGTTGGTCGAAGGATCAGAGATACGAACCAAGGCGATGATGTACCTCAAGAAGTTCATGGTGGACAACAAGATGAAGGACACACTTCTTTTGCCTTTCTTTCCCGAGTAAGTACACACTTGCTCGCCGCCGTAACTTATGCATTTCTTATAGCTTTCTTCCTTTGCTCTTTTTCCAACATTCCATTCCAATTGTGTTGTGCCGAGACAAATACCGCACACTCATCGTCCTTGCCCCGAGGTATTCGCTAGCCATGTATTTCAACTCGGCGAGTTTGACGAAGAAGACTACACCAGAATAAGGGGTGTTCTTAATGTCGCTCTTGAGGGCTACGCCAAGAAGGGATGCACCTTCGTATAAGAGGGACTGTATCCAGGATGGCAAACACGTGTTCAAGCACATGCTCGAGTTTCCCTTCATCAAGCAACCGGCTACTGGTAGCGCCAAGGAGGCCTTCTACGTCCTCCATCACCTTAAAGGCTATGTTCGGGATTGCCAGAACATAACGCTGCCATCTAGTCTTCGAGGATGGGCCGAAACTTTGGCGCGAATCGACGATGATGATCTTAGAGAAGACTTCCATCGTATTCAGATGAAATTGTCGCAAATCATCATTGAAGATGTCAACACAAGGGGGCCCTACAACAAGCTAGATGGTTGAGTAAGAGGGAGATCAAAGAACTCCTTCATAAGCAGGGTGACACAAGGACATGGATGATGAAAGAGGGCTATCAACCATTCTTGAAGATGAGGGAGAAGAAGAAGTCTTCACGATCGATGTGTGCCTAGCATGATCGAGTGTGTGTATATTTTCGATGGACGCCTGTAGTGTGTGTGTCATAAACTTTACTATCTTGTGGTCGAAACGGTCGTTGTTGTGAGACTTAACTATATCATGGACGTGTTGTTGTTGAAATTATTACTTCTATGATGATCGTGATGCTATCTTTTAGATTTATGGATCCTTTGTTTTATATTTTGTGAACATATATATATATATATATGCATGTGAACCCTTTATTAATTCTTTTCGTTGCATGTTTTACTAATATGCCTTGTCATCTATAGAGATGGCGACGATGTGGTATGTTGTGTACATGGGTCGGGTTCCAGGAGTCTACGACGAGTGGGAGGACTGTCACAAACAAGTGAACAAGTTCAGCGGCAACAACTACAAAGGATACGCGACTAGAGAGGAGGCGGTAGCCAAGTGGAGGACCACCTATGGAAGAAGAACCGGATAAAGATATTGGTCGGGCTCATGCTCTTGCTCACCATCATCACAACTGTATTATATTTCATCCTAGTGTAGCCGGTGACCACTTCATATTTGTAATGTGAGATGAGATGAACTTTGTATTCGGCACTTGTGTAAAGGTTCGGCACTTGACACTATATATGTGATACGTTGAAAACGTATCCATAATTTTTGATGTTCCATGCTTGGTTTTATCTACTTTCTTATGTTTTGTCCACACTTTGGAGTACTTTTCATATGATTTATTGGACTAACCTATTAACAAGAGCCACAGTGCCAGCTGCCTATTTTCTGCTGTTTTGGTTCTAGGAAAGTCAGAAAATGAATATTCTCGGAATTGTACGGGCAAAAGCCAAAGTCAGTTTTTCACCGAGGGACACCAGGAGCCAGAATACGAGACAGAGAGGGGTTGGGGCCTGGCCACACCAGCTGGCCGCGCCATGGGGTGATCTGGCCGCCCCAGGCACCCCCTCAGCCTCCCTCTTCGCCTATAAGTTGCCTCCTGACCTAAAAACCCAGGGGGGTTTGACGTTTTTCCAGAAAGAGTTCCGCTGCGCCGCCACCACCAGATTTCACAATTCGGAACCAGAAACTCTGTTCTGGCACCCTGCCAGGACGGGGAATTGGAGGAGATCATCGCGATCATCATCACCATCGCTTCTCCATCGACCATCGATGTTTCCCCCATCTATGAGTGAGTAATCCCCCGCTGTAGGCTATGGGGATGTTAGGGATTGGATGAGATCGTTCATTGTAATGGCATCGGATTGTTAGGGCATAGTGCCTAGTATCTTCTATTAGTGCTTTTTGACTTTGTTGCGACTTGTTATGCTTAATTCCTGTCACTAGGGCCCGAGTGCCATGATTTCAGATCTGAACATGTTATTGATTCATTATGATAGTATTGTTTGTGGTCTTACCTGCAAGTTGTATACACACGTTGTTGTCCGGAACCAAATGCCCTGAAGTGACAGAAATCGGGATAACCGACAGGAATGGCTTTGATGTGAGGATCACATGTGTTCACGGAGTGTTAATGCTTTACTCCGGTGCTCTATTAAAAGGAGCACCTTAATTGCCAGTAGTTCCCTTGAGGCCCCGCTGCAAACGGGCTGGCAGGACAAAAGATGTTGTGCAAGTTCTCATTGCGAGTATGACTATATATGGAACACATGCCTATGATTATTTAGTACTTGGATGCTTTATCTTATTGCAAATGCCTTATGTTCTGATTGCTATATGAATTGTCTTGTCCATGCAACGCCTATCCATCCATCCCTATGCCTACCGCGCTTTAATCCTACTATTTACTGCAATTCTTACTACTGTCTTTACTTTACTATTGTTATTACTTTACTATTGCTACTACAAAACTGTTGCTACTGATAAACTGCTGTGAGCAAGATTGTTTCCAGGTGCAGCTGAATTGACAACTCAGTTGTTAAGGCTTATAAATATTCTTTGGCTCCCCTTGTGTCGAATCAATAAATTGGGTTTCACTTCCCTCGAAAATACTGCGATACACCCCCTATACTTGTGGGTCATCAAGACTATTTTCTGGCGCCGTTGCCGAGGAGCATAGCTTTATTTATCAAGTACACTTGGAATCACTATTGTTCAAGCTTAGTTTATTTCCTCCTTATTTGCTTGTTTCTTTATCAAAAATATAAAAAAATTAGTTCCCACTCTAGTTGTTACTTTCGTTGGTCTGTTATTGTCTTGCTTTATCATGCTTTCTAGCAATGGTTGGTTTCTTTGAAACTGAATCTTATTGGCAAGGTGGGTTCACGGAAGAAGAAAAATATTATTATAAGGAACACCGCTTGTCACAAAAAGGGAAACACTTATGGGAACAAATTGATAAATTGTATACCATTGCTATAAACGTGTGCTCTACTTATAATGTTACTTATTGCTTTGATAAATCTTGTTGCTGTAGGAGGTACAAACACCTCCCTTTTCAATGTGAGTATAATGATGATGTTACCATATCTTCTTATGGTAAAGAAAATTATGACTTTTATGATGTGGAACAAATTAAGGAATTTATTGCTTGGAAGGGTGCATTTGAAATTGCTAGTTTTCTTGAAAATATTGATGATTCACGTTATAAATATGAGGTTTATGATATACTTAAATTTTGCTTTGATAATTACAAGGAAGAAAATGGCTATATTCTTGAATATTAATAGATGCTTTCCACGAATGGAAGAGACTAATGCCTTGCAGGATCTTATGGAAGAAGAAATTGATGAACCTGAAAGCTCATTAGATGAAAAAGAGGAGGAGAGTGATGAACAAAAGGAGTAAGAATGGATTAGCTACCCATGCCTACCTTCTAATGAGAGTAACTCTTTATCCCTTACATTATTTGATTGTCCCCCATGCTTACCAAAGGAGGATGAATGTTATGCTCATGTTATCAGTGATAATCCTTTATTTGTGTCTAACTTCGAGATGCATGGTACTAAAGAGTTTTGCTTAGAATTTTTTTATGATAAAGCTCTAGACGATGGTACTATATTGAATGATCAGTCATCGTGTTATAGAATTGTTAAAAGTGGGTTTGAAGGTTTTAATCCCACTATTTTTGAGCTTGATAAAAATTATGTTTTTGTAGAACATGAAAAGCATGCTTTATGTGATAGTTATATTGTTGAGTTTATTCATGTGGCTACTAAAAATTATTATGAGAGAGGAAAATATGGTTGTAGAAGTTTTCATGGTATTGAAACACCTCTCTATGTGTTGAAAGTTTTGAAGTTACTCTTGTTTTATCTTCCTATGCCTGTCACTTTGTTCTTTGCGAATTTATTTGCATACAATATTCCTATGCATAGGAAGTGGGTTAGACTTAAATGTGTTTTGAATTTGCATCTTGATGCTCTCTTTTACTTCAATTCATATTTCTTATGTGAGCATCCTCTCAAACTATCATGCCTAACTTAAAGGCGTTAAAGAAAAGTACTTATTGGAAGATAACCCAAAAGTTTTAGATGAGTCTTGGAAGTTATTACTTCAGTAATAACCGCTCTTTATCCTTTTTATTTTCTGTTGTTGCCAAGAGTAACCTCTAATGAGAGAGAAGTAATGATTGGGAAAGTTGCTGTCCCGAAACAGATTTCTGTGCTTCACCGTAAAAATTCGTGTAACATCTCTGTACGTCTTTTTGAGGCGTGAATTTGTGTGCTTCTGCCCCAGGTTGTTATCTAACTTTCGTTAGTTCAACACTTTTTGATTTGAGCAACATAAGGTCTTCGAAAAAATTCGTCTTTACCTGCTGGTCTGTTTTGACAGATTTCTGTCATTTTCTGCATTTGCTTCTTGTTGGTTCCTTTTTCAGTTCTTTTGGGGAATTGAGCTTTTTGAGGGAAGTGCTACAGTAGCTTGTGTTTTAATGGAAGTCTTATTGGTGTTGGAATTGAACCTAAAGACCTATTATTTTGAGTGGACTAATGTTGCTAATAAAGATTGTGTGAAGTTTTGTATAAAGGAAAAAATTCAGGTGCATGGAAGGAATGAGTAATCAGATGAAGGATGGACTAAAGCTCAAACTTGGGGATTCCACGCGTGTCACCCCAAGAAATATCCAAGAAGTACAAGCGTCAAAGCTTGTGGATGCCCAAGGCATCCCCTTCTTCATCAATAAAAATTTCAGGTTTCTTCCAAACGCTTCATTTTTATTGTTTCATGCACAGTTGAGTTGTTCTTAGAGCGTCTTCTTTTTCGTTTTCATTTTGGTTTTTCGTTGCAAACGTATCTATAATTTTTGATGTTCCATGTTTGGTTTTATCTACTTTCTTATGTTTTGTCCACACTTTGGAGTACTTTTCATATGATTTCTTGGACTAACCTATTAACAATAGCCACAGTGCCAGCTGCCTGTTTTCTGCTGTTTTTGGTTTCAGGAAAGTCAGAAAATGAATATTCTCGGAATTGGACGGGACAAAATCCAAAGTCAGTTTTTCACCGAGGGACACTAGGAGCCAGAATAGGGGACGGTGAGGGGCTAGGGCCCGGCCACACCACCTGGCCGCGCAAGCCAGGCCTGGCCGCGCCAGGAGGTAGTCTGGCCGCCCCAGGCACCCCCTCGGCCCCCCTCTTCGCCTATAAGTTGTCACCTGACCTAAAAAGCTAGGGGGGGTTGACGTTTTTCCAGAAAGAGTTCCGCTGCGCCGCCACCACCAGATTTCATGATTCGGAACCAGAAACTCCATTCTGGCACCCTACCGGGATGGGGAATTGGAGGAGATCATCGCCATCATTATCACCATCGCTTCTCCATCGACCATCCATGTTTCCCCCATCTATGAGTGAGTAATCCCCCGCTGTAGGATATGGGGATGGTAGGGATTGGACGAGATCGTTCATTGTAATGGCATCGGATTGTTAGGGCATGGTGCCTAGTATCTTCTATTAGTGCTTTTTGACTTTGTTGCGACTTGTTATGCTTAATGCTTGTCACTAGGGCCCGAGTGCCATGATTTCAGATCTGACCATGTTATTGATTCATTATGATAGTATTGTTTATGGTCTTACCTGCAAGTTGTATACACACGTTGTTGTACGGAACCAAAGGCCCCGAAGTGACAGAAATCGGGATAACCGGCGGGAATGGCTTTGATGTGAAGATCACATGTGTTCATGGAGTGTTAATGCTTTGCTCCGGTGCTCTATTAAAATGAGCATCTTAATTGCCAGTAGTTTACTTGAGACCCCGCTGCAAACGGGCTGGCAGGACAAAAGATGTTGTGCAAGTTCTCATTGCGAGCACGTATGACTATGTGTGGAACACATGCCTATGATTATTTAGTACTTGGATGCTTTATCTTATTGCAAATGCCCTATGTTCCGATTGCTATATGAATTGTCTTGTCCATGCAACGCCCGTCCATCCATCCCTATGCCTATCGCGCTTTAATCCTACAGTTTACTGCAATTCTTACTACTGTCTTTACTTTACTACTGCTATTACTTTACTATTGCTACTAGAAAACTGTTGCTACTGATAAACTGCTGTGAACAAGATTGCTTCTAGGTGCAGCTGAATTGACAACTCAGTTGTTAAGGCTTATAAATATTCTTTGGCTCCCCTTGTGTCGAATTAATAAATTGGGTTTCACTTCCCTCAAAAATACTGCGATACACCCCCTATACTTGTGGGTCATCAATATGCTCTAAGTGTGATGACATTCTACTTGTGTCTGTATTATATGTAGGTTTTCATCTACTATATGTGCAATGTACTATTTATACCGATCTGAATAAATACTATATAAATCTTGTATAAATACCTGATTATACATCAGTAACATATTCTACTTTGAATACATGTAATATAGTCTGTGGCACATATATAAAAGGTCTCTGGGCGCATATACACTCTGTGGCGCATGGGAGTTTATGCGCCACTGAAAACATTCATGTGGCGCATATGCAGAAATGCGCCACAGAAGTTTGAGACTTTTGTGGCGCATATCGATATGCGTCACACAATGCAAATATCAGTGGCGACGAAAAAGTGGCGCATCACATATGCGCCACAGAAAGTGAAAATTCATGCGCCACTAAAGAGGTATTTCCTAGTAGTGTATATGACGAGAAACACTGTCTTTAAATTGAAATTTCTTGAAATATAAGTATTAGGAATAGTAATAGCACTAGAATGTTTCATACCAAACTGCTATCCACGTCTTTTTGATTCTTTTTAGCCATGGGATGGATGCTAGAAATGACATTCAGTGCTATCATTATCGAGCCCTGCTCTTCCGGGAGGCGGCCCCGCTGCGGATCAGGGAAGCTGATTCCCTCTCGTGAACAGGTCTTACAAGAACCGGCGTACCCCACATCTCCGGATGGTGGACTACACACGCGACCTAGGCCTGCCGACAGCGTGCACGGGCAGGAGCACGGTCGGTGAAAAGCGTTCCTGGCTCGACACAGCTCCACAACCCCAGGGTGGCGGGTCCTGTGCAAAGCCGACGGGGCAGCAGACCACATGGCCATGTGTGGGTTATTATGACGGAGAGCTGAGCTAGCAGCGTAGCTTGCATTGGAGAGGATGGGCAAATGCATATTCTCACGATGGAGGGCTGAGATGCCATCGTAGGCTATAAAAGGTTCTCGCGGCTGGCCTACGACTTATCTGATAGCGTAGGTGATATACTATGTGGGTTCTCACAGCCACCGGCTAAGAATGAATGCGTTGTCTCTCCGTGGACGCCCATTTTAACTACCGATAGCCGATCTGGCAGTAGACGTGTCATCTATAACCGTGGCTGGATGAGGTTTCTCGCGTTTGATAGGCGAGGTTGCAACACAAATTCTCACCATCGAACTAGTGGGGTCATGGCTGTGAAAATAGCCATCTTTCTCTATGTTGAAATCACATTTTTAATTAAACAAATGACCAAAAATCTATCTAGCCTTGCTACTAATGACTAATTATTACAAATATGTGCAATCGTTTATTTTAAATTGTGTTGTGTAGAAAATTACACTTTCAAGACGAAATCAGGAGCTATTGATGAAGATTATGAGGTTTCTACACATCCAAGCACTAGGGTCAAAACCCAGCCTCCAGTTGGCTTAACGACCAACGGTACCGGCAAGGTCCGCCCATACCAGGTGGCAGCGGCTCCGTCAAGTCAAACCTTACAACTTTCGTGAAGGTGCCTATATATTTTAGGGTCCCAACCTCTGCGTAGAGGACCACCATTTTTAGATTGCATCACAACACCACAAAAGAAGATCCACCACCATAGATCATCCTCTCCATCCTATCAGCCACGTCATAGCCACTAGCTTGTACTTGAGATCTCCTTGTGATTTGACGACCATTGTAAGAATTGATGGGTTTGCAGCATAGAAAACAAAAACATTCCTACGATGCGAATATCTAAGCACCAAGATCTATCTACCTAGATACAATCAACGAGTGGATATACATCCATAGAGAACATACCCTTGAGGAGCGACAAAGCATTGTTAACGAAACTGATTTCGTGGTTGATGTAGTCATAAACTTGCCGATCTCAAGCTCGTGATAAAGTTCAGCAAGTCTAGCAGGTCCAGCTCCAGGAACTCTAGCTCTAGCAAGTCCAGGACCAGCAAGTCTAGCAGATCCGTGATCGCACACACGTCCGGTACCCAGACAACTAATGAGTGCATATTTGCATCATGTTTTACATTATTATTTTGCAGTGTAGATGTAGGATCTTGGTATTTTGCGGTGCTCACGTGCACATTTTATGTCTGTTTTCACCAGGATCCGGACAGATGATGGATCCAATGGATACAATTCTTGGAGCATTTGTACTGAGGAGAAAAGGAGTCAAAACCAACGTAAATCGCTTATTTGAGAAATATTAATAATACCCGAAGAAAACCAGAAGCGAACAAAATATCAATCATGTAGGGACGCTCAACATAATGGTTGGAGACGCTTTATTTCAACTCTATGGAATTATAGAGCCGCTCATGTAAAACGTCTCTCGAGCGTCTTCCCATGCATCGTCACAAAGATCCTATGGACGCTTTGCCCTGCGTGTCTACAATAAAAGGAGACGCTCATATTGCATCTCCATAGAACCTAGGGACGCTTTTTATGTGAACGTGAAATTGGGTCTGAAATTTGTTTCATCAAACTAGTGATGTCAGGTTCAATTATTTTTTATTACCTAAATCAATTGTGTGTGATCAACATGCGATTATGGTTCGCCATGTATTATATGCTATGTTCCACCGATTAAGCATTTTCATAGAGAATAATATGTTTCGTATATAGACGGAAAAAATTATAGCTCCGGCCTCTAGGAAAAGTAATTCTATTATTATACGGAAAATGAAGTTGATAACATGATTCAAGCACATTCGGGACAATCATACAAATTTACATACATCTTGAGATATTTTTCTCTCTAACTAGTATGAGCTATCTAACAACTGCAAACATTTAGACATCCAGTATCCTCTCCACTTCCGCTGCACTTGTAGATGTCATTTATTTCCATCCAATAACCTAGAGGTATAATTTATAAAACATGTTAGTCAACCGTACATAAGTTCCCTCGAATTTTTTTAACAAGCATACCTCACATAATAAAATTGAGTAGTGTCCAACTTGTCATCTGCTTTCAGATTCTGTTTGAGGAAAGTTGATAGCATAATTGTTTTCAATGGACAAAAGAGTGTATTCTAACATACCAGAAGTAGCTTTCATACATTTTGTATTATGAGTAAAATATTTTGCTATTAGCTAACTATAACAACTTAATTAAAATGGACATACTAGAAAGAATAACTTATGTCGGGTTTAGGTCCTAGCCAAGAATAATTTTCGAGCACATTATGCATCCTTCTACATCTAAAATTAACTGCAATTCTCCACAAACTACAGAAAAGTTCAATGATTTTAGTATTCAGAAGTAACTAAAGTTAAATAAAGCACATGAAACTATATCCAATTGCAGCTACACACTCCTGCGTACTAATAAGATGCATGAATGCCAGACTGATTTATATAAATATATTCAGAAGAACTCACCAATCTCAAACGCTGATTCTTATGTAAGCACTTCTTCAGTACTCATGGTTTATTATTCCTCATAAATGCAACAGAAGTTCTGAAGATTCACCTCTCGTCTACATGAGCTAAGAAACTGCATAACAACGGATGAGTAGAACTACAGGTCAAGACTTGGACATAAACACAAACTTTACGGTACAAGCTGAAGTTGAGGATTTGGTAATCTTACTGTGTCCTAGACCAGTAAAGGTTTTGCTGCACCTTTGGTCCTGTTTCTATAGCAAACAACTACTATCCAGCATCCTAATAAAGCATGGTCGTGGTAATATTTATGGATTCAGTCAAATCACAGAAGTTAATCTACCCTTCAGAAAAACTGGAAGTTGAAATAAAGTGAAATAGTATTAACATCAGGGAGACATGTCATGATTTTGATCTGGGGAAAGGGGTGGTAACCTTCTTTTTTGGGGGTGTGTGTGAAATGGTGTGGACGGTAGTTGACCAACACCCCATGGCATACAGTTGACCAACACCCCATGGCATACGGCTTAGGAGAGAATGGCAGTGGTATGGTAGTGTAGCAGCAAACAGCAGGCCGTACAAGGTGTCACCCAAGCTCATACCCTAGATCAAAAGAATATAAGGATATATAAAGTGATTGGGAGATTATTATTGGTGATACATTGGAAAGGGAAAGGAAGAAATTGAAATACCTAAATAGCCCAAGAGTACAATAGCAGGTTCGGAGGTATGACATGAACATAGTGTTGTCCATCATTGGGTCGGCGATGCTTTAGGCATGGCCACTGATGCAATGTGAAGGCCATCCCCTCGACATTAGGAACCCTGATTCACAGTTGCGGACAACGCGCAATAGAAATACGACTTCACATATTAGCAGAATGAAATCAAAAATCAAAGCAACAGAGGAGGAACTGGAGCACTGAATCGTAGCATACAAGTAGTGTAAAAACATATAGATCTCGTACGGGAGATAATGAGGAAGCCAACGAAGGTTCCTTTGCCATCTTGGATCAACTGATGGGAGATCGATACCCAGCAATTTTGTCCGGACGATGAGTACCCAGGGCTTCCTGTGGGAGATCCTGGAGGGAGGATCATGTTGGCGGAAGGGTAACCGGGCAGGCCGCCGAAGAGGAACACCGCGGTGGGCAACTGGCGGCGGTGCTAGGTTTTGCACGCTTTGTTGGGAGGGGAGGCAAGGGTAGTTTTTTTCCTTAGTCATATGACGGATGGGAGAAGAGTCGTGGCTTGTGGGCTTCTGGCCTTCCACTTATTTTATTTTTTATTTAATCTGGAGTGTGGAAATGAGACGATATGTAGAACGTCTCAAAATAACGTCTTTACAGCTTGTTGGCGTTAAGATTAGAGACGAAAATTAAAACGTCCAATCGACGACGTCTCTACGTGATTATTTTCTTGTAATGAAATAAGACAGAGGGTTCAACGACCAACTATACGACCGGAATAAAATTTCCGGCCGTATAGTTGGTGTTGCCTCTGCCTCCACAAATAGTTTCACCCCGTGCAACTGGATCAGAGAGACGACATACAGAACACCCAAAAATCACCGAAACCTCACCTCCGGAAGGCATCTGGAGGGGGAACTCATCCACCGGGATCCATCTTCGCACTGCGCAGTTCCGGGAGGCCAAGGCATTGATCTTCATCATCCACCACAGCATCACCACCATCTCCCTCCATCTCATCTACATCTTGTCTAGATCTTGTTGTAATTTCCATAATCGTTGTGGATTTATATAAGTACTATTCATCTATGATATATTCCATTGTTATTGCCATGATGCTGATTGCCTCCATGTCTGAGTAGATCACTAGTTCTTGGGGAGATGGAGAAACCCTGGTATGAGATTGAAATAAGATAAAGTCGATTATGATATTCATCGCTGTGACTATGTGTTAGATTTTCTACATCTTGATGTTGAGAGAAGTCGACCTCTCAATATTTGGCTCTCATGGGGACTTGATGGAGGGAACTACTTGTTAGTAGATGGAGGTGTGTTAGCAATTACAGGGACTATAAAGCTGTTGGCACTCCTTGCGTATCAAAACTATCCATGCCATGGGATACGTCCTATGGGATTATGTCCCTTAATAGCATAGTAATTCGATTGAGGTTGATTGCTGACTGTTGTGGTTATGAGGATGATGTGAGCAGCGGTTGTTGCCTATTTGTCCAAATATCGAGTTCCTCCCACACATACATAGTTGAGAATGTTCATGATGACAATCTTTATCTTAGCTCCTTATAATGCTAGTAGTGTATCCGCTACTCCCTAAGAACGCCTTTTTCCTATTCTAGTTCCAATCTCTCTTACATACGCGATACTTACTTTCTGTATTCAGTTTTTAACTTTATTGTTGCTCTTATACATAAAAACCAAAAACACCCTTTTTCACAAATACCTGATGACCCACAAGTATAGGGGGTGTATCGCAGTATTTTCTATAAGTAAGAGTGTCAAACCCAACGAGGAGTAGAAGGTGCTAGCTAGTGGTATGGATCAGGAATTCTCTGCAAATACTTAGCAAACGGATTTTTAGGGGTTTTTGATAAAGCAAGTAAATAAAGTATGAGTAAAAAACACAACAAAAATAAATGCAGCAAATGGCCCAATCCTTTATTCAGCAAAGGACAAGCCGGTTGTATTATTTAAGATGACCAAACGTTCTCGAGGACACATGGGAAGACTGTCAAGTGCTTTCGCTTCATATAGTTGATTAATCTTCTTTAGCTTGCTAAGTGTTGTGTGGGTGAACCTGCGCTAATGTACCGACCTTCCTAGGACTAAGACATACTTGTGATTTTACCCCTTGCAAACATCCGTAAGTACAAGAAAGTAATTAAGGTAGAAACCTAACCACAACTTTAAACTCTAAGACCCTTCCATCCCTTGTGCAATGGTTTCCTAACGGGGGTTCAGGTTTCTGTCACTCCGGCAACCCCTACAATTAGTAGCCAAATACACGATGCATTCCCCTAGGCCCATATAGGTGAAGTGTCATGTAGTCGACGTTCACATGACACCACTAGAAGAAGTACACCACAACTTAAATATCAAACTATTGAATCTTTCTCAACACAACTCCACTACTAACAACATGACTTCTCCCATGTCCTCAAGAACAAAACGAACTACTCACAAGACATCATATGTATCATGATCAGAGATGGAATAATGATGTATAACAATCTGAACATAAACAATAATTCAATGGTTCACTCAATAGCATCAACTACAAAGAGTAATCAACACCAGGAAAGTTTCCCCTAAGAACTATGCAAAGTTCAACCCAATTGTTACAGAAATATGGAGATGGTGATGAGGGTGCTGATGGTGATGATGGTGGTGATGATGATCCCAATGAAGTCCAACTTGATGGTGGTGTTGATGGCGACGATCTCCCCTCTCCGGGAAGGAATTCCCCCAGCAGAAATTTGTCTGCCGGAGAGATCTTTTTCTCTCGGTGTTTTCCGCCCCGCACAGGCGGTGGAATCTTTCTGTGGTCGCTCCCCGAGTATTAGGGTTTCGGGAGGATTATATATGCCAGAGGGGAGAGCTAGAGGTGGGCCAGGGGGATCACACCACCTGGTGGCGCGACCTAGGCTGGCCCGCGCTAGGGGGTGGTGTGGGCCCCCTATGGCCCATCTCCACTCCTCCTTCTGGCTTCCTTCGTCTTCTGGAAAAATAGGATTTTCCATATAATTTCCCAGATTTTCTGATCTTCGCGAATTTTGCCTCCAAACAACACCTTTTCCATCAGAATCCTGACTGCAGCGGTCCATGCTCCAAAAGTCATCAACCATGCAAATATAGATGAAATTACATAAGTATCATATCTTAATATGAAATATGTCAAAGAATAACAGTGAATTATGACATAGAATAGTGATGCAAAATGGACGTATCAACTCCCCCCAAGCTTAGACTTTGCTTGTCCCCAAGCGAAACTGAGCTCAATAAACATGGCCTCAGGTTTATGGAGTGAAGAGTCGATAAAAATAATACGGACAAGAAGCATCACATTCATCAATACATAGATCATAATAGAAGACAACTCACTATTATATAACTTAACTTGCAATAAGTAAAGGAAACACAATAAAGATACATAAAGGGAATCATAATTGGTAATGGAAAACTTAGCTCTTGGTCGAAGAATAGTTCATAATTTGCTGGAGTTCACAAATAACTGGTTTTCAATGATAGCTTTCAAAGTAGTAAACACCAAGATAAGAGCAATGTGCAAAACAAGGAACATAAGAAACATGATTGGATAAATCATCATATGAATGAATGAAACACAACAACTCAAAATACTTGCTGAGATAGAAGGGAATAGGTTTACTAACTCAACTAAAAAGTAAAAGAAAGGCCCTTCGCATAGGGAAGCAGGGATTTCAAGTTTCATAAAGAGCTCCCAAAAATTATGATACTTATTAGCTTTCAGCTCTCATTGCCCCTATCATAGGAATCTTTTAGGTGATTAAGATTAAAGTGATCAAATATGAGGATATGCTTGACAAGTTGTAAATTGAGAATATCATGTCCCTTTAATACGATGGCCGCTCCTCATGCTACTCAAGTTTAGTCACCGGTAATTTCTTGTCATCGTAAGCACATGTGTATCATGGAGAACCGCCAACGGGGTACCCCTTGCCCGATGATATGGAAGAATCCCCATATCAAAATGACAAGGCAAGCAAATAACAAGCATCTCAGCAATCTTATTATTTACCATGGGAATATGGTGCTTTTTTCTCTCTTTCCTCTTTTATCATCTTTTTTTCTTTTTCTCTTTTTCTCAATCTCTATCTCTTTTTTATAAGAATAATGCTTCATAGATGCTTGTTATGGTTACGCTGCAGGTTTCCACCATGACAACATGGATTAGACCGGCAATCTAGGCGTTTCTCTAACACACATGCATAACTCCATGGACTTACAAGATCCCCTTTCATTTCACACCGACGACATCCATAGACAAAAGAACATGATATCAACTAGGTACAAAGTACCTGTGCAATGTTGAAAGCGTTCCCCATGACAGCATGGTTCTGCTAATTCACAACTCACAAAGCGCAAGCATATACGCAACATAGATGGGCACAATGGTTCAAATTTATTAGATGCAAGAAAGTAAAGTGTGCCATCAAGTTCGTGAGAGCTTTAATCACTAATTTTCGCATAAAAAGTTTAATTTGGAAGGTAGATAAAAACAAGAATTTACTTGGAATAGCAATAATGCTAATAGGTAGGTATGGTGGACACAAATGGCATGGGTTTGGTTTGAGGATTCGATGCACGAGAAGAATTCCCTCTCAGTACAGGTTTTTGGCTAGCAAGGCTGGGTAGCAAGTATAAGAGTTGAAGGAAACAAACAAACATACAAGTGATAAAAATCAAACATGCAATGTTTCTTGGAAGCACAAAAGATCTTAACTAGAGAATACTAAACTTAGGAGCAAATCAAGAAAGAAAGATGCTGATTTTTTTTCTTTAGAGTATTTTTATCCTTTGCATTCAACTCTCAAAAATAGTGTTGCTACTAACCAAGCCAGGTTTGCCAAAACCAACTAAATTAACTCAATGATCCCAAAGTGATACCAATACTAGCAACAAGATCAATCATATAACCACGAATTGAAAACTAATATAAGATATGCAAAAGAGTAAATGATAGATCTTCTCATTAATATTCCATAACGGCAACTCACACCAAGGGATACATATCTAACGAGAGAGGGGACACTTCCATAATGCAAACCATCCTACATGATAACTTCTCTATTCATGATATGACTCTACTAAAAAGGTAAAAAGATAGAAGATGGTGATATGATACCGGATCACTCCCCAAGCTTGGAACAAACCAAGGGGAAGCCAAACCTGATGACGAATTACTCCTTCGGTTGTGGCGGTGTTCTTTTGATGACCTCTTTGATAAGTTTCCCCAAGTCCTCAATCTCGAAGGTGAGAGTACGAATCAACTCCGAGTTGTGCTCGATACGGTGCATGATCATATCAGATTGTGGATCCCAACTCTTGCGATTCTTTCCCACTCTTCCTCCTTGAAGTCTTCTTTCCCTGCATGGCTAGAACGAGGCAAGTCCCAGTTGGAGGGTAATTTCTCCTTGGGCATATTCTGGTGTTGATGCTTATGGATACGGGTATGGAAAGGATTCTTGGTGCGTGGAGGAAGTGACCATGGAGCTAAACAGTGACGCGGAGTTTTCCCTCAAGTTGACATCCGTGCAGTCCTCCTGACCCTGCCAGATCTTGCCAGCACTCCAATGCTTGCAATGGTAGCGCCGGTGTGCGGATCTTGGCCTTGCTTTGCCTCCTCTTCATCTTCACTCTTGATCTCCTTCTCTTGCCCGAGGTCTTGGAGATCTTCCTCCATAGGCTCCTTTCCCTTATCCTTGGCATACACCATTGTGCTTCTAAGCTTCAAAGATAGTTCCTGGAAGAAACAGATCGAAACGAAAACACGATATACGAACCTCGGGGGATCCGGGGGATTATATATTACGAAGTTTCACAACAAAAGGAAGGTACTGGGAGAAAACGGGTCGGAGACGGAGTCCGGAGTGGCCACACCACCTGGTGGCGCAGCCAGGAGTGGGCCCGCGCCACAGGGTGGTGTGAGCCACCCTTGCTCCGTTTCCGTCCCTCTTTCGCTTCATAACTTTTCTTATTGGATAAAAACTGCAAAAATATAATTGGATAGTATTTTCGTGGAATGTTTCTTACCAGAACTGTTACCTATTTGAAAACGGACTCTGCAGGTCTCTGAATTTGGTATCTAGTAGATTCTTCCGGAGTCACCACTTGAATAACATCAATATCTTCATCTTCATACACTTATTTCTTGAGTCATGAAACCTTTCACTTTCTCATTACACCATTTTCTCCACTAAGCTGAAATTTCTTTCACACAAAACTTCACACAGTTCTCATTGGCAACATTAGCATAAGTGAAGTGATAAAACCTTTTGAGTTCAACTTCAGCTGAAAACTATCAAAACATAATCTACTGTAGCAAATCCTTCCGAAAACCCAAAAAGAATTCAAAAAAGGAAATCGAATATAGAAGCAAATGCAAGAGTGGCAAAATCTGTCAAAACAGAGCAGCAGGTAAAGATCATTTTTTTAGAAAATCTTTTGTTGCTCAAATCAAAAAGTGCAAAACTAACGAAAGTTAAATAACAACCTGGGGCAGAAGCACAAAACATTACAGCTCAATCCGATATACAGAGATCTCTCACGAATTTTTAAGGTGAAGCACAAAAAATCTGTTTCGGGACAACAACTTACCCAAATATTACTTCTCTCTCATTAGAGGTTGATCTTGACACAAAAAACCAAACAAAAAGGATAAGGAGAGGTTATTACCGAAGTAGTAACTTCCAAGACTCAAAGAAACAAAAACAAACCAAAAGCAAAAATAAACTGGGTTGTCTCCAAAAAGCTTTTTATTTATAGCCATTAAGATGGGCATGATAATTTTGAAGATGCTCACATAGGAATATGAATTGTAGTGAAAGAGAGCATTAAGAAGCAAAAGTACACACATTTAAGTCTAACCCACTTCCTATGCAAGGGAATTTTGTAAACAAACAAGTTGTTGAAACCAGAGGCTACTAGCATAGGAAGGCAAAAGAAGTGTAACATAAAAACTTTCAGCATAAAATGAGGAAACTTGATATTATTGAGATACATAACAACACTTTTACCTCTCTCATAGTAACTTACAGTATCATGCATAAACTTAACAATATAACTGTCACAAGGACCATCGTAACAATGATCACTTATTCTAACAGAAAACACAGGAACACTAGCTCTCATAACACTACTTTGTGAAAAAATATTAGAGGTATGCTCACAAAGGATAGTGTGTCCCTCTTCTACATATTTAGTAACTAAGTCTTTCACATTTGTGGTTATAGGTTCACCATCCATTTGTTTATCAGGTTCAACATCTTTATTCTTACTTTCATTAAACATACTAGCTATCATAGAATGTTCCTTTATCTTCACTGGGAAAGGCATTTTCTCAATGTAAGGTTCAGGTAAAACATGATTAGCAGTATAAACTTCAGTATTTCTTGCAGGAACACTCGTAGCAATATCTTTATAAGGTTCATGATACTTATTCCACTTCTTTTTAGGCACTTCAATGTAGGAAGCAAAAGCCTTAAAATAAGAAGCAATAGCTTGAGAGTCTAGACCATAAGCATTTTTAATGTTTTGAAAGTCATCAGTTCCCATAAAAGATATAATGCATTCATAATCATAATTTATACCTGAATTTCTACCTTTGTCATTCTCCAAGCTTCAACATTGTCTTGAATACGGTCCAGAAGATCCCATTTAGCTTCTTCTTCCATGGGAGTGAATGATCCAGCACAAGAAGCATCCAATAAATCCTTATCATGAAGAGAAAGCCTTGCATAAAAGTTATTGATAATAATATTGTTGGGGAGCTCATGGATGGGACATTTGAGGATTATTAACTTCAATATCCCTCAATCTTGAGCTGTATTCTCTCCATCAAGAGGCCAAAAGTTGTATATTTGATTCCGATCTTTATGAATCTCACTAGGAGAATAAAACTTTGAATAAAAGAGAGGTACTATTTCCTCCCATTCAAGAGCTTGACCATTGTTCAGTAGCTTATACCATTCCTCAGCTCTTCCTTTTAGTGATAATGAGAATAAATTCTTCTTAACTTGATCTGTAGTAATACCTGCACACTTGAATAACCCGCATAATTCGTGTATAAAGAGCAAATGATCACCAGGATGGACAGTTCAATCCCCAACATAGTAGTTATCCATAACACGATCAATAATTCTTGTAGGTATTTTAAAAGCATAATTCGCAGCAGGTGGTGGTTCATCTACTACCTTAGCAGTGGTAGTAGCATTACCAAATAATAAACTCAGCGAATTATCCATAGCGAAAATAAAGCAACTAACAGAAGTAAACAATACTCACAGTAGAAGTTTCCTTTACCAGTTCCACTCTCCAATAGCACTTCACTCCCCGGCAACGGTGCTAAAAAATAGTCTTGATGACCCACAAGTATAGGGGGTGTATCGCAGTATTTTCGATAAGTAAGGGTGTCGAACCCAACGAGGAGCAGAAGGTGCTGGCTAGTGGTATGGATCAGGAACTCTCTGCAATTACTTAGCAAACGTATTTTTAGGGGTTTTTGATAAAGCTAGTAAATAAAGTATGAGTAAACGAAAGACAATAAGAATAAATGCAGCAAGTGGCCTGAGGGCTCAATTCACGGCGCCCAGAAAAGTGCTGGTGCGTGGTTGATGTAGAGCTCGTTGGGAACCCCAAGAGGAAGGTATGATGAGCACAGCAGCAAGTTTCCTTCAGTTGTGAAACCAAGGTTTAATCGAACCAGTAGGAGCAAGGAAACACCCCAAAGGTGTTGCTAGCTAAGCCCTGGCAGGGTGCACTACCGGTGCTAGTAGCAACGTGGAGACCTGCACAACACAACCACAGAACTTTGTCCCCAACTTGCGATGAGGTTGTCAATCTCATCGTGTTTTGCGGAAAACAAAGGATTAAACGTATCGAATGGAAAGAAGTAATAGTTTGCAGAAAGTAAACACAAAGCAATAAAAGATTGTAGATTGTATGTAAAAGACAAGGACCGGGATCCATAGTTCACTAGAGGTGGCTCTCCTTAGATAGATAACATGCTGGGTGAACAAATTACAACGGGGCAATTGACAAACATCGAGAAAGCAATACATGCATATACTAATCATCTTGACTCCTTTGAGATTCGATTGGGCATTACAACGTTATACATAGACCGCCATCCAACTGCATCTATGACTAATAATCCACCTTCAGGTTATCATCTGAACCCCCTCCAGTATTAAGTTGCAAGCAAGAGATTATTGCTTTACGAACTACGTGTAAAGTAAACAATACGATTGTTATCTGAACAAAGGATTGTTGTTTTCTCCCTAGTAGTAACAACACATCTAGTACCTTAGAGATTTCTGTCACTTCCCCAGATTACCAGAGGCATGAACCCACTATCGAGCATAAATACTAACTCTTGGAGTTGCTAGCATCTACTTGGCTAAGATAGCTACTAACAACAGAAAGCATGCAAGATCACAAATAACAAAGACATGATAGAATCAATAATCAATCTGAAATAGCATCTCAATATCCATCGGATCCCCGCAAACACAACATGTATGAATTACAAATAGATGATCTTGATCATGAACGGAGCTCACAAGATCTAAACATGAAAGCACAAAGGAGGAGAACCAGCCATCTAGCTACTACATGGATCCGTAGTCCAATGATGAACTACTCACGCATCACACCGGAGGCTTGCATGGTGATGAAGAAGGCCTCCAGGGTGAATTCCCCTCTCCGGCAGGGTGCCGGGAAGAGCTTCAGATCCCTCCCGGTCTAGGGATGGAGATGACGGTGGCTATAGACTCTTTCGTGGATTTTTGATCGGGCCCTTAGGGTTTACGTCCCGAGGGCATCTTATAGTCGGAAGGGGAGGCCGAGGGGGTGCCAGGGGCCACCACTCCACCCCCTGGCGCGGCCCCGCCTGGCCGCGCGGCCAGGTGGTGTGGCCGGCCTCTAGCCCCTCTCCGTCTCATATTCTGGCATCTGATGACTTCCAGAAAAATAGGCACTTTGGCTTTTGTCCCATCCAATTCTGAGAATATTCATTTTCTGACTTTCCTGGAACGAAAAACAGCAGAAAACAGGCAGCTGACACTGTGGCTCTTGTTAATAGGTTAGTCCAAGAAATCATATGAAAAGTACTCCAAAGTTGGAACAAAACACAAGAAAGTTGATACAACCAAGCACGGAACATCAAAAATTATAGATACATTTGCAATGTATCAACATCCCCAAGCTTAACTCCTGCTCGTCCTCGAGTAGGTAAGTGATAAAAAAGAAAGAATAATTTTTGAGGTGACATGCACCATCAAAGACTTGATCAAAGTATTTGTAAAACATTCAAAGCTAGGATCATAGTACTTCAATCATAACATGAAAGACAAAGTTCTTGCAATAAGACAAAGAAACTATGATGCAACATGAAAAAGCACAAACAAAAGATTCATGAATAACAATGCTTTGTAAGACGTTTGTTTCACATAAAGAAAACATAGCATAATAGTATTCAGCTTGTCCCTCAATAGAGTAGCAAATATAAATGCATAGGACACCTTCAAAGTTCATAAGAGTGACTAGATACAAATAGTTTAAAACAAGCAATATCAAGTTATGCATCAATCAAGAAGTCTTGGGACAATGCACATAGAACTAAGAATGGCCACTATGCCCTCAAAGTAGGTGCATAAAGATAGAAGGTGGAGACTCAATATAATGGTGGAAGAAAGGCCTTTGTAAAAGGAAGTAGGGATTCAAGTCTCCTAAAGAGCTTCCAAAAATTATGGTACTTATAGCTTTCAGCTCTCATTGCCCCTATCATAAGCATCTTTAAGGTGATTAAGGTTAAAGTGACACAACTAAGAGGATATGCTTGACAAGTTATAAACCGAAATCTCATGCCCCTTACTTGTGAAGACCGATCCTCATGCTACTCAACTTCAGTCACGAGTAAGCTCTTGTCATTGTAAGTGCATGTGTATCATTAAGAACCGCCAACGGGGTACCCCTTGCACATGATACGGGAGCTTTCCCATAATCAAAATGACAAGGAAAGCAGACAATGAGCATCTCATCGATCTTTTTATTTGCTATTTGCATAGGTTTTTATTGAGGATGCTTCATAGAGTGCTCATTATGGTGATGCTGCAAGTTTCCACCACGATTAGGCATGGCTTAGGCTAGCGGCCCAGACATTTCTCTAACACACATACAAACTCCATGATCTTACAAGTTCCACTTTTATTTCACACCGCCGGGATCCGTAAGCAAAAGAACATGATATCAACGGGGTACAAAGTACAAGTGCAATGTTGAAAGCGTTCCCCATGATACATGGTTATGTTAATTTCAACTTATAAAGCGCAAGCATATACACAACAAAGAAGGACCCAATGGTTCAAGTTTATTAGGTGCAAGAAAGTAAAGTGTGCCATCAAGTTCGTGAGAGATTTAATCACTAGTTTTCTCATAACAAGTTTAATTTGGAAGGTAAACAAAAGCATGAATATACTTGGAATAGCATAAGATAGTAGGTAGGTATGGTGGA
This sequence comes from Avena eriantha, assembly GCA_910589775.1. Classification (NCBI taxonomy): domain Eukaryota; kingdom Viridiplantae; phylum Streptophyta; class Magnoliopsida; order Poales; family Poaceae; genus Avena; species Avena eriantha. Next base: position 116,484,117 of record OU342742.1, on the reverse strand, counting down.
GTCTTTGGAATAACTTGGTTTAGGGAGTTGGATGCATGAGGGGAACTCATACTTTGTTGTGGAGGCTAGCAAAAGACTGGGAGCGACAAACTAAGAGAGCAATAATGGTCATAATCATGCAGAGCGACAAAACATCATTGATCAAAGCATAAAGTGATACTACAAGTTGAAAACTAAAGGATCATAAAGGCTATGGTGACTTGAGATAGTCATAACATGGTGTGAGCATGCGCCAAGTCAACCCAAATAAAGCATCAAAGGAGAATACCACTATACTATGCTTTAATATGCTAAAACAACGCATGATTCATCCATGGTACATTAAGCAATCTCAATTGTTTATAACAAGTCATGCTACAGCAAAGAATACTAAGCATAAATCCAAAACAATATCAAGCATGGCATGACAAAGCATAGGCCACAGTAAAAAACGAGCTCTTTTTACCACATAAGCATGAACTTTCCTACTCTTTTCCAAACCAAACCAAACTATTTGCAAACCAATGTATGAAAGAGGGGGTCCAACTAATTTATTCAGAAAACTAAGCAAACCAACGCAAACTAAAAACCAAAACGAAAACAAAAAAGAAGACGCTCCAAGAACAACACAACTGTGCATGAAACAATAAAAATGAAGCGTTTGGAAGAAACCTGGGATTTTTATTGATGAAGAGGGGGATGCCTTGGGCATCCCCAAGCTTTGACGTTTGTACTTCTTGGATATTTCTTGGAGTGATACGTGTGGCATCCCCAAGCTTGAGCTTTAGTCCATCCTTCATCTCATTACTCATTCCTTCCATACACCTGAAATTTTTTCCTTCATACAAAACTTCACACAATCTTTATTAGCAATATTAGTGCACTCAAGTTAAATAAGTATTAAGGTTCAGTTATAACACCAAATAAACTTCCATTAGAACACTAGATACTGTAGCACTTCCCTCAAAAAGCTCAATTCTCCAAAAGAACTCAAAAAGGAACCAACAAAAAGCAAATGCAGAAAATGGCAGAAATCTGTCAAAACAGACTAGCAGGTAAAGACGAATTTTTTCGAAGACCTTCTGTTGCTCAAATCAAAAAGTGTTGAACTAACGAAAGTTAGATAACAACCTGGGGCAGAAGCACAAAACTTCACGCCTCAAAAAGACGTTCAGAGATTTTACACAAATTTTTACGGTGAAGCACATAAATCTGTTTCGGGACATCAACTTTCCCCATCATTACTTCTCTCTCATTAGAGGTTACTCTTGGCACAAAAAGCAAATAAAAAGGATAAGGAGCGGTTATTACAGAGGTAATAACTTCCAAGACTTATCTAATACTTTTGGGTTATCTCCCAATAAGTATTTTTCTTTAACGCCTTTAAGTTAGGCATAAGAAGCAAGAAAAAGAATCAAGTGTTCTCAAATGAAGAAGCATTAAGATCAATACCAGAAATATTTTCAACAAGGCAAGGTATATCATCCAAATAAGTTCTAGAGGATCCTCTCTCAATGCTCTTAGGTTCACTATTCTCATCAAAACGGTTTGCAGGAATAATCCAATCAAGATTCTTTTCAATGGCATCATGTATTGCTACTAGTTTAAAGGGTATTGGTATCTTAGGTTCCTCCCCATTAGGTTCGGTTTTGTTCATCTTTTCTCGCGTACCAACAACATCTACACATGGGTATTGGCAACATCATGGAACTCCTTAAACAAAGTTTCTAGAATAAAATCCCTCTTTTCAGGATCCTCAATTTCTTTAAGCTTAAGAAACATTACTTGCATTAAGGGGTTGAGGTTAACAAACCTAGCTTCTAACACGTGAATTAAAGAAGCTGCAGCAATCTCATAGTTTGGAGAAAGTTCTACAAGGGATCTATCCTCAGTATCCTCATGTTTACTAACATGATTAAAGAATTCTTCAATATTATCTTTCCCAATTATAGAACCACTACCAATTGAAAGGTCTTTCAGGGTGAATTTAGGGATCAACATGGTGAGCTAAGGAGCAGGTAACAACTAAAGGAGACTTAATTTTTGTGTGTTTTTGATAAAGAAAGCAAATTAGTAAAACTAAATTTTTTTGTGTTTTTGATAAAGAAACAAGCAAACAAAACAAAAAGAAACTAAGCAAAACAAAAATAACAAAGTAAAGAGATTGGTTATGAGGGACTCCCCTTGTGAAGATGTCCTTGACTCCCCGGCAACGGCGCCAGAAAAATGCTTAATGGCTCAATGCACGGCGCCCAGAAAAGTGCTGGTGCATGGTTGATGTAGAGCTCGTTGGGAACCCCAAGAGGAAGGTATAATGAGCACAGCAGCAAGTTTCCCTCAGTTATGAAACCAAGGTTTAATCGAACCAGTAGGCCCAAGGAAACACCCCAAAGGTGTTGCTAGCTAAGCCTTGGCAGGGTGCACTACCGGTGCTAGTAGCAACGTGGAGACCTTCACAACAGAACCACACAACTTTGTCCCCAACTTGCGATGAGGTTGTCAATCTCACCGTGTTTTGCGAAAAACAAAGGATTAAACGTATCGAATGGAAAGAAGTAATAGTTTGCAGAAAGAAACACAAAGCAGTAAAATATTGTAGATTGTATGTAAAAGACAAGGACCGGGATCCATAGTTCACTAGAGGTGGCTCTCCTTAGATAGATAACATGCTGGGTGAACAAATTACAGCGGGGCAATTGACAAACATCGAGAAAGCAATACATGCATATACTAATCATCTTGAGTCCTCTAAGATTCGATTGGGCATTACAACATTATACATAGACCGCCATCCAACTACATCTATGACTAATAATCTACCTTTAGGTTATCATCTGAACCCCCTCTAGTATTAAGTTGCAAGCAACAGATTATTGCTTTACGAACTGCTTGTAAAGTAAACAATACGATTGTTCTATGAACAAAGGATTGTTGTTTTCTCCCTAGTAGCAACAGCACATCTAGTACCTTAGAGATTTCTGTCACTTCCCCAGATTACCAGAGGCATGAACCCACTATCGAGCATAAATACTAACTCTTGGAGTTGCTAGCATCTACTTGGCCAAGATAGCTACTAACAAAGGAAAGCATACAAGATCACAAATAACAAAGACATGATAGAATCAATAATCAATCTGGAATAGCATCTCAATATCCATCGGATCCCCGCAAACACAACATGTATGAATTACAAATAGATGATCTTGATCATGAACGGAGCTCACAGGATCTAAACATGAAAGCACAAAGGAGGAGAACCAGCCATCTAGCTACTACATGGATCCGTAGTCCAAGGATGAACTACTCATACATCCCAGCGGAGGCTTGCATGGTGATGAAGAAGGCCTCTAGGGTGAATTCCCCTCTCCGGCAGGGTGCCGGGAAGAGCTTCAGATCCCTCCCGATCTAGGGATGGAGATGACGGTGGCTATAGACTCTTTCGTGGATTTTTGATCGGGCCCTTAGGGTTTACGTCCCGAGGGCATCTTATAGTCGGAAGGGGAGGCCGAGGGGGTGCCAGGGGCCACCACACCACCCCCTGGCGCGGCCCTGACCTGGCCGCGCGGCCAGGTGGTGTGGCCGGCCTCTAGCCCCTCTCCGTCTCATATTCTGGCATCTGATGACTTCCAGAAAAATAGGCACTTTGGCTTTTGTCCCATCCAATTCCGAGAATATTCATTTTCTGACTTTCATGGAACGAAAAACAGCAGAACAGGCAGCTGGCATTGTGGCTCTTGTTAATAGGTTAGTCCAAGAAATCATATGAAAAGTACTCCGAAGTTGGAACAAAACACAAGAAAGTGGATACAACCAAGCATGGAACATCAAAAATTATAGATGCATTTGCAATGTATCATGGCCCAATCCTTTATTCAGCAAAGGACCAAACGTTCTCGAGGACACATGGGAAGACTGTCAAGTGCTTTCACTTCGAATAGTTGATTAATCTTCTTTAGCTTGCTAAGTGTTGTGTGGGTGAACCTGTGCTAATGTACCGACCTTCCTAGGACTAATACATACTTGTGATTATATCCCTTGCAAACATCCGTAAGTACAAGAAAGTAATTAAGGTAGGAACCTAAACCCAGCTTTAAACTCTAAGACCCTTACGTCCCTTGTGCAATGGTTTCCTAACGGGGGTTCAGGTTTCTGTCACTCCGGCAACCCCTACAATTAGTAGCCAAATACACAATGCATTCCCCTAGGCCCATATAGGTGAAGTGTCATGTAGTCGACGTTCACATGACACCACTAGAAGAAGTACACCACAACTTAAATATCAAACTATTGAATCTTTCTCAACACAACTCCACTACTAACAACATGACTTCTCCCATGTCCTCAAGAACAAAACGAACTACTCACAAGACATCATATGGATCATGATCAGAGATGGAATAATGATGTATAACAATCTGTACATAAACAATAATTCAATGGTTCACTCAATAGCATAAACTACAAAGAGTAATCAACACCAGGAAAGTTTCCCCTAAGAACTATGCAACGTTCAACCCAATTGTTACAGCAATATGGAGATGGTGATGAGGGTGCTGATGGTGATGATGATGGTGATGATGATGATGATCCCGATGAAGTCCAACTTGATGGTGGTGTTGATAGCGACGATCTCCCCTCTCCGGGAAGGAATTCCCCCGGCAGAAATCTGTCTGCCGGAGAGATCTTTCTCTCTCGGTGTTTTCCGCCCCACAGAGGCGGCGGAATCTTTCTGTGGTCGATCCCCGAGTATTAGGGTTTCGGGAGGATTATATATGCCAGAGGGGAGAGCTAGAGGTGGGCCAGGGGGATCACACCACCTGGTGGCGTGACCTAGGCTGGCCCGCGCCAGGGGGTGGTGTGGGCCCCCTGTGGCCCTTGTCCACTCCTCCTTCTAGCTTCCTTCGTCTTCTGGAAAAAATAGGATTTTCCGTATATTTTCCCGGATTTTCTGATCTTCGCGAATTTTGCCTACAAACAGCACCTTTTCCATCAGAATCCTGACTACAGCGGTCCATGCTCCAAAAGTCATCAACCATGCAAAAATAGATGAAATTACATAAGTATCATCTCTTAATATGAAATATATCAAAGAATAACAGTGAATTATGACATAGAATAGTGATGCAAAATGGACGTATCAATACCCGCATTTTTTCTTGTTAATTAGAACTTTATTTAGCATTTCTATCGTAATATTTATTTCAAGAGTTATTAGACTCCAGACTCCTACTCCCTGTGGGTTCGATATCTTTATTTCGAAACTAGCTACAAACCATCTGTGCACTTGCAGTCATCAAGCTATTTTCTGGTGCTTTTGCCGGGGAGCTAAGCGTTATAGGTCTTTTAGTTTTTGCTTATTTATTTTTGTCTTGCTAAATTTTGTTTTGAGTTACAGGTTTCCACCAACATGATGGATTTTGAGCATATCACTAGTGCTAACCCACTCAACTACTTTGGGAAGCCCTATGATATTTATAAAAGAGATAACTCCAATGAGAAGACAAGGGGTTTTAAATAAATCCTCTACTACTTGGTAATTTATGCAAGAAGCAATTTTCTGGAGATGAAGAAGATCCTGATCCATATGAGCATATTGCATGTTTCAAAGATATATGGCACTTTTCAATTGACGGGATATACCGCTGATGAGGTAAGGGTTAAACTTTTTAGTCAGACTTTGACTAGTACATCTCACTCATGGTATAGATCTCTACCCCTAAAGCCACTACTACTTGGGATAATCTAGCCTGTGAATTTCTTGCAAAATATTATCCATTATCAAAATCTTTTGGAATCAGGCGTCTTATAATGACTTGGGGGAATCTCTCTAATGAAGGACTAGTATGAGCTTATATCAGATTTAAAGATTTACTACGTCTATGTCCTCATCATGATTTACCTGAATGGTATTTATTACATATCTTTTATGGCAGTTTAATTGAACCTAATAAAATTGAACTAGACTCTTTCACGAAAGGAGCCTTCATGAATCTTCCCGTACCTAAAGCTTGGGCTTTAGTTAATAGAATTCGTGATCATAGAGTTTCATGGAATTTTGGTCTAGGAAGTGAAGGAGGTGTAGAAATAGAACATGAATGCATTCATGACTATAATAAAAAAGGCCTTGTTAAAGAATTATCTAAGGAACTTTACTTGAATTCAGATCTTGTGTTGCAAGTTGTTAAAGCTTTTACAGAACATATCAAAGCTCCAAAAGAGGGTGCGGTCAAGTATGATCCACCACGCGAACCAGAGAAGATAAAGCAACACTGGCCTCCAAAGGGAGTGTATCTATACTACTTTTAGTGTTTAGGTTCACTCTAAATCTAGATGAACCTAGACACTAAAAGAGGGCTAGATACACTTTATTCACAAAGTTAAAACGTCTTATATTTTGAAATGGAGGGAGTACATGAGATGCCTTTCCCTAACACTTCACAAAAGCATATTATTGAATATGAATAGGTCAAAGTAGTAGAAGAAAAGAAGGAAGATGAAAGTATGCTAGAAGTCGTGGAACATCTCAAAGAAACCAAAGATAAAGAGGTAACCAAGGAAGCAATTATGGCTATGTATGCACATTGTAACATAGTTGAACTTGATGAAGAGACTTCTGTATTGGTTTAAGGTCAAACAAAGGTAAAAGATGTGGGTAGGCCTATTCTTCCCTGCATATTTAAAGAAACCTCGCATTATGGTTTATGCGATCCTGACACCGAAGTTAATGTTATATCTTATGATTTCTACTTAGAAATAAAAGAAGAAATAAAACCGGCTACAATTGAAAATACTGATATGACGATTATGTTAGCTAATAAAAATCTTAGAATTCCAATGGGAGTAGTTGAATATGCAACTATCACAATTGGCAATAAAAACATTCCTATCGATTTTTAGTTGTTGATATGCCAGCTGACACTCTTTGCCAATTATATTTGGAAGGAACTTTTTGGGTGCTATAGGTCCCTATGTTAATTCCAAGAAGGAGATTGTGTCTCTTAAGCTTGGGGGAGTGGAAAATGAATTCCACTTTTCCAAATTTAAAGACAGGACTCCACAAATACAATAAGAAGAGGAAGAGAGAACTATTGAGGAAATGGCAGCTCTTTTCTTTAGTAATCAAGAAGAAGAAATAAATGAAGATCCAAATTATGAAGAAATAGTTATGGAGGACAAGCCCCTAGGAGAACTAGAAGATGAATTCGATTCACTTCCCATTATGGGACCTCCAACTGATAAGCCTTTTGAAGAGCCAGAAAAGAGAGGGGACGAGGAACTTCCACCCCAAGAGTTGAAGACTATACCAGATAATCTTATATACAGGTTTTTAGATGATAGAAATAAATTTCATGTTGTTATTAGTGCTAAACTTTCAGGATAAGAAGAAGGATAACTCATGAAGATACTCAAGGAGCATTGCAAGGCCTTTGGGTACTCAATGGATGACTTGAAGGGCATCAGTCATGATAGCCGTCCATCGAATATTCATGGAAGAAGGTGCTAAACCAGTTGCAGAATTTAACAAAAGATTGAAGCCTGAAATGGAGGAAATGGTAAGAAAAGAAATTGTACGCTTACTGGATGCAGGTATAATCTATCATGTTAAAGAAAGTGAATGGGTAAGTCATGTTCATTGTGTCCCTAAAAAGGGTGGTTTTACTGTTGTTCCTAATGAAAACAATGAATTGATACCTACTAGAACTATTATTGGGCATAGGATGTTCATAGCCTCCAGAAAATTAAATAAAGAAACTAGGAAAGATCACTATCCCTTACCGTTCATATATCAAACTTTAGAAAGGTTATCCAACCATACTTATTTTTGCTACTTGGACGTATACTCTGGTTTTTCTCAAATAGCTGTTCATCCGGATGACCAACTTAAAACAACTTTCATTAGTCCTGATGGTTTACATGCTTACCGGCGTATGCCTTTTGGTTTATATAATGCTCCAGCTACTTTTCAAAGATGTATGACTGTTATTTTTGCAGATTTTATAGAACTTATCATGGAAGTATTTATGGATGACTTTTCTGTCTATGGAACTTCGTTTACTAGTTGCTTGGAAAATCTCAGAATAGTTTTGCAGCATTTTGAAGAAACTAATCTCAGAATAGTTTTGGAGAATAGTTCTAAATTGGGAGAAGTGCCAATTTATGGTCAAAGAAGGCATAGTCCTTGGACAGAATGTGAAACCTTCGCGTGATGTGATGTTATGTGACATAGTTACAAGTAAAAATATCAAACTTGGTTTATTGATTGCGTCTCGAAATAACCTTTTCAAAAAGGAGCTATCATGTCTGAGGTTTCTTGGCTTTCAGCCCAAACGACCAATGTTATGGCCAAAATCATGGCATAGTTTGCGATAACGTGCCGATATTGTGCACGCATGTGCGTGTTGGGATGGAGAACAATGTTGCAGGAGAAAGTTTTCCTTTTCATCATAGAAAACAACCATCTTCCATTTTCTGGGTGCCAAAAATAGAGTGTTTTGTGAAGCAACCACAAAATGACAGTTTTATAGTGGTGCCAACCCATTTTTCAAAAATACTAGACCAAATCACATGGACAATATCCCAACAGGGGTGTCTCAAACCTTTTCGTCCACCCTGGTGAAAAAGACAAATTCCTGCTAAATCAGTGGGAAGTGGGTCATGTTTGAAACACATGTATATGTTTTGATACTCGTGATTTTTTAAAAAAAATCATTTTTAGGTTCACAATATGCTATATCAGAGATCCAATGCAAGTTTAGCGAGGCTATGTCCCTAGCTAAGAACTTTCATGCCCGTCGTTTTGACCATAGTTTAAAACGGGCATGAAAAATTAAAAAATGCTCTGAACAATGTAAATCCTTTGCGTGGTGTGATGTTATGTGACATAGTTGCAAGTAGAAATATCAAACTTGGTTTATTGATTGCGTCTCGAAAAAAACTTCTCAGAAATTAGCTATCGTGTGCGAGGTTTCATAGCTTTCAGGCCAATGACCAATGTTATGGCCAAAATCGCGGCATAGTTTGCGATAACGTGCCCATATTGTGCATGCATGTGCGTCTTAGGATGGAGAACATTGTTGCAGGAGGAAGTTTTCCTTTTTATCGCTCAAAACAGCCATTTTCCATTTTCTAAGTGCCAAAAACGAAGTGTTTTGTGAAGCAACCACAAAATGAAAATTTCATAATGTTACCAACCCATTTTTCAAAAATACTGGACCAAATCACATGGACAATGTCCCAACTGGGGTATCTCAAACCTTTTCATCCACCCCTGGTGAAAAAGGCAAATTCCTACCGAATTAGTAGGAAGTGTGTCAAGTTTGAACCACAGGTATATGATTTGTTGCTCGTGATTTTTTGAAAAAAATCATTTTAGGTTCACAATATGCTATTTCATTAGAGATCCAATGCAAGTTTAGCGAGGCTCTGTCCCTAGCTAAGAATCTGCATGCCTGTCGTTTTGACCATAGTTTAAAAACGGAATGAAAAATTCAAAAATGCTTCGAACAATGTAAAACCTTCACGTGGTGTGATCTTATGTGACATAGTTGCAAGTAAAAATATCAATCTTGGTTTATTGATTGCGTCTCGAAAAAACCTTCTCAGAAATGACTATCATGTACGAGGTTTCATGGCTTTTAGCCTAAACACTACTAGGGAAAATCCTACCCGAGGCACACCAGAAACCCTATCCGAGGCGCATATGATATGCGCCTCTAGCGTCGCGCCTCTAGTATTTGTTATGTCCTATATCCTAGATATGCGAGGCGCATATTGATCATATGCGCCTCCCATACTCAGAATATGTGAGGCGTATATTGATCTGAATGCGTCTCCCATATTCTGCATACGCGAGGCGCATATTGATACGAATGCGCCTCGAATATTATTTTTAAATTTCAAAAAAAAATTGCGGCCAGATCTGGATCTGGCCGGAATTTCGTCGGAGCTTGTCGGAGGCCGTGCCCGTGGCCACAACCTACCACCGCAGGCAAGTGCGGGAGGCCATGGCCATGGGGGTCGCCAAAGATGGTGGAGGAGGATGAGGCCGCCGGAGGTGGTCATAGGAGTTGGAGGAGGAGGAGGTGGTCGGTGTGGTTGTGGAGGCCATGGCCAAAGTGATTGACGGAGGAGGAGGAGATCGCCGGAGGAAGAGGAGGAGAAGGTCGCTAGAGAAAGAGGAGGAGGATGCCACCGGAGATGGAGGAGGAGGAGGAGGAGGAGAAGGAGGAGGAGGAGAGTGGAGGAGAAGGAGGAGCAGAAGGTGCAGAAGGAGAAGGAGAGGTGGAGGAGAAGGAGAAGCAGAAGGTGCAGAGGTGGAGGAGAAGGAGGAGAGGTGGTAGGTGCGGTAGGTGGCTGTTTCGAATTTGAATCCGGCTCTACTTATGCGAGGCGCATATCATATGGTATGCGCCTCAAGTATTTTTTTTATTTTTTTGCAGGAAAAAATCTTCTTTTGGCCATAACTTTTTACTCTTTTCGAATTTGGGGATTCTATAAAATCCAGAACGACCATAGGTCGCTGAAATCGAATAGGAAATTTCGATACGCTCATTTTGATATATTAAACTTTTTTTTCGACATCGGATGCAAAAGTTATGGCCATTTTACCGTGCCATGACCTTTTTCTGCAAAATACATCGAAATTCATGTTTTTCAATTTTGTCTAGATCTATACCCTAAAATCTAACTACAACTCAAGGGAATTATTTTTTTGAAGTTTCTATCATTTTTGTTTATTTTTTACAAAAATTTAAAAGGTGTTCCCGGGAGGGTGGGATCTGCCAGGTTATAGGAGGGGCATATGGGAATATGCGCTTCACAAATTATCAAGTATAGGAGGCGCATATTGCCATATGCGCCTCGCATATTCTACCACAGATCTTCTCCCGGGCCCATGCAACTTATGCAAGGTGCATTCTTCCCATATGCGCCTCGCCTATCTAATATATTGGAGGCGCATATTATCAAAATGTGCCTCGCATAATATGGGGTGCCAAATTTCGTCCGTACAGAGACTAGATGAGGAGCATCCTACAAATATGTGCCTCGCCTATTTTAATACTAGAGGCGCATGTAAGTGCAGTGCGCCTCACCTATTTTATCGGAGGCGCATATAGTATAAATGTGCCTCAAATGAGCATGTCTCCTATAGCCTTTTCTCTAGTAGTGAAACGACCAATGTTATGGCCAAAATCACAGCATAGTTTGTGATAACGTGCCCATATTGTGCACGCATGTGTGTCTTGGGATGGAGAACAATGTTGCAGGAGAAAGTTTTCCTTTTCATCATACAAAACAACCATTTTTCATTTTCCGAGTACCAAAAACGGAGTGTTTTATGAAGCAACAGCAAAATGACAGTTTTATAATGGTGCCAACCCATTTTTCAAAAATACTAGACCAAATCACATGGACAATGTCCCAACCGAGGTATCTCAAACCTTTTCGTCCACCCTTGGTGAAAAAGACAAATTCCTGGCGAATCAGCAGGAAGTGGGTCAAGTCTGAACCACTGGTATATGATTTGATACTCGTGATTTTTAGAAAAAATAATTTTTAGATTCACAATATGCTATTTTATCAGAGACCCAATGCAAGTTTACCGAGGCTCTCCCCCTAGCTAAGAACCTTCATGCCCGTCGTTTTGACCATAGTTTAAAAACGGAATGAAAAATTCAAAAATGCTCCAAACAATGTAAAACCTTCGCGTGGTGTGATGTTATGTGATATAGTTGCAAGTAAAAATATCAAACGTAGTTTATTGATTGCGTCTCAAAAAAACCTTCTCAGAAATGAGTTATCATGCCCGAGGTGTCATGGCTTTTAGCCCAAACAACCAATGTTATGGCCAAAATCGTGGCATAGTTTCCGATAACATGCTCATATTGTGCACGCATGTGCGTCTTGGCATGGAAAATAATGTGAAGGAGAAAGTTTTCCTTTCCATCACACGAAATAACCATTTTTCTTTTTCCGAGTACCAAAAAACGTAGTGTTTTGTGAAGCAACCACAAAATAACAATTTCATAATGGTACCAACCCATTTTTCAAAAATATTAGAACATATTACATGGACAATGTGTGAGGACCGGAACTTAGCTTCCATACTCCCTGTGTTTATTCGTCAATCCCAAGATCAATGTTGATGACACAGTTAAATGTATATCATTGCAGACGTATAAAAGTAATTTATTACAAAGTCTGGATAACAACATAGTAAAATGTCTAGTGACATTTAATACATCCAGAAAACACAGTGGAAATATAAAACGCGTAGCCACTCCACCTCAACCATAGGCAATCGATGTAGTCCACGAGGCCTCAGTCATCAACGTCATCATAGTAGTCATAGTCATCTCCTTCTCCATAGTACTGTATCAACAAAAGCATTGCCATGAGTGCATGACTTACTCAACATACCCCTTATGCAAAACCTAGTATATCTACATGTGGCTTTATGTGGAGGTCAAGGGTTCTTTTGCATAAAAGCCAATTTTATTTGCAATTGGTAGTAGTTTTGATAAAAGTGGTTTCAGACGAAAACATGTTTATCATCAATGTGGTATTTCTCAATAGTATGATTGTCCACGACAACTCACATAGTTCATAGATTCCAGGGTAAGAATTGGGGCAAAGAGGGAAGTAGCAAGACAGGTTCCTGTATGTCAAGAAAGATTCATGTGTCATCCATGACCGTGGACACGGCTATTTAAATAGGTTTACACTCTGCAGAGGTTGTACACTTTTCCCACACGACACAATCCCGTCCTGTTTCCCACCAGTGGCCGCTAGTTTAGTACACACCTATTGGTGTACCGGCAGAGGGATTGTGACGAGCTCTTTTAGCTAGATCACCCAAAGATGTGACGAGCCCACCGGGTATGGCGCACGGAACTGAGAGTACGTTCCCAAACTGGTCCCCCCATCTGTGCCGAAGTTTCCTCCGCAGGCAGACACCTCATCAGCGATACGACGACATCGACACCTAAGGCTGAGTAACCTACTTGACCAAGCCAGTGCCCATTATAGCATGTGGTTGTACATTTGGTCGCAATCTTCAAATCCAAGACTTATTAGGCCCTCATGAGGCATGGACGACGGATTGCCCCCTTCATCTAGTGAACGGAAGCCAATCGCTCCTTCCTTTGATCCAGCTATCGCCCGCGCCAGTGTTTAGATGGTAAGTTTCACCCAAAGTAGAATAGAGTAGAGGAAGCAACAACGGCTAGCTCAGCGAGAGCTCAACAAATTTCAAAAGTATATATGTGACCCTGGGGTCATCCAATTCCTCCGAAGAGGGGAGATCAAGGATCATAAATATTATTTAGCATGGCTAAGCAATTCTACTCTAGAAGATTAATATATAATATCTACTCAGGGTTGTGTATGGCGATAAATGTATCAAGGTATGTGGGTAACCAAAATAGCAGTAATATTTGTAAAACAATAACAACATGCACTTGTAAAACATGGGATAATTATGAACGGGGCATGTCTTTGTTGATGAATCCTTCGTCTTTCTCAATAACTTGATTATATAGGTCCACGTCCAAACAAGTTAATCCCTACTCTCTATAACGATAGAAAATAAGAACCAAATAAATACCAAGACAATAAATACCAAATGAGATACAAATTAGAATGAAGAGATGAGTAGGTGTGGACAAGGATAGGACAACTCGAATAGAATTGAGAGGGTGAGCTGTAATAACTCGGATAAGAATCAAATAGCATGGGTATGATTCTAGGGTAGATCATCAAGATAAAGGGATATGATAAGATATGTCGGTAGATGTTGCTATATCTAATTGACTAGATACCGAAACATATGGTTTAATATAATTGGCCATACCCGTGTAATATATTATACCAACATAGCCAAATGTAGCATAACTAGATAACTAGCAAACTTGTAAATAGGTCATAACAATATACTATTTTTGCAATCATCCAATGACAACTATCACTCTAGTGATATAAATAGTAACAAGGACTATCAAACATGCTAACACAAGAAATATAAAAGCTAATCCAAACATCCATCATAAAACAAGTAGAGCAAGCTAGAGTTGATATTATGAAAACATGCCTTACACTAGCGAACCATAGATGTACACCATATCACATAATAAGGTAAACATAGACAATAAACAATTACTACTGTAAGTATACTTAAACGATCATAAGGCAATAGCTAAACATGCTCTAATTGGATATCGAACATTCAAAGCATTTCATAACAAGGGATCAAACTAAGATATGGTATCTATAAATAAACAACAACTTATAGATACATTTTGCAACAATCGTACTATCACATGTATAAATTAAGCATGATATCTACTAGACATGGTCATAGCAAGACACTAATTAGTCGCAAAGGATAAAGAAGCATATATATTTCGAACATGCTATAACATGGTACAAAATAAATGACGAGCTAAACATTACCGGCTTGAGATAACAAGGCATACAAGCATATACCACAAAGGTAATACTCACGCCAATCTATTATATACTTAACAAGAAGACATGTACTCACAAGAATATACTATCATGCACTTCTAACATGAAAACAAACTAGCATAAGCATGTGATGGTCTACTATGCAATGTAAAAACATCTCATAAGCTACGATACATGTATGCTACATTATGTGCATCTATAATCAAGCAACCATCGATGTCATAATATTATCTAGTCAATGATTAAATGTATGGCGCCATAAACAAAGACACATCACTAGAAAGCATGCAATAGTAATATGATAATAAGCTATAATCTATGCATATAACATAAAGAACTAAGCAATGAAATACGGCATGAGATCATATGTATAACCACACATATACAAAAAGCATGAACACACACTATCACAAAGATGTGCTACTAGAATAAAATAGAATCAAACATAATATATGGTACAAAAGATACCAATGAGTAGGTAAGCACGAATGATAGTCTAGACAAACATTGCACATGCAATAAGATGATAAGCTAGGCATATACATGAATACAACAATTAAGTCTATGGATGAGATAATAAACAAATAAGAATAATCAAAGAATGTCATCATCTTATCCACAGCTAACTTACTTCACACTAAACAAGTAATAAGCTAACACTAAGCAGATGACAGCTAAATATGCATTTAACTAGAAAACTACTAGCAACAAGTTATTCATGAATAAAATAATTAAACATGGATCAATATCACACAAGAATTCAGTGTAATCATGAATATTAGGCTAGTGATAATTTCAAAGTAACACACGACATTCCATTTATAGTAATAAGCTATAAACCACTCTTTAAATTCAAGCAATAATCTACACACGTCACAAAATCATAAAAAGAATTTGCAAAGATCTCCTATGCGTGTGAATTAACCAGGAATGAGAATAATCCACACACACAATCAAATGTATAATTCAAATATCATTTGAATAAGACCTAAAATATTGACATATAAAAATCTAGTTTAAATTCTACCAGTAACTATGAGAACTAACAACACTTCTAGGTTTGTAAGGTCACTTGGCACGTTTTCCATGTTGCACTCGAGTTGATCCGATGAGTGAAACGTATAATACAGGGCTGATGCTATCGAGTGGCATTCGGTTCACCGGCTACGCGGTCGATTGAAAAATTATTGACAGACACCATGTCTATGAGGTAGGCATAGATGAGATGAGATTATGGTTAAAAGGAATTACTCCGATTCTCACCGTACCTGACAAATTTGTCCAAAGAACTTCTAGATCGAGTTGCGGTAGATGGCAAAATTGACGAGTTGTGGTTGATGGATCGAGGAATAAATCGTCTGAATGAGACCCCGGTGTCAAGGAGATTCTCGTGGCGCAAGGATTCGAGCAGTGGAGGCTTTGTAGTCAGATTCGTGGGTGGAGGCGTTGGTGCGAATTATGGCCGCTATATGGTTTCTCAGGTGACTGGGGGAGTTGTGGGCATAGCAGTAGGAAGCTCGATCGGCACAGAAAAAAGGGGATACGGTTCTGTACTTATGGATCACGAGATCGGGGCACGCACGCTAGAAACATAAGGGTGGCACACGAACAAACATGGAGATGATGGCATGGCCCTGGCCCCATTCGGCTGAGAGCATAAAGAAAAGATATAAAAGAATATGTAATAGAGAGATAGGATTAGCACGATACGTGCTTTAGAGAAAGAGAAATAAAAGAGAAGGTGCAGCCTGGGCTACTTGCTTCGATGATCGTTAGGAAAAGGAAAAGAAAAGAATAAGGAGAGATAGTATGATCGGTCCAACGCATATATATACAGGAAGAGGCCAGCCTAAAGCCAAAGACATGCATGCATAGTTACAGGATGAAATCCCATGGAACTTTTGGAAAGAAGCAATATAAAGAGAATCAGAAATCAAAACAAATTCAAAAGAGCTTATTTCCAATAGGCTGAAACGAACAAAAGCAGAAATCCAGTTTGAGGGACAAATAGAAAAAATTATAAACACGCACTTTAATTCATGTTAAAGACATTTTAGATGAAAAATATAGCTAAGCTATAATTATATGATCAGTATATCTTACGAACCGGTACAGCCGTACAGAGGAGAGAAGGTGGCGGCTACAACCCATCTAGGGTTTCTTCCCTCCGCCGGCGATGCCACCGGTTCATCCCGTCTCTGGTGGTCTTAGGGCCTTGGAGACGTGGTGGACCACGGCCTCTCGCCGGCAAAAGGTCTCAGTGTTTCGTCTAGACTGTTTTTAGTGTCTTCTTCAGGATGTTGAGGCGGCGGCTACGTCTTAAAGTCAGAATAAGGTCCCCCCCTTCTATCCTCGCTCTGTTGGTGTATCTAGCATCGGTGGAGGGCGCATGGAGTCGTGTGTCTGATGGGTCCCTTGGGATTCGGTCGTTTTTCGTATCCGTTGGTATGGTTTGAGGCCAGTCTCTTCCGGTCTACATTTGTCATCTTTGGCGATGGTTGCTGCTCTAGTATGCTGATCCTTTAGGGTCTTAGCACGACACTTCCCGTTCGTCTACTATAACAAGCTCTACTACGACAAGCTTTGCCCGGCTCCGGTGATGGAGGGACGAGGACGGCGGCGCGCCTTCGGCTCGTCCTAGTGTTTGTAATTGTCGCTAGTTGGTCCATTGACCTATTTGTAATTTTTATTACTTTTAGGACTCTTTGTACTGCTGCTGATGATTATTAATAGATCGGTGGGATTTCGCAAAAAAAAACTATAATTATATAAACGAAATTTTCTAGTCCATATTTTCAGATAAAAGTTTTTGAAAACTCTAAAAATCGGTCTGTTACACAATGTCTTAACCGGAGTATCTCAAACCTTTTTGTCCACCCCTCATGAAATAGACAAATTCCTCCTGAATCCGCAAGAAGTGGGTCAAGTTTGAACCACGGGTATATGAATAGATGCTCGTGATTTTTTGAAAAAATCATTTTAAATTCACAATATATTATTTTATCGTATATCCGCCAAAAGTTTATAAAAATTTAGACGTAAAAACAATTATTTTGGTCTTCTTAAGAAAAATATACAAAAGAATTAAGAAACAGAAAAAATATAAAAAATCGGCCCGGACCTAATTTATGATGGGAAGGTCAAGCCGGCCCATGAAGACACCGCACCCTGCTTTCCTTCTCTGGCTACTAGCCCATTTGGCGTAGAAAACTTGAAAAAAATGGAGGCCCAACAATGATGCACGATGATACACACTGATACACTCACACACACATGGGATATGTCTTATTAAAATCACTGCATGTGATGTTTTCCTAAAATCACAATGATGCACACTGACACACTCATACACACAACCAATGAGGTGTGGTGATGCAGCATATTTCAAGCTAGTTGTATAATGCATGCTGCAATTGAATCCCAGCATGCTACAGTTGAATCCCAGCATGCTGCAGTTGAATCCCAGAATGTTGCCAGAGTTTTTGGACATGGTTGGACACATGCTGTGGTGAGATCACTTCATGTGTTTTTTTCCAAAACCACAATGATGCACACTAACACACACACATCCAATGAGGTGTGGTGATGCATTATTTCATTATATTTTATTGTATAAGACACTCACTTTCCATTTTTATACTATTTAGTTTTGCCCTTGGTTTTTTATACTACTCAGTTTTGCCCCCCTCTAACACTCGTAGAAGCCCAAACCTGTGCTCATTGTGGCTGCTACGCCCTGATTGATTGTCACAGTTATCAGGCAAATCATGCGCACCAACATTTGATCCTGTGTGATCTAGCGAGGATCGTTCCACACGTCCTGCCCTTCATATTATAGCGTGAGACAACACGGACGTCCCTCTCAGCGATACTTCTACAAGAAGGAACACGAAGTCATCCATGAAAAAATTTGTTGAGTGGTCATGTCATGTTTAATCACGTATGAAAATCCTACTACTGCTACTACTATGCCATAACATATGCACATGGCAACGGGGTCATCGAGTGCACGTTCGTTGACAGGTAGCTGCAATTTATTGCCACTTGATTTTAATAAGACATATCTCATTTTTACGTAGCGCGCTCTCAACCTCAATTCTAATTGGGCCCCACTGCAAGAAACTTCCACACGTTAGCTGGAGGCTTAAGAGATGAGAAATGGGTCCCGAGGAGGGGGGCCTCGAGGAGACCTAACGTCTCTGCCTTCATCAAGTCCCTCACACTCATCCACACATCCCTCTACTCGATCTAGGACAACCCCACAAATCTCGCCATATAGGCACCTACCTTCTCTTCTACATTTCCCATTTTAATTATCGCCAATATTATGGCCCTGTCAAACTTCGTACATAGAAATTGTGTATGCGTCCTTTGCATGCGGTTGAATATAGAACTCCCACGCATGGCCCGGGAAAAAACGTGATATAACGTGCGCGTGTCGCGGTGCACGGTGTAGTAGCCTACGCGGCGCGGTGCACAGTGGTGCAACGAAACGTGCCTTCCCTTCACCTTAACTATAGAGCCCCTCTCTCTCTCCCTCTGTGCATACCTACTCCCACTCTCGCTCACTCTCCTCACGCAACCCTCTCCACTGTCCCATCAGCTTCTCCGAACTCTAGAGAAAACCCCATTCGTGCCGGAGATGGCGGAGGAGGATGCGATGGCCATCGTGGCCTCCAAGGCCGCCGGAGAGGAGGCCCCCGCCGGCTCTCCGTCCCGGTCCCCCTTGACGCGTTGAAATCAGCTGCCATCCCCGTCCAGGCCCCTGTCGAGGCATCGATGGCAGCCGCCGTCCCCGTCCAGGCCCTTGTCACCGCTACCGACATTGGCGCCGGCGTGGAGGCCCTCGCCAGTCACGAGAAGATCCAGCTCTTTTGGTACCCCTACGATCCACATGAGTACATCACTTCGATGAACCCCTATGACACCGGCATCGACTAGCCATGGTTGGAGGTAACTAGGGTTTGATCCCCTTCCCTGGTTGTTCTCCTGTTCCCATTGTTGGATGCTAGATCTTGGGTTATTAGGGTTCGCTTGTTCACATTTCGATTGCTCGATCTTTCTTACATCATCTGATCCTCCCTTTTTTCTTCCAATAGGTGTACGGCAGCGACGTCTGCAGCGATGACGAGTCCAGGCACACCAAGACTCGCCAAGTGCTAGGGAGGCTGCAGGCTGGCCAGTACAACGCCTTCTTTGCTGGCGGCGTCTACAGTTGCCGCTTCTATAGGACGAGACTTGCCGGCACCGACTTCAAATGCGTCGTGATGCATGCAGAGGGATCGAGCTCCGGCACCCCCAAAGTCGGCCAGACCGTGAATGTCAACGCCTACATCATTGAACACCAGGCGCTCGGCATTCACATCTACAACCTCCAGCGGGTGGGCATCAAAGAGGGTCGCATGCCTCCGATGAAGCCCAAGGCCCCCAAGATCAAGTGACTAGGAAGCAAGAAGTGGAGGAAGCGCCGGAGGGAGGAGGCGGAGGCACAGGCGCATGCAAGGAGGGGTTGAACGTGTCCGCTGCTGCTGCTGGTCCTAAGCAGCTTCTTCTGATTTTGTATATTTTGTGTGTGATGGCTGCTGAGCAGCTAATGTATCGAACCTCGTTAAGCTACCTACGTTCTATCGCTATATCCTATTTAGCTGTGCACAACTATATCTACATTTGTTTTATTTTCTGAATGAATATATTCTACTTCAGACCACTTGAGGCGCTTTCCATCGTTCCTAGGCGACCAACTGCGAGAATTACAGGTGTCTCTTACATTATTGGCCCTCCACGGCTCACGAAATGCAAGTTCTTCCCACCTGGAATCTGCCTTGACTTCCCTATCATCAGCATCCTGCGACATAATTAACGGTGCATCATATGCCTGGTTATTGCCGCTGGAAGATGCTGCCCCTCTGTTTGCTGCTTCAGCTGCAGCCTCTCTGATGCAGCCATTTTCTTTGCATATGCAGCATCACGCTCAGCTATACTGCATTTGCTACAAAGGGCATCCCTAAACTCGTCTTCACTCTTGCAACTGGGGCAAAACACGAGGAAATGTAGAAAGAAATAGACATTCTTGTACAGCTGGTAGGTCACGTAAGCATCTATGGCTACACTTCAGGTTTATCTCAGACAACGGCCACTCCTCCAAGAAATCGTGCCTATCATTAGGAAAATATGCCTTCATTTTGTCGTACGACTCATCGAGGATTCTAGTTGTGAGTGTAGCCATTCCATTCTTACTCGAGCCATCTATGATCTTGACAAGACTCTGAATATCGATCAACTTGTGCGCAGGAATTGTAATTCCTTTATAATGAAATTTCCAAAAATCAGTTATATTGTGGATAGTGCAGAAAAAAATTCCTTTTTCTACAAGGAACTAGCGTAGTGCCGAACACTTCTTGTCAGTCCTGAAAGTATGTAATTTGTCATCACCAAAATTTGTAACTACAAATGTTTTGTCAATGCAAGATCCTCATCTGAATATAATTTTAAAAAGTTTAGTAAATTCAGATCAAGACTCTCAACATTGGCTTGTCATAATTTATTTGGTCCTAATAAAATTCAGTAGTTAAGAGATGAGAAAATGGATAAAACCAAGAGGAGAAAACCCTAAAAGTGGTTAATTATAGAGAGCAGATCTACAAACCGGGAGTAGTGGTAGAGGAGAACGTGTTTCCTCATGGCCAGTTGAATTACGGCGACTTCATTGTCAACATATGGGTCCTCCAGGGTATACTCGAGGTCCAATCCCACAAACTTGTCCTCTTCTTTCTCAAGCAACCCTCGTACATCCTCAGGACAAGCACCACTGTATCCTCCTCGTTAGTGTAGACGATGTTTATCTTCTTATTTTCATGGGCAATAAAGCTTGTCTCTAGAGTGTGTCCTTCCATGACGGCAATGAGAAGACGGAAATAAGACAAAGGACAGGAAGAAGAAAAGTGGTTACTGCGAGACAGGGCGAACGGTGGAACCTTCAATGCGTTTCTAAGGTAGTGGTTAACAATGGGGACGGAAGTCCAATGGAGAGACGCGTGGCAGTGCCGTTCCAGCTACTGAGTAAACAAAGATTAAAAATAGTAATAACGAGGATATATGCGTCCGTGTTGTCACGTCAATACACGCTATAGGTCGTGTTGTCCTATCCAATGCGCCAGCACTGCAAGCATACGTGACAGCCACGACACCGACACAACGGCATCGACATAACAACGAAAACTAATAGGAGGCCCAACTTGACGGCTGATATTTTGTATTCAAACGTTAAGTTGAATTGGTGCCAAAAAGACCCCTTGAGTATTTGGCACAACAACTGTGGGCAACGCTGCTGATTTCAAGCAACTCCGATACCGCTTTGTCTTGGCACCTCAACTTGGTAAAATTAGATAGAATATTTTACCAACGATATCAATGTTTACAATGTAAAATTCATTTTACTCCCTCCATACCAGTTTATTAGGCTAACACAGAGTTTCAAGAAGAATATTTGACTTTGACCGGACCCAGACAGGTATGGAGGTGGTATTAGAATTATCATAGGACTCTGATCTATCCCTCTCCCTAAACTCGTATAATGTCAAACACAAGGTCGGCTTCAATCCCGGTGTCCTTTCATAATGAGTATATATACGTATATGTGACCCAACAGAATACCCCCGTATAACTCAACTAAACAGCATGATTTTTCTAGCCGTACCTATACGAGCTCTACGCAAAAGAAAAGATATATGGTTGTACGTGGGATTATCGTCCTCGAAGGCCGTGTCTGCGCGTGGTGATAATGGTGGCGGTTGAATCCGGCGAGCCAGTGACTCGGCCTGGACGACACACGTATCGACTTGGCCTCGTATGTGCGGCAGGACTGGCACGACGGCGCGCAGAGTCGGTGATCCGGGAGAGTTTGCCGGACTGTCCCGAAACTTGTCCAGCGGCTTGCCAGACTGTACGCTGAATCAACCAGCTTGACGGGCAACTTCCTTTGGGAATCATTCACGTGGGGAATCTGTTGTTCCACGTCGGAAGTACCGATCAACGTGCATGGTCGGTTGATCCGCTGAGAGAAATAGTTTGTTTGTGACCTCAAAGGCTTGCAAAATCTAATTCTAGTTGACGCCGATCTACCCACGTAGTACTAGGTTAATTAGATTCGTTGGGCTATATTAGCACTAATCAAGATCACACGACCCTGCATAAATACATCCATACCCGAAATTAACAAATGAAAACTTGGATGATGATATACTACTACTAATTAGTATAGAGAGATGAATAATCAAGGACAAGTGGCTAACGTGGTACCACATACTAGCTCCCAGGGCATACGCGAGCAAATAGCTCATGTACGACATCATTGAGTGGAAGCATCTACAAAGCGACATAGTTGGATGCAATAGCTAGCATGCGATGTCTCTTCTGGCTGAAATCACTCATGTGCGACAAACCGTTAACGCGCTGGGATCAGGTTAGGAGAGTGAGGTTATCTGCTCTAACAGGTGGGACCAACTAAAGGGCCACGTCATCGAAGTCAACCGTCCACGACTCGACCGTGCTCCACCTCGAGCGGTGCCGCCCTGATGAGCATCCTCTCCGTCACAGGAATTGGTCTCTTCTCGCCGTCGGTGGAGCGCCTTTCTTGGCGGCAGCGGAGCTAATGCGAGTGAGTAATTTCGCAACCCTAAGTCCCCTTCCCCACAATTTTGGATAGATTTGTTGCTACCCCACCTCATTCTCTGTTTTTCCCTACCGATTTGGAAGCTGGATTGTTTTTGGGTGGAGAGGAGCGTGTGTGATGAATGAGATGGAGGGAGGAGACAATGCTTCCAATTGGCAATGCACCCTCTTCTAGCAGTTTTGAATCTGCTTCTTCCCGTCATAGCTTGCTTCCTCACACTGCCGCTGCCCGCCATTGAAACATGGGAGTTTCTGTGCCTACCTGTGCAATTATAGTTGAATTTTTCCTGGTAAGGCGAAGCTAGGTGATGGCAGTGTCCAAGACACTGACAGAGATACAACTATGAGGTTGGATGTCGAATTTGCAGTTATTGATCAACAAGAGCCGCAGAGCAAGGAGGAGAAGGTTGTGGTGAATTTGGTGGAGACAATTGGTTAGATTATTGTTTGGGGTCTTGAACGTTTCGACATCTGGAATGGTGAATATGTGAGAATTGAAGATGGAGAACAGATGGTTGCTAAAATTGATCAACAAGAAGGCTGGGAAAGCAAACAAGTAGCTTTATATTTGTTAGGATTGCCTAGGTCTAAGCATGGTCATGATTCTATACTTGTTGTCGTGGATCGCTTTTCCAAAATGGCACACTTCATACCGTACCATATGACCGACGATGCTTCACATGTTGCAAAAATAATTTCAAGGGAAATCATCCGTCTTCACAATGTGCCAAGAACAATCATCTCCGACCGCGACGTCAAATTCATGAGCTACTTATGGAAGACCCTTATGGCCAATCTTGGCGTTAAGCTCCTCTTTTCATCCGCATCGCATCCTCAAACCGATGGTCAAACCAAAGTTCTCAACTGAAGCCTCGGGACTCTACTTCGTGTGTTGATCAAGAAAAACCTCAACGATTGGGAGGAATGCATTTCTCACGCCAAGTTCGCCTACAACCGTGCCAAGCACTAAACAACCAAGATGAGTCCCTTCATGATCGTCTATGGTTTCGAGTCCCTCACCGCGCTCGACATCCTACCACTACCTCTCCATGAGCGCACCAACATGGACGTTGAGAAGTGCGCCCAAGCTATGAACAAGCTTCATGAAGAAACTAGATCTACTATCGAACAACAAGTTCTTCGCCAAGCTTCAAGGTTAAACAAAGATAAGAAGGAGATGATCTTTGAAGAAGGTGACCTTGTGTGGATACACTTGAGCAAGGACCACTTTCCCAAGGAACAAGATTACAAGCTCAAACCAAGAGGAGATGGCCCCTTCAAGGTCCTCAAGAGAATCAACAACAACGCCTACATCATCGACATTCCAACCTCCAAGTACCTTGCAAGCAACACATTCAATGTCAAGGACCTCTCACCCTGCCATGGAGATATTCAAGATGATACCCATGAAGAGTCGAGGACAACTCTTTCCCAAGGGCCGGGGGAGCTGATGCAGCCCGTCCTATGGACGCTCCTACATCTACACCACCAAGTCCCCCAAGTGGACCCATGACTCATGCCGGATCCAAACTCCTACAAGCTAAGGTGAACTCGCTCCTCTCCTCGTGCCAATTTGATACATCATTGGATGGTATGCTACTTCATGCAACTACTCTATGCATCATCAGGTACGAAGCCCCAGCACAACACCAAGCATCCCAGGATGGAGAACAAGGAGCAGGGCATGAGGCAAAAGCTGTTGGACCTGCTCAGACCAGAGTCTACGCACACCGGAGTCTCTAGTCCACCAAGGTCTCTGGCCTGAAGACCTCGGACTCTCTGGCCCACCTCCGGTCTGACCCCTGAATGGAGCTCGAGGACAATCTGAGTGCCCCTCCGGAGATGGACCGGAGACCGATCGGAGTCTCTGGTTCACCACACCGGAGTCTCCGGACCGAGCGTCACAAGGCATGTAAAGGCTTTGGGCCTTTGGCCCATGTACCTCTTAGTCCACCCAGAACTTATCTATTATCCCAAAAGTACCCCCTGACTTTGTGGCTGGCCTATATATAGTCCCCCACCTCTATTGTAAACCCTAGGCATGATATTTCGAATTAGTGGAAACCCCTTGTGGATCTATAAAGTTCATGCCTCATGCTCCTTTGACAAAGGAGCACCAAATATCCCAAACCACATTGGAGTTTGGATCGTGCCTCCGCATTGTACAAGGCCTAGGCATCGGAGTCCCTTTGCCTAGATGTCAAGATCTCAGCGAGTCTCCCTACTCGCCGTGCCGGTTCGAGAGAGATTCCTCCGCTCGAAGCCGATCCTAGGGATTGCGACAGACCGGTCACTGCCGGCGTGAGCTATTGGTGTTTATCGGGGTTTTGCATGAGTGTGTTCATTGTGTTCTTCGTGTGTGAGTTTGTCGTGTTCATCCGCCTCTCCTTCCCCCGTACTCCGCCCTCGACTTGAACGGGATTCGTGAAAGACCGGGCCACCCTATAGGTTTGCCCCCAATTGATCGGATGTGATAGATTCTATGTTCGCACACAACGGGTGTAAGACAATTTTACACACGAGAGTACAAAGGTTCTTACTTGGCGAGCCTAGCATGCACACACCTGGCCTCGGAACATGAACCGAAGGTAAAGCACGAGTCATATGGATGATATGATGCCCATACGATGCTCGACATTGGATCTGCACCACCACTCGTGATGATTAATTTTTAAATGACTAGAGGGATGTTGTTTTAGAGTGGGAGTTCTCATAGTAATATTTAAATTAATTTGAACTCTGTCTGTTTTAACCTAGTCTAAATAGTCTTTGCAAATACATTGTAGATCATGGCACCCTCTACATTCAATTTTAATGCATTCCTGCAAGCCAATGGGTCTAACTTCCCCAACTAGCACAACAAATTGAGGATTATCCTCAGGGGCATGAAAATTTCCTATGTGCTTGACGGTCCGTTAGGTGATTCCCCTGCAGATGAGGCTCCTCTAGAGTAGCATACTATGTATGGCACAAAGTTTGACGACTACAGTCTTGTGCGGTGTGCGATACTCCAGTCGTTGGACCCTGACCCCCAAAAGAGCTTTGAACTTATTCATACTCATGTCATGGTTGAGAAACTTAAAACTATGTTTGGGGACCAAATCTGTGTCGATAGATATGAGATCTCTGAAATTTTCTTTAGAAAGATGGAGGAGCACAACTCTGTGAACGAGCACGTCATTAAGATGATGGGCTACACTCAACGTCTTGAAACACTGGGATGTGAGATTCTAGCTGATCTCACGATGGACAAGGTTTTGCAATCGCTTCCACCAAGTTAAAAAGGGTCTGTAATTAACTACGAGATGAATGATGCGAACAAGTCGCTCATTGAACTTGCATATATGCTTAAAACTGCTGAGGTAGACATCTAAAAGGAACATTAAGTGTTGATGGTCAATAAGACCACCAGTGTCAAGAAAAGAGGCAAGAAAGAAAAATATGTTGCCGTGGCTGACAAGAAGACCAAGGGTGGTCCTAAGCACGATACTGAGTGCTATTACTGCAAATGGGCTGGTGACTAGAAGCGGAACTACCCGAAGTACATGGCAGATAAGAAGGCCGGGAAAGTGAACAAATGTATATGCGATATACATGTTATTGATGTGTACCTTACTAGTAGTCAAAGTAGCACCTAGGTATTTGATACCGGTTCGATTTCTATTATATGTAAATCGAAACAGGGACTAAGGAATAGTCGACCACTAGCCAAGGATGAAGTGACGATACGCGTAGGCAATGGATCGAGGGTTGATGTAATCGCCGTCGGGATGCTGCCACTTTATCTACCATCAGGATTGACAATAAATCTAAATAATTGTTATTTTGGGCATGCGTTGAGCATGAACATCATGTCTGGATCATGTTAAATCAAGACGGTCATTCATTTGTGTCCAAGAACAATGGTTGTTCCTTTTATATAAATAATATCTTTTATGGTCACGCACCTATGTTGAATGGTATATTTCCTTTGAATCTTGATATTAATAGTACACATATTCATAATGTGAATGCCAAAAGAATAAAGTTGAATGATGATAGTGCTGCATATATGTGGTATTGCAGTTTTGGTCATATTGGTGTTAAATGCATGAAGAAGTTCCATTCTGATGGACTACTGAAATCACTTGATTATGAATCATTTGAAACATGTGTATCATGCCTCATGGGTAAGATGACTAGAACTCCGTTTCCAGAACAATGGAGTGTGCTACCGACTTGTTGGAAATAATACATACCGATGTATGTGATCCGATGAGTGTGTCGGCATGCAGCGTGTATTGTTATTTTGTGACCTTCACAGATGATTTAAGTAGGTATGGGAATATTTACTTAATAAAACACAAATCTAAAACATTTGAAAAGTTCAAAGAATTTTAGAGCGAAGTGGAAAATCATCATAATAGAAAGATGTGCTACTCGATCAGTATCGGGACTTAAACTTGTGCAAGAATCAATTTCTTGACACTACTCAATCGGTCTAGGGTTCTAATTAATATTATGAAGTACAATCGTGTTTAGTCTTATCATTGTAATTGTGTATACATATACCTGTATAATACATGTACAAGTACAGGGCAGCGTATTAAAAAACCGAAAAAATACAAGTGGCACACCAAGTATAGCACTAGAGGCCCATCCTATCAGTGGCGCACTACCAAAGAATATGCCGGGGAAAGTGGAACTATATCTGTTGGCGGCAGTTATCCGTTGCACATGCCGCAGGATGCACCACTGATATATATGCTATTCGCGCCACTGATAAAAAATATCAGTGGCATGATGAAAGTGGAGTACGACCGTGCATATTTGTGCATATTTTGTAGTAGTGTTACGGTCCTTACAAATTATTTCAACGGATTCCTTTGCAATCTATTCTAGAGGAAATATTTCATCCACTTTAACCTCTTTGTACAATTCCTTTGTGTTTTCTGTGCAATCGAACACAACTTGATCCAAAATCCAGTAAGTATTTAATCCAATAGAATTCAAGTGGGCATGCACTCCAATCCCGTAATTTTTCTATTCCTATGTTTTGTGAATCCTACAAATGAAACAAGCACAAATATTTCATTTGACTTCATATTTTTGTTCAAATGGTTGTATTAATTTTCTTAAAAGTCAAACTTGACTAACTTTGACCAGGTTTTAGAAAAAATATCAACATATGAAATACCAAAATAAATAAAAATATGGAAGTTCATTTCATCATGAATAAAACGATATTGGTTTGGTATTGTTTTCCCCCTTAAGAACATGTTTCACCTTAGCTCGTTGAGCTGATTTGGTCTCCTCATCATGTCTAACTTTTGTAAGTCCCTCATTTGACAATTTCAATGTTTTCCTTTCATCTGCCGAAAGAGGATTTTAATTTGTACTTGATGTCCAAATCATCAATGAGAGCCACTCTTTGGATTTCTTATATTTACAACTTAAATTCTTGGCCCATCCCCGGCAGGAAAGGTCCTAAGGGCATCTCTAATCGATCCCCTAAAGTTTAGAGAAGTAAATCTCCAGAGAAAACTTAGAGGAGTAAAAGTACTCCTCTAACTGAAACGGTTTCTAACCGATCTCTTAAATTTAGAGGAGTAAATCATGTGATCACCGCAAAATTCGATCAAATATGGCTGAATTTAAGTCAATTCAAACCGAATTTAAAACGTACTATTTCATTTACATTAATTTGTACATATTACACCCAAAAGTCGGACCTAAACCTATCCTAATCATCCCAGTCGAAGGAGGAGTTGCTATCTAGGTCGATGACCATCGGCGTCGTCCTCCTCCTCCCTCACCCTGGTTGGTGTTAGAGCTGTCGACGGCCCCGCATCATCATCGACCCCCTTCTTCATCGCCACTGCATCGGCGTCCGCCTTCCGCTTGGCCTCGACGAATTCCTCGAGCCTCTCCTCCTCGACGAGTTCCAGGTTGAGTCCGGCGTGCGTTGCCTCAATTGTCGTGTCCCGGTGCTCCGCCTCGAGGCGCTCGTGAGCCTCCATGTCCTCCCTCCGCTCGTGGTCGGAGATGAGTCAGAGGCCGGCCAGCTCCAATTCCGGCACGGTGCCGCACCCTAGCGGGAAGTTGAGATCGCCGCAGTCGGAGCCGTGGAACTCGACTTCTTCACGTCGT
The DNA here is from genome assembly GCA_910589775.1 of Avena eriantha. NCBI lineage: Eukaryota > Viridiplantae > Streptophyta > Magnoliopsida > Poales > Poaceae > Avena > Avena eriantha. The sequence continues at coordinate 116,454,873 of OU342742.1, read as the reverse complement.
ACACAAGCGCCGCCTTCTCCGGCGAATGGAAGCTGCCGATCTAGACTTTCTTGCGGGTGTTGCGGCCGGTGATTTATGCGTCCCACGACTGCTGCCGCATGCAGCGGTAGACCAACGTCAGTAGCACCATCAGGTCGAGGGTGCCAATGGAGCGTCGGGGCCGCCGCCGCCGTTTCAGGTGCACCAATCGAAGAGGGGATTAGGGGCGCGGAGCAGGAGCGAGGGCGAGGCTGTGGTGGGGGGCTGCACCGGCAGCGCACGCTGAGGATCGGTGGCGGGGATGGCCGGCGACAGGATCCAGCCATCGATGGTCTCTGGTGGCGGCTAGGTTGGCGGCTAGGGTGGCGGTGGTTGCCGGAGGTGGAGGAGAAGGCGAAGCGGAGTAGGTGTGAATGTAGAATCAGTGAAGTGTCGTGGTGGTGGCACGGCAGATGCCATGGATAGGCTAAAGATAGGGGAATCCAGGGAGGGAGAACGTGGTGATTCCACGCACGGAAGTTCTTGTATTTTCTCTATCAATGGTGTTTACAAGTGCTCTTGAGGATCTCAGCAAGAAGGAGACGATGTCTCTTACTCCCTACCAACTAGCCCTAGTGACGAGGGTTTAACTCATCAATGCCCATTGTTATGGACTTGGGTTTTGGAGAAGGAGGGAGCGCTGGAAGCATCTATCGGCTAGCAAACAAGCACAGAGGGGACTCAAAGATTTACCCAGGTTCAGGCCTCGTAGAGGTCCCTACTCCTGCTTGTCTGCTCGTGGAATTATCAAAGGAATCGAGGATTACAATGGTGCGCGGATGCAATCTGGCGAGGGTTGTGGAAACTAGGGTTGTGTGTGTCCTTCTCACCGCCCCCTCCTAGCCTTTACATAGATAGGCTAGGTCTCGGGTAGCAGGTCGAGTCGGTTACAGGTTAGGGTTTTCCCCTTTGAACTTTCTATCTTTAGCTTCTTTTTGTTCTTCAAGCAATCGATAGTCCGTAGGTTACTCGAGTTCTCCATTTGGGCCTTGGCGACACCGTGGGACTCCACTGTATTCAGGCTGTATATACCAAGCTCGAGTACCTGCTGGGTATACCCATGTCAGTAGCCCCCGAGTGTCCAGTGGAATCGCAGATTCGACTGGGGACTTTATTTATCCTTTCGAGTGCATGACTGAGTATGTTTTTCAACTGCTCTGTTTGTGCCATAGGGATTGTTGATGTGCGTGCCTGATTTGACCGATGTATGGGTATCACTTAACTACCTTAGGGTAAAACAACGCAATCTTCTCGAACTCGAGTCCCCGGACTCGAATCCGTAAAAGTGCTTGTGTAATTCGACTCAAGCCACGGAGGTCTTACAGGAGTCGAATTCCAGTATATGGGTGTGAGCACTCAACGCGTCCGTCAAGGCATGTTCATCGTACCTGTAGGCACAGATATATTTCTGGTAGTGCACAGTGAATGCATTGCCAGGCCTTATTCAGGTCTTACCTTCATGCTGTAAGCGCGACATCCGAATTTTGTCACCGCGGAGATGATTCGGGTGACCCAGGAGACGCAGTCTCGTTGTAGGGGGGAAATATGAGGCGGTGTCGCCATAAACTTCGAGTGTGAATGTTATCAACACGCAGTATGACGTACCAATAATCATAGGGTGCGCGACCAGCGCTCCCTATGGGAGTAGCCCCTGAGTGCCTGGTTGAGTCGATGACTCAGGCAGGGCCTAAAGAACTTTTGCGACTGCTGTCGTCTTTTGTTTGCTTGTTTCAGTCGAATTTATTTCCAACGCTCCCTATGGGAGTAACCCATGTCCATAGTCGAATCGCGGATTCGAGTGATTGGGTTTGGTTCGATTGTCCATGTTCCTGTAGAAAGAAGAAAAAATAGTAGGGTGCGCGACCAGCGCTCCCTATGGGAGTAGCCCCCGAGTGCTTGGTGGAGTCGAAGACTCGAGCAAGGACTTTAAAGTAGTTGAAGTCTTCTGCTCCTCAATTATTGATGACATCAGTGCTGACGATGTGATGAGCTCAGTTGCCCGCGTGAGCGGCTTTGACGGAACGTGACGAGCGGTGGGTCCCATTTTCTGACTCTGACTTGACCGAGCGTGTGTAATTTTTGTTTTAACCGTGCCTCCTCGATTTCCGCGCATAATGGGTGTAGTGGGGGACGGTTCATGCTTCGGGTCCTCCACGTGTCGAGCACGATGAACGCCACGCGTCTGGTAGGGTTTTTCCTGGCCATTAGATTGCATCTTCCAGGGGGTTAAGTAGCGATGATGGGACAATAATTTTTTCACATATTCTTCTTTTCTATGCCTTCGCCTCCATCGCCATTGCTGCTGCTCCTCTGCTTCTCTGTGTTAGTCCTTCTTGCGGCGCTGGACCAGCTCCGTGTATTTCCCAGTTACTTTCTCCGGTCACACCGCCACCGTATAATGGGGAAGAAGAAAGGAGGTGTTGCGGCCGACTCCGCCACCGTCGGGGTTGCTGCAAAGAAGAAGGGCGGCTCCGCCGCTGCGGGCACCAGCGCCGCCACCGTCGGAAAAAATAAGGGCACGGGCACTCACGTCACTAATGGCGCGTGGCGCGCATCTGTGATCAAGTCCTCTAAACTCCGTCTCCTACGCCAAGATGGAGTTCTTTCTTCTGCAGTCGCTGATGCGCGCGTCCCTGGCAGTGAGGTAACTCCTTCCCCTCCTACCAGTTTTTGGGTGATGTTCCTAGCGTTCATCATCCGTGGTCTCTCGTTGCCCCTGCATCCTTTCTTCAGGGGCCTTCTCTGTTTCTATGGGCTCCAACTGCATCAGCTGTCCCCCAACTCCATCCTCCATGTAGCTTGCTACATTACTCTTTGTGAGTGTTGGCTCGGAATCGAGCCGCACTTTGGTCTCTTCAAGCGCCTTTTCAAGCTAGAGGCGCCAATCGGCGTCTGGTTCCGAGTCTATGATGTAGGCGGCTGCGATATCCATGTCGACTCCTCCGCCACATACTTCGACATCAAACTCATGGCGTCCGTCCAAGGGTGGAGGGACAAGTGGTTCTACATCCGCGACCTGAAGGCCGACGGAGACCACTTCGGACTCGCGCCCTTCGATCCCGCGACGCTGTGCAAGAGCAGGCGCTCCTGGATGAACATAGTGATGCCCGACGAGTCCGCGGAGACAGATGTGCTATATGAGCGTGTCTGCGACCTCGAGAGTCACATGGGTAAAGAGGAGGGAGGCTGCGCCCTCATTCGCACATGGCTGTGCCGTCGCATCCAGCCCCTGCAGGCCAGAGTCCACCCTATGTTCCAGTGGGCTGGCGCGGACGATGTCACTCGCGTATCTGCCGATGGCATTTCCGCGAGTGAGGTAGATAAAAGGGTGCGAGTAGTCACCAAGTACACCGCAAAGGATGTGCTTCCCAATGATCCAGACGTACTTCCATTCGTTGCTGCTAACCCTCCTCCTAAGGTACAGTTCTGCTACATAGTAGCTTTGTTTGTCGACTGCTTTTTTGCTATTTTTCCTTGTCTTTGCGCTAAATTGTTTTCTGTATGCAGGATTGGGGGTGTCCCCTCTTTCTGAGGGGGTTATCCCTCGTGAAGCCTTGGAAGAGGACGAGTCGGAGTTAACCGTCCCATCTGATGTGGAGGAGGAAGCCCCCAAGGCAAGTGGTCCGGACACTCGCAAGCGTTCGCGCAGCGAGGATTCGGATGCATCGTATCCTTCAACTCTAGAAGGTGCAGTTGTTGGTGCAGAATCGCCGATACATGTTGTTCCTGTGAGTGTTGTGGTGCCATCTTCTCGCAAGAAGATGCGACTGCCGAAGGAGTCATCGTCGGAGTCAGGGGACCAAACCTTTGATTTTGACAAGTTTGATTGGTAAGTGTGCGAGTCTTCCGACTGGTTATTCTGCAGTCAACCAGCATCGTCATCCTCTAGCGACGTATAATTTTTGAAGGAATCTAGAGTCGAGGCCTCCAAAGCCAAGAAAATGGCTAAGCGCGCTCCTTCTCCTCCATTCGCGGCCCACTCCGGGCATAATTCGTCAAGTTCTCTGCACAATGTGGAGCACCAGATGGTTATCTGGACGTCTGCTAATCCGTCGACTTCGGAGTCTTTGGAGGAACATGTAAGTGTAGTATTTCTTCTTCTGATTTTGCAGTCGAATTTTCATCTATGCCATCTGTTGATCCTTTACTATGTCTTTTTGCCACAGCTTGTTGTAAAGGAAGCTGCTCGTCTTGTGGAGCAGGTGCTTGCGATGCTGGACAATCGCCATCGCGTGGTCGAAAGTGAGTGTTCTTTACTTTTCCTCTGCATCCGTTAGATGTATTCGACTGACGGTTTGTCTTCATTTGTGTCACAGCTGAGCATAATGCACTCCTCTGTAGCGCTGCTTCCCTCGAGAAAACGCTTGCTGCGGTGGTCAAGAGCCGTGACGAGGCAATTGCAGCACGGGACGAATCGTGGAAATGCGAGGAGGATCTGCGCGCCTCCATTGCTGCTAGGTAGAAGTTGTTCGAAGAACAGCTTTTCTCGATTGCCAAGGCCCTCTCAGGTATTCCCTTGTCTAGATTTTCATCGTGTCCCTTCTTTCGAATTTGTTTGTCGTACTTGAATTTTGTGCCGATGCTTGATTTGTGTGTAGATGCCAGTGTTCTGAACTTCGACCCCCAGGCACTCCGTCGCGATGACGCCCTGGCGGGTGCCATTTCGGCAGTCGAAGATTACAACGTTGCCATTCATGGGACGCTCACCAAGGCCAAGGGCGTGCTTAGTCGCCTCCGGGAAGAGCTGGCCCCCAAAGCTGAGTTGATTGAGAATATGGATTAGCTGGTGGAGTCCCTTGCCGGAGGCATTCCTTCAAGCTTCAAGAACTCACTCCGTGCGGCTGGTGCATCAATGTCACTCGCCATGGTTCAAGCACACGGAGTCGAAGTTGATCCTGCAGCGGTCTCCAAGGCGATGCCTGTCAGCGCGGATGGCCAGCAGGTAGTCTTTGCTCCTTTCGTGACTGCTTGTGGCAAGTACGGACCGCAGTTGATCAATACAGTTGCGAAGTACTCTGAGGAGCTTCAAGGAGCCAAGAAGATGGCTAAGGCTGTGATGTCAGGGGCCGGGGGAAGTCTGTGGCGTCTGACACTGCCACAGACTCGATGAGGCCCCCAAAAACGAAGTCGAAGTCAAAGAAGCCAATCGCTCCTCAGTAGTCGCATCTTGTAGTAGTTAAATAGCTTATGTCTTTTGTTAAGAACATGCCTTTTGGCGAGTGTATCTGCTGATACTTTGTTAATCTTGAATGCACTCGAGTCTTTTGTCTATTCCTCGCCTTAGTCTTCTTATTGTCTCTTGCTTAACTTGTGATAGGGCACGTCAAGTGATCCTTTGAGGGAGCCTCAGGATTCGCCGCCCCTTGATGACACCTTGGCACCGCCGCGCTCAAGGGTGGATGAGCTGTCTCTGCTCTCACGACTCCGTGACCGCGTGAAGCAATTGGAGCGTGAATTGCCCATACTCCACGGTAACGCGGATGGATGGAAGTCGAAGGCGAAGAAGACCACCACCCGAGAACAATATCTATTAGGGAAGTGACGCAGCTGGGCGACCAATTCAAATGTTAGTTTTCTTCTTCCTTATCTTTTCCTTATAGTCACTCGCAGTAGTCCGTTGTCTTCATACTTCTGTCTTTCCTTGGTGTAGTTGTCAGTGCGCTCCATCTGCAGGATGAGAAATATAGGATTGCTATTCGCATGAATGATCTGACCCAGGAGAAGCTTTAGGCGAGTGGATATTTCTGGGTGGATCATGATCGGACAATCGCACTAGTGACCCTGCAGGATCGTGCGTCGCGAGTGCTTCACTTCCTGAAGAAGTCGCAATCGTGCCTGAAGAATATTTATCGGACGATGTTTCCGCTGGACATCGTTCCATCGAGCCTGCTGGCCCTTCTTGGTAAATTCCAAGACTTGACTGCGGTCCACGAGTGTGTACGGCAGCAGCTAGTGGCTGGTGCCAAGGCTGCTCTGTCTCTGGTGCGACTGCACAGACCTGATGTGGACGTTGCTACAATTGCGGCCAGACCTCCAGCGCCGCCAGCGGGTTCGACCTAGAACATGGTTCCTCACTACCAGGCGGTGGAACGCCCAGCAGAGGAGATCGTCGACTTCTTTGAGGAGAAAACCAACGTTCCTTTGCTGCAACAGTAGTTTAGTTTGTATCCTGCACATAGTTGTACCAGTGTTGTAAAGTTCGTATATATGTTGTGTATAATTGATTGACATTGATGTATAAGGAGCTTGTTAGCATGTATGTTTTGTGAGTGCGTTGCACTATGCGATTCCTTTTCGTTAGCCTGGCTTGTGCTTATCTCAGCCCCTTGCCAACCTGTCAGGTGCATTGCAACTGGGTTGGTGTTTATCAAGGGTTTCGACTGGTGCGCCAGCTACTCAGGATATCGCGTTAGTTTGTAGAACAGATGTGCACAGGGTGGCGCAGCCCCTGAGTGGATTAATTGCAGACAATAAAAGGAACACCGAGTTTTGGGGCACTTAGCTTTATTTATTTGCAGAATGGTACGAGGCACAATGTGTGGCTAAGTAGCCTTTGCTGAGTAGCCTTATTTGCAATGTAAAAGTAAAACGACTAAGGGTAGAAGCGCCGCAGCTCCGCGACATTCCAGGGGTTGGAGTATGCAACTCCATTCTCTATATCTTTAAGGCGATAGGCGCCACCTGGGATTACTTCTATAATCACGTAAGGTCCCTCCTAGGGGGACTCAAGTTTGAGATGCCCTTGCTGTTTCAGTCGCAGGACCAAGTCACCTTCGACGAAGAACCTAGGGCGTAGCCTTCTGATGTGGTAGTTGCGCAGGTTCTGCTGGTAGATCGTTGATCTTTTCGTGGCGATTTCCTGTTCCTCGTCGAGGAGGTCGACGGAGTCTTTGAGTGCAAGAGTTGACTCCTGCTCGCTGAAGCGACCACTCGTGGTGCCTTGTACCGTACCTCTGCGGGTAGCACCGCTTCAGCCCCGTGCACCATGAAGAATAGGGTGTACCCTGTGGCACCGTTTGGAGTTGTGCGTAGGCTCCAGAGTACCGATTGCAGCTCGTCTGGCGAACAACCCACGGCCAGTTCGAGTGGCCTGAGGATTCGTTTCTTCATGCCGCCGCAGATGAGCCCGTTAGCTTTTTTGACCTGACCGTTGGTCTGTGGGTGCGCTACGGAGGCATAGCTGACGTTGATTTCTAGATTCTCGCAGAACTCTTGGAACTCCTTGGATGTGAATTTCGTCCCGTTGTCCGTGATGATACTGTGTGGTACTCCGAAGCGGTAGACGATGGACTCGAAGAACTTGACTGCACTGTATCCTGATTGATTGGTCACTGGCATGGCCTCTATCCACTTGGTGAATTTGTCGACTGCGACTAGGAGGTAGACGTAGCCTCCTCGTGAGGACTTTGTTAGCTTGCCGACCATGTCGAGTCCCTATTGCTCGAAGGGACATGCCAATGAAATTGGCCAGAGTTCTACACCAGGTGCGTGTGGCTTGTCCGCGAATCGTTGGCACGCGTTGCATTTTTGGACGATGTCCTTGGCATCGCACATGGCCGTAGGCCAGTAGAATCCAGCTCGTAGAGCTTTGGCGACGAGGGCGCGACTGTCGGTGTAGTGCCCGCAGGTCCCCTCATGGATGTCGAGGAGAACAACTCTTCCATCGGTCGTGGAGACGCATCATTGGAGTACTCCTGTGATGCTGCGCTTGTGTAATTCACCGTTGATAACGGCGATGCCTTGGATCGCCGCGCGATATGCCGTACGTCAGTCGGATCATCTGGTAGCCTCTTGCGGAGAAGGTACGCGATGTACGGTTGGGTCCAGGATGGCTCGATCATCATGACGCTCATGGGCCCTTTGAGTCCTGTATCCACCTCCAAGTCATCGAGTGCCATTGGCTCATTGGTCGGCATAGCCCCCGAGTCCGTTGCTGCACTTGTTTTCTTCTCTGTGGCCTTTGGCTTGATGGAGTGTCCGCAGATGCGCTCGAGAAATATCCTAGGTGGTATGGGGGCGCAGGTAGAGCCTATGTTGGCGAGTGTGTCCGCCTCTTCATTGCTTGCGTGACCTATGTGCAACAGCTCACAACCGTCGAAGTCCCCTTCGAGTGTGTCGTAGAGGTCGCAGTAGGCGATCATGTTGTCGTTCAGTGCATCACACTCGTGCATTGTCTGGTTGACGACCAGCTTGGAGTCGCCATAAATTCTGAGCCTCTTGGTGCCGCAGGCTTTTGCCATCCTCATCCCGTGCAGTAGGGCCTCGTATTCAGCTTCATTATTGGAGGCGGTGAACTGCATTCGCAGGATATATTTCAGCTTGTCTCCCTGGGACGATGTCAGTATGACACCTGCGTCGGCCCCGTCCTTTCGCTTGGAACCGTCAAAGTGCATTGTCTAGAGGTAGGACATATCTGGTTTTTTGGGGAGCTGGTTCTCCATCCAGTGCATGAGGAAGTCATGGAGAACCTGCGACTTGATTGCGTCGCATTTTTATATGTAATGTCTCGAGGAGACAGTTCGATTCCCCAAAGCGCGACTCGTCCGGTGGCGTCGGGATTGTTGAGGATGTGTCCAAGCAGGGCGTCGTTGACTACCATGATTGGGTGTTCCTAGAAGTAGTGGCACAGGTGCCGAGCCGTCATGAAGAAGCCGTACGCCAGTTTCTGGTAGTGCGTGTACCATTGTTTTGTTGGCGTAAGTACCTCGCTGAGGTAATAGACCGGGTGCTATACTCCGTGGACCTTGTTTTCCTCGGCTTGTTCTACCACGAGCACCGTGCTGACCACCTGGTTGGTGGAGGAGATGTATAGCAACAGTGGTTCCCTTTCGCGTGGGGTCACTAGTACTGGCGAGGTGGACAGTAGGCGCTTGAGGTCCTCGAATGCTTCCTGTGCCTCGTTGGTCCATTCGAATTTGTCAGCCTTGCGGAGGAGTTGGTAGAAAGGCAGTGCTTTTTCGCCCATTCGACTGATGAATCGACTGAGCGCCGCGATTCGTCCGGCCAGCTGCTGGAAACCAGTTATGTTCTTCGGCTTCTCCATGGCCAGTATGGCTTTTATTTTCTTCCGGTTCGCCTCGATCCCTCCTGCGGAGATGAGATACCCAAGTAGTTGCCCAGATGGTACGCCGAAGGCGCATTTGTCTGGATTGAGCTTGATCCTATAGCGGTCAAGGATTGCGAAAGTTTCACGCAAGTTGTCGATTAGTGAAGCTTCCTCTTTGGTCTTGATTACGATGTCGTCGACATAGACTTGAATGTTACGACCAAGTTGGTTTTTGAGGCAAGCTTGCATGCACCGCTGGTAGGTGGCTCCTGCATTCTTTAGCCCGAAGGGCATTGCGTTGTAGCAAAACACACCGAAAGGTGTTGTAAATGCCGTTTTTTCTTGATCTTCCTCCTTCATTCGAATCTGGTTATAGCATGAGTAGACGTCGAGGAAGCAGAGGCGCTCACATCCCACGGTGGAGTCGATGATCTGGTCGATTCACGGTAGCGGGAAGTGGTCCTTTGGGCAATGCTTGTTCAAAGAGGTGAAGTCCACGCACATCCGCAGGACATCCGTGTCCTTTTTTGGTACCAGCACTGTGTTGGCGAGCCAAGTGCTTTCCTTGATCTCGCGTACGAATTTGGCGTCGAGGAGTCTATTGATCTCCATTCCGACTGCCTTTGCTCTTGGTTCAGACAGTCGCCGAATTGTTTGTTTGACTGGCCTTGCGTCTGGGTTGACATTGAGTGCGTGCTCGGCGAATTCCCTGGGAACTCCTAGCATGTCCGCTGGACACTAGGCGAAGATTTCCTAGTGCTCACGGAGGAATTCGACGAGCGCGAGTTCCTATGCAGGACTCAAGTTGTTGGCGATGAGGGCCGTTTTGGCGGGATCCGAGGGGTGGACCTGAACTTTCTTCGTGTGCACCGATGAGTCGAAGGACAGGTCGGTTGAGCTTGGCTGGCTTAGGGGAGGCAGATTGTTGTCTGTCGACTCCTTCAATCTTGCGAGTTCCTCCTGCATGCCGAAGGACTGGGAGATTCTGTTGAATTCCCTATCGCAACTGTCAGACCTCTCGAAGCTCCCGTTGATTGTGATGACGCCATTAGGGCCTGGAATTTTCATCTACAGATAGGCGTAGTGCGACACTGCCATGAACCTAGCGAACGCGACACGTCCGAGGATGCAGTGGTACTGTGAGGGCCAGTCGACGACTTCAAAGTCGATGTGTTCGCGTCGAAACTTTTTGGTGTGCCGAAGATGACGTCGAGGTTGATTTTGCCAAGGGGATATACGCCATTGCCTGGGACGATACCGTGGAATGTTGTGTCTAAGGCCTCTAGGCAGGTCAGAGGGATCCTCATTGCTCGCAAGGTACTCGCGAACATAAGGTTGATGCCGCTTCCGCCGTCCATGAAGACGCGACTCATGTCGAAGCCTCCAATTTGTGCCTCGGGGACGAGGGGACAATGGCCTAGACGAGGTACTTGGCGTGGGTGGTCCCGCTTGTCAAAGGTAATGCAGGACTCGCTTCCACTGAGGTACTCAGTGGTGGATGGTGGTGAGTTTGTCGCCAAGTTGACTTGGCGAGTGATGGCCTTCTACACCCGATTCGAGGGCCATCCCTTTTGGATCATCATGGTACCCATGGCCCGTGGGTATGGTTCGCCTCCGTGGTGCTGGTCTGGCGTAGCTGCATTTGGGGGTAGTCCAGGTGGTGGTGGCGGAGCGCCATGTGCCACAGCTCCTGGGGCGGCTCCGTAGCCCCTGTTTACAGCATCACGATTCATCCGAGCTAAACCCTCGTGAAGCTTGAGGAACTCACGGCAATCCTTGAGGAGGTGGATGGACTTCTTTTTGCCGTCGTGCTTGTCGATGTGAAAGTGCACAGTGCACAGCCCGGACAACTTATCTTCGCTGGATGTTGCGGGTGCCTCATCGCGAGTGCGGCGCTGCCATACTTGCGTGGTTTTCTCGGAGTCGCGGTATCCACTGCTGCGGTAGCCGCTGTTGCGTTGTCGTCGCGTCTGTTGGCGTAGCCGGCTGCCACCATGTTGACATCGTCGCGGTCATCGTAGATGCGCATACGACGTTTGCTTCGGCAGTCGCGTCTGCGCTCGGGTTCTGCTTCGTCGTCGGAATGGACGCGATTCTTCAGTGAATCCTCTCCATCTACCCATCGATTCGCGATTTCCATCAGGTGGCCGATGGTTTTGGGCTTCGGACGGCCTAGCTCTTCCCTAAGCTCTATGTGGCGTACACCGCCATTGAATGCATCAATCGCGCGATCTTCCGAGATGTTTTCTGCAGAGTTCTTGATGATGGACCACCTCTGGATGTATGAGCGTAGTGAGTCTCCCGATCTTTGCTGGCAGCATCTCAGCTCTTCGATTGATGTGGGCCTTTTGTAGGTGCCCTTGAAGTTGCGCACAAAGCTATAGACCAGCTCTTCCCAACTGCGAATGGATCCGCGTGGGAGGTTGTTGAGCCATGCTCGGGCGGCGCCTTTCAGCTGTAGCTGCAGGCATTGCATAGTCGTGCTTCGACTCCCGCCCTAGAGCCTGACGGAGGAGATGTGGTCCTCTAACCAGATTTTCAGGTCCTGCAGACCATCGAACTTTGGGTTCTCTGATGGGAGCTTAAACCCCTTGGGCATGCGCTTTTGTCTGATGGCTCTGCTGAAGCATCTAGCAACACATAGCTCCACATCTTCGTCGTCTGAGTCAGTCGACCGAGCGCGTCGCGCCCTTGATTTGTCTGATTTTGTGCTGTGTGATGTCATTACGCGCGTCGTAGTCATGGTCGGGCCGCTGTGAGCGGCGGCGTCGAGATAGGTCATGACTGTCGTCGCTGGACGAGGGTGAGGAGTAGCATTTCGCTAGGGCCTTGCCTTTCTTCGGCTCCGCTGCTGGTTCTTTATCGAGGGCAGCCTCGATTAATCCCAAGCATGCGATCATAGATCGGTGCATGGCAGCTCGGGGATCTCCAGCTGGTGGCTGATTGTGGAGTAGGTACATGGTGGCCGCTGTCACCGCTACTTGCGACGTCTTTGGGACCACGTTGCCCCGGGTGTTGACTGTCATAGAGCTGAAGTCGAGGACTTTTGCAGCTTCTATGCATTCCTGCTCGGTGAGATGGGCCATTCGAGATCGTCTCTTGTTGGCCACATACTCGTTGCCCTTGGAGGAGGATCCTCCGTGGGAGCTGAGTCCGGCCTGTCAAAGGCTCGACTCATCTGCCGTGTTTTTACGCGCTTCGAGTTGGGCGATCATTTGTAGCTGGCGTCTGTATTCTTCCTTAAGTAGCTAGTGGTAGCCCATTAGCATCTCTTGCGATGTACCTAGAGGCAGGGGATTGCCCCATAAAGCTTCTCGGCAACGGGCCTACTTGAGATCGTTGAGCCTGATCACGACACGCTCGCCGGTGTGCTCGTTCACCATGGTGGGAGGTTTGACTGCCACTCCGCTGTTGACGGGGGCGTCGTTGGTAGGGCCGCCGTTGGGTGGTCCGCCATTAGGTATGCCGCCGTTTGGCGGATTGGTTTCATGGCCACCATTGCCTGCATTGTCGCAATTGGCGGAAGAGTCGCATGTGTTGACGACGGCGCACATCAAGTGGTTGGGGAAGCTGCTGCTCCCACAACTTTCAGACCCGGAGCCGTAGGCTCCGTCTTAAGTTGCCAGATCACCCAGATCAGATTTGCGACTGCTGTCACTGACCGTATTCTCAACTGTTGTCGAGGTATTGAGCTCGCTGAGGGTGCCGATTGGCGGGTGGAACCATGATGCTGGAGCAACCGATGGTGTCGTCGGTTGGTCAAGCATGCGAAGCGTGCCCGTCTGACCAACTTGGAAGCGGAAGCTCACGATCGCCAGGCTGATTCCATCGCCCACGGATTCGAAGGCTAGGCGAGTGGCCGGCGTGTAGACGGTGAAGTCGAACGCGCCAAAGAGTTGGCGAATCTCCGCTGTTGCGGAGTTGTAGATCGCGGTTGATGGGGCCGAAGAAGCCGCAACATCAGCACTCCCAATTCGCATAGACGGTGCCAATTGACGAGGGTTTAACTCATCAATGCCCATTGTTATGGACTTGGGTTTTGGAGAAGGAGGGAGCGCTGGAAGCATCTATCGGCTAGCAAACAAGCACATTGGGGACTCGAAGATTTACGCAGGTTTAGGCCTCATAGAGGTCCCTACTCCTGCTTGTCTGCTCGTGGAATTATCAAAGGAATCGAGGATTACAATGGTGCACAGATGCAATCTGGCGAGGGTTGTGGAAACTAGGGTTGCGTGTGTCCTTCTCGCCGCCCCCTCCTAGCCTTTATATAGATAGGATAGGTCTCGGGTAGCAGGTCGAGTCAGTTACAGGTTAGGGTTTTCCCCTTTGAACTTTCTATCTTTAGCTTCTTCTTGTTCTTCAAGCAATCGAGAGTCCGTAGGTTACTCGAGTTCTCCATTTGGGCCTTGGCGACACCGTGAGCCTCCACTATATTCAGGCCGTATATACCAAGCTCGAGTACCTGTAAGGTATACCCATGTCACCTAGAGTTCTACCTTAGACAGAGAGAATGATCGATCCCCTTCTATGGAGGCCTCGGTGCTCCTTATATAGGGGAGCCCGGGTTACAATTCTAGGGCACAGGTGGCAGCATATTCTACGAATATGCTCCTTTCCTAAAGCAGATGCTTCTTTATTCTCTTTAACGGCTCGTCAGGGCTTTGGACGTAATCCACAGCGTAATCCTTGTCTTTTGGTGTCACCAGACACGGGCTACGTCATCCGGCTTTGCCCACGTCACCTTGGTCGCCCCTGACCCATTGGTCCTCTACTTTACTTTACTTCGCTCATGCTACAGCTAATAAAGCCACCTTTTGACCAGCGGGGGATTCCTTCTCTTGTAAGCTATAAGATAATCCAGCTAGCATATAGCTAATCCGGCATACCAAGTTACCTGCAAAACAGATAGACATGGCTGGCATATAACTTATGCCAGCCGAACCATAGTCAAGGAGATGCTCCATGGGCCGGGTCACACCGTGGTTCGGCCTTCCTTGAGGTGACCCGGTCAACACTTGCTTTGACCGTGCCGTACCCTGGCTAACTTGGCCCATATACCCCGGCGTTACCCTACCTATGGGTAAGCAACTTCTAGTTGTTAAGGCCACAGCAGGTTCCCATATCCTGATCTTTTGCCTCTTAGGCCGAGTTACTCCGTAACCCGGAGTTTTTCATCTTGCGACCCTATGGCTCATTCCGAGTTATTCCTTGTTGGCCAGGCTTCTTGATTGCTTATCCGGATTACCGTTCCTTCCCTTGTACGCTTCCCCACATCCTACGTGGAGGGTAATCATCATTTTGCCTCATTTTAAGGGCCACGTGCATTTAATGCGCCGGTTACTGTCGCAATGTCAGGAATAACTGTTGTAAACGTCCCTTCACTGCAGCGCCTCATTAACCATAACATTGCGTGACGTCGTGGGATCGTTCGCTCCTGTGGCCCTTTTTGTGGCCTCGCTCTGATTGGTTGTCTTGACCGTGCACATGCCCGTTGCGTGCGGCGTGGCCACCGCAAAAGATCCCACGACGCGTCATGCAGTTAAGTAGAGGGCATGGGGCGTCCTCAGGGGAAGTTCCTCCATTTTCTCCCTGCCTCCTAGCCTTTTTCTCTCTCACCGCAACCTTGCTGCCGCCTCTAGTTTCTTGTTGCTCCAGCACCGCCGCGACCGTGCTTAGGCAGCATCTCGCGCCAGCACCGCCGTTCCCAGTCTAGATTTCCACCACGGGGCCTTGCGCTTCCCGTTTCCCCTCTTCCGGCTATTCATACAGCGATTTCACTCTTGAAGACCTCGAATCCATTATGATAGTAGAGGAAACAACGGTGGTGGCGCAGCAGGAAGAAGGAGTGGAGGGCTGCGAGCGCGGCTGTTGGGATGGCTCCATCATCCGCGAGGAGGACCTAGACTGGCTCCATGCCACGCGCCGCATCTCCGCCGGTGTCACCTGCCTCGCCTCCGGTGAAGTCTCTCCTTCCCCCAATTCTGGGGAATATGTTGTCTTTATTTCGCATTTCCAGCGTGGGTTTGGCCTTCCCACTTCTGATTTTTTCTTCGATTTCATTTCTACATACAAGTTGCAACCGCGTCACCTCCCTGCAAATGCCATTACTTCTCTGTCCTCCTTTGCTTTTGGCATTAAGGGGTACATCACCCTCTGGCCAACCAAAGAACTTTGGATCAAGTTCTTGGTCTCCGAAGGAACGTAGTTCCGGACAAGGAGCATGCCACAGAGGACAAACACTTGACCTAGTGGGGCGCCGCCTCCATTTCTCCCTGGAAGAACTCTGTATTCCCCAGGTCACTGGACTCGAATCCTGCAAGGGCTGGGCCCGGACTTTCTTCTATGTCCAAAACACCACCAAGGAGGACTTGATCCGGTTGCTCCCCTTCAGACTTGGCCCTCCTGATACCTCGCGTTGGGAGAGCATTCCGAAGCGGCCCACGGCCCTGGCGAATCAAGTGGAGCTCCAGATCAAGGAGCTGCTCATGGAGCGTCTCCGGGGGGAGGATATTATGATTACTTCTCTCCGCAGCCAGGTCACCCCCTACAGAAGCGAGCCCACAAGATCTGCTACTTGAGCGGCCTTCTCGACCACCACCGGACTTCTTCCATCGAGCTGGATAACTCGGCTATTTACCGTCGGGTTAACTCCATATTCAATGTGGAGAAGGAGTTCTCCAAGGATTGGAGTGGGGACTTGAGCCCTTCACCCGGGTCAACCCTCCTCCAAAGGTGAATTTTCCTTTTCTTGTTCTCCAAATATTTTCTGTATGTCGATTCACTTTTGTAACATGTCAATTGTTGCCTTGTTCTCAGCAATTCCTCCAGCAGCCACTGGAGGATGGCGAGGTGCTGGCGATCAAGTGGTTGCTAGACCGCACCGAGGAGGACGAGGAGGAGCCTGATCTGGAGGCCTTCCTGCCAACCTCGGACGTTATCAAACGCAGCGCTGGTAAGGCCTCTTCTCTAAGGTATTGGCCAGACGACAATGACTCGGACGTTGAGGTCCTAGAGGTATTTGATCCGGTTCCCATCTCTTACGCGCATCTGGCTATGTTCGGATGTTTAGCTAACCCGGAAGGTCGGGTCCACAAGGTGCCTCCCCTTTCCACTGGTGGCCCAGCCCCTGCTCCTTCCCAGAAGCACGCGGCTACCTCGGCGGCATCTTCGGAGGTGCCGCCGCCCAAGAAGAGGCAGAAGAAATCCGGGGTGAAACCCTCGTCCAAGCCGACCGCCAAGTGCACGGTTCGGAGGGTGCCCAAAACTCGGGCTCCTCTTACCGCGGATGAGTAAGTCATTTAGCACTGCTACTTGGGATTTTTCCTTTGCTTGCCTTTGTTTCTTATTGATTCTCTCTTTTTGACTTGGCGCCTTTTATTTCTCAGAGCTCCTAGGGATATCCCTCAGAGCGGCTCCGGCATAGCCTCCCCACTCCAGAGCAGTCCGTCTCCCCCCCACCCGCAACGACGATTATCGTCCGCTCAACCCTATTCAAGAGGGCTCCGCGGTTGCGCCTGACCAGAGCCCACCTCGCCAAGAGGAGGGCAATGTCAGCGCAGGTGGTAGTAGGGCGGTTCTGGATACGGCGATGCCGGATCTCCCCAGTTCCTCGGCCTCAGCGCCAAATCTTGAGGTGCCAGTGTCATCGGTGTCGCCCCTAACAAGTCCTTTTGTTACAGTGTTCCCAGCATCACTAGCACTAGCACCAGCACCAGCAACACCAGCAACACCAACAGCAGCAGCACCAGCATCAGCACCAGCATCAGCGCCAGCAGCACCAGCATCACCACCAACAGCACCAACAGCAGCAGCAAAAGCCTCCAAGCCTCCCAAGTGAAAAGCCCCATCGGCTCCCTCCTGGTCTACCCCTTCAATGGCAGATATCTTCCAAACAGTTCCTCCACCTTCATCCGGCGAATTCAAGACGGCTTCCGGGTCAGCAAAAAGAACTTCATTTGGGTCTACCGCTTCCGGATCAGAGGGCGGCCAACAGCTGGTTTTGCATACTAGCCCCGATGTAGCTCAATCCGCCAGGCGAGAGGCCCACATGAAGGGCCTTGTGGCGAACTATTCTCTCTCTGGCGAAAGTTACAGTCCACTGCTCCATGAGTATGTGAAGAACTGGAACAATGCAGAATTCATCGACCCTAAAGGTTATCTGCCAGAGAAGTTCGGCCCAGCCGAGTTCAGCGCCTAGATGAACTCCACTACCAAGGCTATTTCCTTAGCTGGCCGGATGATGGAGGTAACTCTTTTTCTCTGTTGTTGATATTTTACATAACTGAGCATCCGTAGATATAGCCCCTAGTCCCCGAGCCTCCAAGGGAATAACTTGTTATTCGGTCGGATGATTCTTATAGAATCTAGTTTTTGTTCGTAACGACATCAAATTTTGATATAGTTAGAGCCGGGTTAAGTTCTACTTGGCCCGGATCTTGTAGACTTCGAATATCCACACACCTAGAGCCGGGTTAAGTTCTACTTGGCCTGGATCTTGTAGACTTCGAATATCCACACACCTAGAGCTGGGTTAAGTTCCATTTGGCCCGGATCTTTTAGATTTCGAATATCCACATACCTAGAGCCGGGTTAAGTTCCACTTGGCCCGGATCTTGTAGACTTCGAATATCCATGTACCTACAACCGGGTTAAGTTCCACTTGGCCCGGGTTTTGTAGACTTCGAATATCCAGATACCTAGAGCCGGGTTAAGTTCCACTTGGCCCAGATCTTGTAGACTACGAATATCCACATACAGAGAGCCGGGTTAAGTTCCACTTGGCCCGGATCTTGTAGACTTCGAATATCCACATACCTAGAGTCGGGTTAAGTTCCACTTGGGCTGGATCTTGTAGACTTCGAATTGTTCTTACTCTGCCTTTGAACTTTGCCATTGCCTTGCTTATTTCAGATTACCACTAACCGCCGATCCGCTGAGTTCCAGTGCCTGCTGGACTCCTATAAAGACATTCGTGCGTGTTATGGTAAAGTCCTGGCGGAGTACCAGAAGAGGGGTAAATTTCCATTCTTCCTCTTCTGTATTTATTCGACCTTCTTAGGATCCATATGAATTTGTTGTCCGAATCATGCAGCCGAGGTTGAAGCTAAAAATATAATCATGCGGAAAAACCTTCCTAAATCAAAGGTAAATTTATCCCCTCCACACGATCGTTGCATTTTCCTTCCTTTATCCGATGGACACTTATACTTTGGGTCCTCCAAATCATTATGTTGTTGTAGTTGCTCTCAAGGATAGCGTCACAATGCCTGAAATGATGACTCATTTCCTCGAACAAGTAGGGAAGCATGAGGCTGAGCTGAAGAAGAAAAATGAAGAGATAGCTCAACTCCAACACCAGGACTCGAAGATCACTCGACTGAATGACGAAATCCAGAGGCTGAAGAGCTTCCATAAGTCCGAGTTGGAGAAGGCCGACCAGGAGTTTGCCGAGGAGAAAGAGCGTTTAACCACGCAAATCTCCAAGGATAAGAGCCTATTGGAGGAGGACGACGTCAAGCTTACATCGGTGACCGCCGAATACGAGAAACTCCAAGCCCATAACGCCGACGTTCATTCCGAGCTTCAGCGACTCCTCTTCCAGATTGCGCGTGAGTTTTCTGCCCTTGCTTGATTTCCTTCCCTCCGGATTTGGTCCTTTTGTTCACTATTTTTCTTCTCATTCTTAGGCAAATTTCTAGAGAGTGATACGCTCGGTGCTGCTGTCGTACGCCAATCCCGCAAACAGCATGGTATTCTTCCTGCCCCTGGTGCCGAGCCAATCTCGTATAATACGGAGGATCTACTCGCGAGTCTCACTGCTCGTCTTGAGGTAGTGAAGAACCATGGCGCGGATATTATCCCACCGGAAACGCGGATGTTCAACCGCCTTTGGCCTAGTGAATCCATTCCAAAGAAAGGCTCGGCTTTCATAGCCAAACTAATGGAGTGTGACACGCAGCTGCATCTGTGGCGTGAATCTGTCGCATGGGCTGGGGCCGACATTGCCTTGAAGTTTGCTCTTTCATGGTATGAAGGAATTGATCTGGGATTTCTCACTCGTATGTGCACCGGGTCTAAGTGGTTTGAGGATCCGGAGTGGATTGCGCGCTGCAAAGCCTGTGTCAACAAGCTCATCTAGTACTCCTTCTGCCATGCTTGGAATGAGGGGCCGAGTTATCTCGATGCCGTTGAAGCAGTTGTCTCTGAAGATGAAGAGGGAGGGAGTGAAAGTGAGGGCTCTGAACTAGGCGATGAGGCCGAAGACCCGGAGGATAGAGAGGTTAACCCGGAGGACGAAGCCGAGGCTAGCGCCCCTCCCCCACACTTCGAAGTACCTCCTACATCGACGGATGATTCGCCTACTGCTCCTGCTCCTTAAAAAACACTGGTCATATCTATCAGATCCCCGGAATGCCGGGCGCAGATGTATTCTAAATACTTAAGTTTGGTTGTGCTACAATTTTATGTTTTGAACTAAGTTTTATTGCTGGATTATCGTGGGCGAAGTCCCTGAGTTTCGTTTTCTTGTTCCCCCAATTTTTGACTCGGCTCGCGTCTACCTTGATTTGGTTTTTCGACTTACGAGTCCGAGGTTCAAAAAAATTGACTTAACAATACTTAAAACATTGAGATTAGCTCAAAATGATCCGGTATTTTAGTGATCCGAACAAACTAAGGGTTAGTCAAAAAACCAATGTCGGACCGCTTAAGTTCTTGCCCTTAGTCATTTTTATGTGCTTTGCCATTCCAAACTTGTTCTCTTGCTTGCCATGAAGCCAATTCGTGTTGGACAACAGCAAAGTGAAGAGTTAGGTTTTTGGTGCTTACACATTACTAATCCAACTAAGTTATAAGCGACTTAACCTAGCCGACATAAAAAATACGAAAACGAGAAATAAGTATTATAGCAGTCCCCGGGTCTCTGCTCGGGGTGGCAAAGTTTTTATTGATAAGCTCATCGCCGACATACATACCGATGTATGAGTAGCTCGGATGCATTCACCTCTTAGGTGTAGAAAGGACGAAGCAGTGCTACGTTCCACGGTCGTTTGGATTCGTCTCTGGACTTGACCGCCTTGTTCTTTTGTTGGGGCTGTGCATCAATAAGATAGTAGGAGTCATTGCGCAAGGCTTTGCTCACAATGAAAGGTCCTTCCCATGGAGGGGATAACTTACGCATGCCAGCAATGCGTTGTATTAGCCGGAGTACCAGATCACCTTCCCGGAAGACTTGGGGGTTTACTTTCCGGCTATGATAGCGTCGGAGATTTTGCTGATATATGGCGGATCTGGACAAGGCCAGTTCTCTTGCTTCTTCCAGCAGGTCAACATCATTTTGCCGGGCCTCGCGCACTTCGGCTTCTATGTATTGGGTGACTCTTGGCGAATCATGCTCTATGTCGGCTGGTAATACAGCTTTTGCCCCATATACTAGAAAGAATGGCGTATAGCCTGTTGATTGATTCAGAGTTGTTCTTAAGCTCCACAGTACCACTGGTAGTTCTTCTATCCAGCACCCCGCTGATCTTTGCAGCGGCTCTATAAGTCGGGGTTTTATCTCGGACAATACCAGTCCATTGGATCTTTCCACTTGCCCGTTCGATGCGGGGTGGGCGACTGAGGCGATATCTAACTGGATCTTCTTTTCTCAGCAAAATCTCACAAACGCTCCTCCAGCGAAATTTGTTCCATTATCAGTTATGATGCTATGGGGATAGCCGTATCTTAGGATAATATCCTTGAGGAATCTTACTGTTGTTGCCCCATCACATTTCCGAATTGGTTTCACCTCAATCCCTTTGGTGAACTTGCCAACCATGACCAGAATATGGGACATCCCTCCTTTGGCCGGCTTAAATGGCCCTACCATATCTAGGCACCATACAGCAAATGGCGATGTAATGGGGATAGTTTTTAGCTCTAACATTGGTAGGTGAGTTTTCGTGGTGTATCTTTGACAACCATTGCATTTTCTCACCGAGTCCTCTGCTTGCACCGAAGCACTAGGCCAATAAAATCCATGCCGAAAAGCTTTTGCTACTAATGCCCTTGTGGAGGCATGGTGGCCACATTCCCCTTGGTGAATATCCCGGAGTATGTCAAGTCCTTCTTCCGGATCGATACACCACTGCAGTACTGTTGTCACACTTCTTTTATATAGTTCAGCGTAGATAATTGTATAGGCCTTTGCCCTTCTCTGAATCTTTCGTGAACTTATTTCGTCATCCGGCAAGATTCCCTCTTTCAGGAAATCAAAAATTGCCTTGGCCCAAGTTGGTACAGTCCGGATGGGAAATGGTTCCTCATCAACTTCCATTGCATCTACCGACATAACTCCTGTCGGATCAGGCTGATCAGTTCCCGGGTTTGCTGAGGTGCTTCCCCACTCTATCTCCATCGGTGTAGCTCCTGATCCGGAGAGTTCCGAGATGTAAATGGAATCTGATTCGGGTCAGGACGTGATAGATGGTTTTCTCAGGTGCTCCAAGGCGACATTTGGTGGGATTTGCTGCCGGGACGAGCCTAACTTGGACAGCATGTCTGCTACCTTGTTTTCAATCCGAGGTATGTGATGGAACTCACATCCCTCAAAAAACCCACTTATGTTTTCAACATGGAACCTGTACAGGGCCATGTTAGTATCCAAGGCGTCCCAATTTCCAGACACTTGCTGTACCACCAAATCTGGATCGCCAAAGCATTGTATCCGATGTATCCTACTTCTTTCGCCACTTTGAGACCATGCACCAATGCTTCGTACTTCGCCACATTATTCGAGGCACTGAAGTGGATTTGAAGGACATATTTCAGTTGATCCTTCTTGGGCGAGGTAAACACTACTCCGGCGCCCAACCCATCTTTTAGTTTCGATCCATCGAAGTGCATTTGCCAATAATTTGACTCTGGCAGGGGTGGCTCGTATTGCATTTCAGCCCAGTCCAGAAACAAATCCGACACAGCTTGTGACTTGATTGCATCCCTTCTATCGAACTGTGGTGCATAGGGAGCTAACTCGATTGCCCACTTTGCTATCCGTCCACTTGCATCTTTGTTACTCATAATTTCTGAAATGGGTGCCTCACATATCACCTTGATGGGGTGTTCCTCAAAATAGTGTTTGAGTTTCTTGGCCGACATATATACGTCGTATGCCATCTTCTGATAATGAGGATAGTTCTGTTTCGAAGCTGACAATACCTCGCTCAGATAGTACACCGGCCTTTGCACGGACTTTCCTTCCTCTTCACGCTCCACTACAATTACTGCACTTACGACTCGGTTGGTCGCGGCTATGTAGAGAAACATTGGCTCTTTAGGTAGTGGTGCAGCTAGGATTGGCGCAGTAGATAACATCTTTTTCAACTCTCGAAATGCAAGATCCGCCTATGGCGTCCATGTTAACTTGTCTGCCTTTTTCATTAGTTGGTAGAGGGGCAAGGCCTTCTCTCCCAACCGACACACAAACCGACTTAATGATGTCAGGCAACCAGTGAACTTCTGCACATCGTTAAGGCATTTCGGCAGTTCCATTCTTTCTATGGCCCGGATTTTTGTCGGTTTAGCTTCAATGCCACGGCTAGACACCAAAAAACCGAGTAACTTTCCGGCAGGTACACCAAAGGTACACTTCTCCGGGTTCAGCTTCATTCGGAACCTTCTTAGGTTTGCGAATGTCTGTCGGATATCATCAAGGAGCGTATTTCTTTCCTTGGTTTTTATTACCACATCATCCACATAGACTTGCATGTTTCAACCTATCTGATCATGTAAGCATTTTTGCATGCATCGCTGGTACGTTGCTCCTGCATTACGCAATCCAAACGGCATAGTGCGATAGCAATAAGCCCCGTACGGGGTAATAAACGCAGTCTTTATTTGATCATCCGGATTCAGGGGTATCTGGTGGAAACCATAATACGCATCAATGAATGACAGTAGCTCACGTCCGGCCGTTGAGTCTATGACTTGATCTATCCAAGGGAGTGGAAATGGATCTTTGGGACACGCCTTATTCAAGTTCGTGTAATAAATACACATGCGCCATACCACAGCTACGTTCGGATCATCTTTATTTTTCTCCACTAGCACCGGATTAGAGAGCCAATCCAGATAGAGTACTTCCATGATAAATCCGGCCGCTAGGAGCCTAGCTATTTTGTCTCCAATGAATTTCCTCATGTCTTCAGCGAAACGCCGGAGTGGTTGCTTTACCGGCTTAGCCTCGGGTCTTACGTTCAATGAGTGCTCAGCCAACTCCCTCGGTACACCTTGCAGATCCTGAGTAGACCAAGCAAAGATATCCTGATTCTCACGGAGGAAGTTGACGAGCTCGTTTTCCTATTTGCTGCTTAACCCGGCACCAATGGTCACGGTGCGCTCTGGGAACTGATCATCGATTGGCACTTTCTTCGTGTCCTTAGTTGCTTGGAATGACACGCTCCCGTGCGGGTTGGTCAGGGCCGACATATGTTGTTGCGCGGATTGAGCCAATGCCGCCACTTCCAGTATCTTCCTTTTTTCTTGAGCTATCACGAGTGACTCGGCTAAATTAGATCCGGCTGAGGCACACTCATCGAATGCCGGAATTCCCCTGATACAGTTATCACACCCCTTGGCCCGGGCAACTTCATCTTGAGGTAACTGATGTGGGTAGTTGCCATGAATTTGTTCAGCGCTGGCCTGCCGAGTAACGCGTGATAAGCGCTCTCCAGATTCACCACTTCGAATTCCAAGTTCTCAGTACGGCAATTGTCTCTTGTGCTGAATAACACGTCAACCCGGACCTTACCAACTAGCTCACAGGAAATACCCGGTACAATGCCATGAAAGGTGGTCCTCGTTGCTTGCAACATGTTCTCTATTATTCCCAACTTGTGCATGGTATCCTTGTACATAATGTTGATACTGCTGCCATTGTCAATCAGTACCTTGGAAAATCTTACATTGAGATTCGACCCGATGAACGTCAGATCCAGGACCAGAGCATAGGTTCCTGGGCTTAGCATGATCTTTGGGTGATCCTTGACACTCCATGTAATCTCTTGATCCGCCCAGGGCATATACATCATTACTGCTGGCATTACTATGTTCACCTCCATATGACGGCGCTGCAAGCTTTTCCGGTCATTCTCTTCCGTGGTGAACACACAGTAGCTTTGATGATGTTCCGTGTACTCATTTCGTCCCTCATTCTCATTGTAAGCTTGACCTTGTTGCTGGCTATTGCCCACTTGATGTACCGCATCCCTTCTTTCCGGATTCTCGTACCTCGGAGGAGGTGGCGGCAACATCAGTTGCTGTCCATTTTCCCCTGTCAGTATCGGTGGCTGTGGTGCTTCATTTCTAGGTGCTTCGTTCCGAGGTGCCTGAGCATTCCCCGAACTTTCCTGTTCTACCTTCCTCATCCATTCACATTGCCGGGTTGTATGATTCGCCGGGCTATTCGGGCTTGGCGTATGGAACTTGCAAGGTTGATCTAGCATGGACTCAAACATAAACCGGTCTATCCTTTCGTTCTTGCCATTGCTTCTTCTGCTCCGGGGTCCAAGGTTTTTTCCCTTTGTTTTTCTGCTGCCAGTTTTGCCCTCTAGTTTTTTGGCGTTGGCTAGCTTCGGCATTGGAATGATCCCGGTATACTGCTGCGATCTGTTGCGAGTTCTACCGGTAATCCGGACGCTCATCCCTTATCTTTCCTCGAAAATAATTCCTCCTTGACGATCCAGGGCCATCTCGGCCGTAATATTCCTCGTTTCCCTCGCTCGACATTAGCCAGGGTTGCGTTGGATCTCCCAAGGCATATGAATTTGTGATCCAGATCGTCTCAGCCAAGGTAGTTGGCATGTCTCGCTGTAACCTCTCCACAACATACTTCCATATCTACATCCTTGAGCGAACCACACAATAGCTTGTGATTCAATTACTCCTTCGCACGAGTTTCACACATTGCACCACCGAGTCAGGAAATCTCTGTTAGGCTCATTCGGTCTCTACTGGCACAACGCAAGAGTCTATGGCCTGTTGGGTCTCTTTTAAGTGCTTGAGAAATTGCTAACGAACAGCTCCTGGAAATCCAACCAATAGTTGACACTCCCTGGTGGCAAATTGTTCAGCCAACTCGCGCTGGTCCTTCTAGCATTTGTGGTACATACCTTACCGCCCATCTCAAATTTCCTGTTGCGATCTTGATTGTTTTGGCGTAGTCAATCAGCCAATCCTCTGGCCTGGTACTACCATCATAAGTTCGGGTTCCTCTGGCCAGCTGAAAGTTCGGCACTGGTGGCTCGTTCATGATCCGGGGCCCAAAGCATGCTGGACCCGGTGGACCTTGTATCTCAATTTTCTTCGACCTATAAATCCTATCCAATTTCGGCCTTGCATCATTTGTCTGCAAGTTCCTGCTTCCCAGCCTTGACCCAATCATGTGGTGATCCGGTCTAGGGTTTCCGTCATTGACCATAGCCGAATAACCATCATTGTATCTTTCCTGATCCGGACGAGCGTTTTGTTGTGCTGCTGCTTGTCCCGCGCTTCCCCCTTGCCAATGTGCGCGCTGTTGCTACGTCGAGGTAAATTCTGCCCCGTTCGCACGGGATCATACTGTTCGGCATTACCGTTGGCAGCATTTCTTTGACCGGCATTGCCTTGGTCACGGTCACCTCGGGCGGCCACACCTCGGCTGGTACTGTGCCGATCTTCATCAACTTGCACTTCTTTGCCTTTTCTAGCCCTTACCGGGTCATAAGGAACCATCTGTTTGTCTCTTCTTCCGGAGTCTACTACTTCTTCTCTCCTGGGATTATGACCCGGAGAGGACACGGCTCCTCTGGATCTCGCCGGGTTATTTCTGGCCGAATGTACCACCTGTGAGGCTCCTGGTGGCACCGTGTTTGCCTTGTTTATTTCTTCATTTTGCTGGCATGCAACTCTTAACAAGTGATTTACCCTCTCTTGTTGCCTTTGCCGGGCCTCTCCAGTTAAACCATCTAACTCGGATGCGGCCGCGTTTGCTGCCCTGAGGTTCTTTGCCGGAGTACTGTACCGACTCAGCCCTCCTGTTACTATCGTATCTGTCTGACCCGGCCTAGGCTCGTACTCCTTGCCAATCTCAGTGATCAGGTTCCTGCCCCGGATTTTCACTCCATCTATGTGGTTTGCCCTAGCATATTCTCTCAAGGTGATGTTCAAAGACTGATGCAACTCTGCTACCTTCTTTGCCCCAGCTAACATTTTCCGCCTAGTTTCCTCTAACTCAGCTTATGCCTGAGCCGGATCTACCACCGGTGCTATTGGCGTCGCTAGGCTATCTATTGCTTGCTGGAGCACATTCTCTGGCCTTTCTAGCGAAGGAAACCTAGACCTGGTCTGCTTTGGCGTTACCTCTGGCTCTGGCGCCGGGCCCTTGCTCGGTTCCGCGTCTGGCGCGGTCATCAGGACCTCAACGCTGCTAGTGGGGCGAGTGATACGCACTCCACGAGCTGCGCTGAGAAGTGGCTCGCCTCCCTCGACGATGTGCCGCGGATGAACGTAGGACTCGTCCACGCTGACGTAGACCTTGTGCACGCCCAACTTGATGAAGATGCTGTTGCGCGGTGGAGGGTGTCTGCCGAAGCTTCCTGCATTGTCACTGACATAGTCCAGCGATCCAAAGCGCTGAACCAAGCCTGATACAACACGCTCGCCGGTGCTGGAGAAGTTTCCCGTCTGAATTTTCACCCCTGCTAGCACCGCTAGCCCCACGGTGGGCGCCAACTGTCGTGGTGGTGGCACGGCAGATGCCATGGATAGGCTAAAGATGGGGCCAATGAGTACTAGGGGAATCCAGGGAGGGAGAACGTGGTGATTCCACGCACGGAAGTTCTTTATTTTCTCTATCAATGGTGTTTACAAGCGCTTTTGAGGCTCTCAGCAAGAATGGGAAGATGTCTCTTACTCCCTACCAACTAGCCCTAGAGTTCTACCTTAGACAGAGAGAATGATCGACCCCCTTCTATGGAGGCCCCGGTGCTCCTTATATAGGGGAGCCCGGGTTACAATTCTAGGGCACAGGTGGCAGCATATTCTACAAATATGCTCCTTTCCTAAAGCAGATGCTCCTTTATTCTCTTTAACGGCTCGTCCATGCTTTGGACGTAATCCACAGCGTAATCCTTGTCTTTCGGTGTCACCAGACACGGGCTACGTCATCCGGCTTTGCCCGCGTCACCTTGGTCGCCCCTGACCCGTTGGTCCTCTTCTTTACTTTACTTCGCTAATGCTACAGCTAATAAAGCCACCTTTTGACCAGCGGAGGAATCCTTCTGTTGTAAGGCATAAGATAATCCGGCTAGCATATAGCTAATCCGGCTTACCAAGTTACCTGCAAAACAGATAGACATGGCCGGCATATAACTTATGGCGGCCGGACCATAGTCAAGGAGATGCTCCATGGGCCAGGTTACACCGTGGTTCGGCCTTTCTTGAGGTGACCCGGTCAGCACTTGCTTTGACCGCGCCATACCCTGGCTAACTTGGCCCTTATACCCCGGCATTACCCTACCCGGGGGTATCCCCCAACATGAAGGAATCTTTTACTCATCGGCCTTCTCGGGTGAGTAAATATAGGAGTCGGCGAAGCCGATGAGTAAATTTTTTACTCCACGAAAGCGTTTTGGGCTTCAGTTAGGTCCGGTTAGAGGAGTAGAAAGGCATATTTTTTCTCTAATTGGTTCTTGTGGATCGGTTAGAGATGCCCTAGGTATCTAGTTTTATTTAAGAAACTCTCAAATGAGTGTATCACCATGTGAAACGGCAGCCCATTCGGCTGCCACCGTCTCAAACAGTTTCTTCATGACTCCAGCTCAGACGAGAAAGGAGCAACATTTCCAATGTGAGCACAATTTCCCAAGTCAATTAGTAAAGCACTGTGGGGAGTAGAAATGATTGTAGTTATCACACCTAATCGATCGATTAGATCAGTAATGGGGATGCGAGAGTCACCCTCCCTCCGTTCAGAAATAAATGATTTGAATTTGTCTAGATTTATATGTATTTGAACAAGTTTCATGTATAGATATATACCAATCTAGACAAATGCAATCACTTATTTATGGACGGAGGTAGTACACGTCTACACAGAAACATCTTGCAGTTTGGATATAAATGAAATTCCTATTATATCCACGAAAATTTTGAGGAAGATTACCAAATTGACCTTTTCCCCAAATCAAACTAAGCCAATCGGAGTAGTCCCATATATACTACACCTTAATTGTGCACAAATAAATGTGAAACATAGATGGATGTGGTCGAAGATAAATAATAGGAGGAGTACATAGATAGATATATAATTAACAAGGTACTAGTACTAGCTCTTGCTATGCACCTAATATGAGCCACTCAACGATGTTGTGAAGAACTAGTAGCATTGCGGTTACGGCAGAGTAGAGGAGTCTGGGAGAGAAGTAAAGCCAGAGAAGGAGAAAGCGAAGGAAAAAGACGATTATGCCACTAGACAAGCGCAGCAGGAGTTTAGGCAAGGGCGGCCGAAGATTTGGGAAGCGCGCCGAAAGAGTAGGAAAGAAGCGTTGCAGAAGACTATGCAAGTAGTGCGGAAGACTAGGCAAGTAGTAGGCAAAGACAAGTGGGGCAAGCAGGGAGACAAGTGCGGCAAGTGTGTACCCAAGTGGGGTGAGGATATAGACTAGGAAAAGGCGCAGGATCCCGAGAATGGTTGCAGACACCAGGTTGACCGCCGGGGACATGACGTAGCAGGCGAGGATGATGATGATGCAGTAGAGGTGGTAAGCAAGAACAGGGACACCGACGATGAACATCCGATTGCCGTAGCGTTGGTGGAGGAAAATAAGTGCCGCAGCATGCAGGGCCCTCCTTGCGAGCCAGATTGCCACCTTGATCACTAGCGGCGCCATCTTTACCAAAAGTGCGACCAAGATGAAGAAAGCAAGATAGAGAAGTGGGATCGCCAGGGCGGGTCGTCGTTCGATCCACTCTGCAAGCTTAGGGCGAAACCTGGTAGTATAGGGGATGCAGTCGTAGAAGCCACGGAGGAGCTTACGCACCAGCCAACCCAATGTCTGCCGTGAGTGCCTGGGAACCTGGATCTGGGGAACAGACGGCTCGCCATTGATGACGATGGTCGTCGCCCTAGCACGCATGGTATCTTCTGCTTCCATGGCGAGCTTGGTCTCCTTGATGGATTCACTTCCTTCGTACTTGTGCGAGTAACTGAGCGTGATCTCGTGGAGCTTCTTGAGGTGGTTGGTCCCTGAAGGGGTCTTGCCTCGTGGACCGGCATAGAGCCTGAGGTAGAGGCGACCCAGCTCGGGCATGGCTCCCTCGCAGAAGGTTATCCACGGCACGTGGCAGTCTAGGGCAAAAAATCGGAGCTTCTCAAAGAGGAGGTCATGTGTGATGAACATCTCCTCTGTTGGGAGCCCGACCAGTGTCAGCGCAAGGCTCCGGAGGTTCTCCATGCTGCCAAGCCTCTCGAGATCACCTTTTGCTAGATAGCAGGTCCGGATATCTAGTACTGCCATGCTGAAGAGGGGGTTGCTGCTGTTGGTCACATTTCTCGGGGCAACGTCGACCTTCTCTGCTGCTGCATATCGTCCCTCGGCCATCTTGAGCCAGTCACCGAGGAACATATGTGATAGTCTCTGGAGCTCATAGATCTCCGGTGGTAGTACGGTGACCTTTGTTTCCCTCAAGTCAAGAGTCTCGAGCCTATGAAGGTTCTTAATGCACTTGGGGATCTCAGAGACGGGTGTCCCATTGATGCTCAGGTACTTGAGACCTGTCATCTGGTAGCATATGAGCACCACATCCTCGTTGTCTAGGTCCTTGCAGCCCTGAAGGTCCAATAGAAGCAGCTGAACCCCGTTCAGCTTCCTGAGTAATCCTTTCCCATGGCCATGCACTGTCATGGAACGAGCAGCATGTATACGTATAAGACTACCCAGACCTCGCTGCTCTGCTGCTGCTGCTGCTTTTTTCTTCTTCGTTGGAAACATCATCTTGAAAAATCTCTCTGCTGGCGCCTTTGGTCCAGCTGATACAGCACAAGGTTGTTGTGATGTGGTGGTGGTGGTGGTAGTGGACGGACACGGACCACATTTGAAAGAAAGCCGAGGGATCTCACAGGTAGCAACCATAGGATGGGTTGGTGCTTCTTCTGCACTGCCTACATCGATGTGGGCAGCAAACTTACCATGTTCTGACTTCTTCCTGAGGCCCGGGAGCATCCTAGGATTCACCACGTAGGCTGGCTCCGCTCGGACCCTCTGGGGTTCCCGAGCCTCCTGGATCACGCCCCTGCTGAGGAGGTCAAGGAAGTGCTCGTGCCCCATCTTCTCTTCTTCGATAAGTTCTTCAGCCACCCATTTCCTAACCATGCTC
Source organism: Avena eriantha (assembly GCA_910589775.1). Classification (NCBI taxonomy): domain Eukaryota; kingdom Viridiplantae; phylum Streptophyta; class Magnoliopsida; order Poales; family Poaceae; genus Avena; species Avena eriantha. Next base: position 116,424,416 of record OU342742.1, on the reverse strand, counting down.
GACCTCTCAAATGATACATCCCCATCTTTCACTGTACTAAGGTACAATGAGCACTTGTCCAGACAAGCATTGCAGCTTCCGCTGAGCAGCGCATCTACGCCTTCTTCGTCTTCGCCTTCCTCTGACACCTTGCCATCAGCAGCAGTATTATTCACCTTATAGATCAAGTCAGAGTCGGCCGAGGAGCATTCTTCGGCAACGTCCAGTTGACTGGTCGTAATTATCACTCTGCTACACTTTTGGTTTTCCGGGAAAGCACCCCGTATTTCCATCCATGCCTCTGCTCCCCGCAAGTTTGTGATTAACACTAAGTACCTGTATGCAAAAATAAGAGTATCAGGTCCGGGATAAGTAACTACATGTTTATCGATTTGGATAAATCTGTGATAAGTAATTCTTGACATAGAGATCGAGTACCACCGTACGATTTCCTTTTTTATGTA